>ML661900.1:8899236-8995179 GCA_007570785.1 Antilocapra americana | reverse complement strand
ATATATATATATATTATATATATATATAATAATTCCTACTCTGAGCTTCCAGGTGGCGCTAGTGGTAAAGAACCTTCCTGCCAGGAGGCATAAGAGACTCGGATTAGATCCCTGGGTCAGGAAGATCCCCTGGAGGAGGAAATGGCTACTCACTACAGAGCCAGGCGGGCTATAGTCCATGGGGTTGCAAAGACTTGGGCACAACTGAAGCAACTTAACATGCAATAGTTCCTGTATCATTAAAGTACATCATAAAAAAGCTTAAAAGGCAAAATCTAACATAATGAAAAGCTTCACATAAATGCCTCACTAAAAATGTTCTAAGAACCTTCTAATACATTATTTTCCTGAGCCAAAAACTGAAACACCATAATTTGAGACCTATATTATATGAAGCTCATATTAGGCATACACTACTTTTCCTAGGCTAAATAATACTGAAAATAATCACAAATAACTTAGCTATCTGCTCCATGAAGTACATACTCTTGGAAAACTATGAAGCAACTAAAAAAACTTGCTTATAAAAGACTATTTTCAAGTCTTGCTAAAAGACACTTGCTCTCCAATCCAAAGCTACTATCTCGCAAACTCTATCAAATACCAACCAATTTCCTAACTTAGAAGTCACCATGTAATCATCTATCCCTGGCTTTAAGAATCCTATAAATATCCTCTCCTGAATTCCCTCTTCTGAGACACTACTAAACTATGTTAAAATGGTATTCTGCTTTACTGTGCTAAGTGTAACAAACTTAAATTTGCTTCAATAAAGTTTTCTGGTGGTCTTTTGGGGAGCTCATCATACAGGCAATTTATTGATACACTGCTAAATACCAGTGTATTTAACAGTACCAGGATTTATTTATATTTAACTAGTGCTAGGAAATACTCACAAGCTATATTAAAATTTCAGGTTGAAGCTCGCTGGCCCTGGAATCATCCATTTTTAGGACACTGGAAGCTAAATCACCAGAAGGATACAGCTTTGAGAAAGATCTAACTTTTCTGTTAGTGAACACTATGAGAAATATTCTGTGTTTTTTGTATACACTGCTACAATCTTAGGGTCTCATATTTTGTCTGGCACATAGCAGGACCTAAATTTTTTAAAAAATGTACCTCTGAAGTCATCAGCATTCTAATATGTGAATTCAGCAAAATTACATTGGTGGTATTCCCATACACTTGAGGTTAGCAAACTTACTTCAGGATAATAATTAATTACATGCTATTTAGTGAGGGAACAACCAGTGACAAATTGCTGAGTGGTTACCAGGTTCTTACATTCTTGGGAGAAGATGTGATCTTAATCAACTGGATGGTATATGGGCAACAGATTTCACTGTCTCACATTTTATCTATATAAATACTTAGAGTATTGAAAAATAGAATTTGTCCTGAGGGATAATTGTCCTTGCTTTAAAATGTCTTTGATGGAGAAAAGGGCTACATCATCACAGTCTACATGGAAAGAGGAAAATGAGAGAGTACTAAATTGCTTTGCATGAGAAATACATAGAATCTTTTTGTTTCTTTAATGCTTTCTCCATAATGAAAAGGGAAAAGAAAAAAACAGTGTCCTCATGTCTGTGTCATGAGGACAGACATTATTTGAGCAGCATGGCAAATGAATAATTACTAGTAAAAAAAAAAACTTGGGGGAAAAACCCTACTTTTAGAACAAAAGCTATTATTTAGTCAGAAATAGACAAGGTGGGGGATGTCGTTATCATTCCCTAAATTGTTCAGTAAATTATGCAGCACAGACAAATGCCTTGTGAGACTGTGTGTGTAATTTCATGAGTGGACAGTTCATATCCAAGTGTGTGTGGAATGGGAAGCAAGGATATGATATAGAGCTGATGCATGAAATTAATGTGTTGAGGAAGAAGCTTTAAACACAGAGGATGTATGATGACATATACGCCACAAAAGTAACTATCCTAATCTTGAGGCATAGGTGAGTGGGTGTAGATTGTCACTGATTTGTTTTGTATGATGTAAAATGTGGATGAGCCAATGTCGTGGATAATTTAAGGCAGAGTGATAATGCTGCTGCTGCTGCTGCTGAGTCGCTTCAGTCACGTCTGACTCTGTGCGACCCCATAGATGGCAGCCCACCAGGCTCCCCCATCCCTGGGAGTCTCCAGGCAAGAACACTGGAGTGGGTTGCCATTTCCTTCTCCAATGCATGAAAGTGAAAAGTGAAGGCGAAGTCGCCCAGTCCTGTCCCACTCCTAGCGACCCCATGGACTGCAGCCTACCAGGCTCCTCTGTCCATGGGATTTTACAGGCAAGAGTACTGGAGTGGGTTGCCATTGCCTTCTCCAAGAAGACAATAGCTAAGAGCTAAACTCATTTAAATAAGAACAAAACTCTAAAACAAAGACCACCACAGAAGTAACTCCACATATGGAACATACTAAAAATAAGTGTTTCTATACATTTATCTGTAGGTGACATTAATATTTTTACACATCCTATAAAATCTCAGTCAAATCTGAAGAAGAGTGCATAGAGTATTAGTTATCACTTAGATGGCTTCACATTATATGATGTAGTCTGATAATCTGATTTCGTATTTACCCATTAATATTTTTTCATATATATAGACTGTCTTTTGAGATGCAGATATGATGAAAGAATGTAACATAATGAATTACACATTGAAATCATCACATCTATTAAAGTATGATCTTTATACATTTTACTAGTTTCAATCTCTACGATTAAATATGAAATTCAACATCATCACAATAATCTAATCTGTTAGGAGCTTAGGCTATTCAGGTATATAATTTATTGACAACCTGCTTGTAACTCCATATAAATTCTACTTTCACATTCTGTAGGGTATCTATCATCTAGTCTCCTTCCAAAATTGAAGCAAAATGGAAATAAAAGTAAAAAATGCTGATTTCCTTTTAGACATGCAAGAGAATGAGGGAGAGAGAGAGAAGAAAGAGAATAAGAAAGGTAAGGAGGGAGAGAAGGTCCGAATACTGGAGACTGAAGAAATGAGAGGCTTAGACTCATTTTGAATATATCAGCCCATTAGCTTCCATTATAAATTATTAAAATAACACCTCTCAGGTTCTCTTCGAAATAGTTTGGAATTTGCATGTCATCCATCGGTAAGCCTTTGAGTGGATTATTTACAAATCTGAAATGGCCAATAATAATTCATTTTCCATTTTAAAGCCAGCAAGTTTCTCTATAATTTGTAGAGAGAAATAGAAAAAGAAAAAAAAAAAAAACACTTTTTGAACCATGGCATCTTGAATTCAAAATCAAATAAATAACGCTGGATTTATTCACAAGGAGAACACGGCAAGGTTTTTGTTTTGTTTGTTTGTTTTAGCACTTTTCTAATAGCCTTCCTCAAGAAAAATAAAATAATTCTCTGTGCCAGAGGAGTGCATAGCCTGATGCTTTGAATAAAAGGTATTCACAAGATCACTGAACAGTTCCATCTGATGCTCTTAAAACCAAGATCCCTTGATGAGAGATTTCTGGAATACAACCATTCTCTGAATTCAATAGCTTGACTGCAAGACAGGGATGACTGGTTATTGACCACACAAAAATCTCTCGGGTTCTCTTCAAAATATCTTAGAATTTCCATGCCACCGATTTGTATGGATGCTTTATGTTGACAGATGTTTTAAAATTAAATTCCAAAAGGAAGCACTTAACCAAAACCAAAACCCAGCAATCTTATTGGCCATAATAGTGGTGAAATAGAACTACCCAAATTATGAAAATGGAACAGAAAATGCTATCTATATATTCTTATTTGCCTTCTTACTTTTGTCTGCTAAAAGGATGAGGAAGACAGTGGATTTAGAGATAAGAATTCAATTTTGTTTTTATTAATGCATTTTATTTCCACAGGATAATACTGAAGCAAATAGTTCAATGGCATTAAAAATGGAGTTTATTTAGTTAATGGAAAGAGAATCTGTAGTTATTTTAGCTGGGGATAAAACGATTTAAGGCTTTATGTTTTCATGCTTCAGTAATAAAATTTAAATGCTAAGCTGGGGAGAATGTTGCCTTTTATTCTGGTTTGTGGTAAGTCAGTATATTCTAACAACTAGCATAGCTTTACAGGTTCAGAAATTATATTAGATAATCTATGATAGACTCCTATCCAGGAATACAAGGGTTTCCATCTCAATGAAAATCTTACAACTACTCCTTAAATGACCACAGTGAAACAGAATGAAAAGAATTATAATCACTTTAAACCTGGGTGGCATTCATCAAATGGTAACCCAAGGGTGAAAGGTCCTATATCCAATTTCCAGTTCTTTAACCTATCTACTGAAGTAATGTATTTTTCTCTTTAGAATGTCCCAAAAGATATAAGATGTCACTGTCCTTATAGGGTTTTGAAATTTTATTTTAAAGAATCAAAAGAAATTTGCCCTGTGAGCAGGTTTTTAAATTTGGCTTAAGGCCCCTGATTCAGGGAACAAGCAATCTCCTTCCAACTCTCTCTTCTACTGGAGAGATGTCCCCTTTCAACCTGTGCCTTTTGGTCCAGTACAAATCAATGAACTCAAGGCCCAATATACCATGTCTTAAAAATCCATTTAGAAAACAACTGCTCCATTCAAAGTTCATCTCCTTCCTTTATCAGAAATTGCTGGAAATGTAATTTTGCAGCAAGCATTTCATTTCTTGTCTTGAAACAGATTGAGATAAATGTGAAGTCAATGATTAGATAAACATAATGTCTTGGTTTGATGCCATGATGCAATATTCAATGTTGTGGTCAGTACTGATGGATGTTTTGTACAGTTACTCAGCTGTATAATGGGACAAACTCCCATGACTCTATTTAAAATAGCATGTGGTTCCCTCTCAATTAATATTACCAAAAGTACCTTGGCACAAATACAAAAAGCATGAGGGATTAGTGCTGAGCATGCAAGTGTAGTTATCTTTGCTCTGGATAGAGTTCTTTATACAATAAACTAGATCTGTGTACAGTTTATTTACTGAGCTGCACTGCGTGCAGTAAATAAAAATTATTCCTCTTCAAAAATCTCTTCCATAAGGTTATAAAAAGAAATCTCAATCATCTCCTATAGTACAGTTAAGTATTAAAGGCTGATGAGGCTAACACACATACACCAGCCCAGACATTATGGCCATAGAAACAGTGTTCATAAGAGCCTCTTCTATAGTAACAGCAAAGAAGCCTATTTCTCCCCTTCATTCCCTGCTACCGATGGGCATACCATGCAATGGAAAAGAGAAGAAAAGGGAAGAGATGACTTTCTCTGAGAAGGAATACAAACCAGAATATCCATAGTGCCTATCAAAATGTTTTTTGGAAATGTGGAGGCTAAATTTTCTGGCACACTGGTACCAAGATTGCCTAACATAGGAATGAATCAAGGGATAAAATGCTAAAAAAACTTTATTCAAGTTTTGCTTTTTGTAATGGCTGTCCTTAGGTAGCTATATTTCATTGTTACATAAAACTAATGATTATCAGGTATGATACCCATGATTATCTTTTGCTGCAGTGGTCAAAATAGCAAATTTCCACAATTTACCTTTTTTAAAATTAAAATGCTTATGATTTTCTAAACATCTAACACTTAAATAATGGTCAATAATACATCAACATTTTACTTTCTAGCACCCTTAGGTCAAGGACAAGGTCGTTAGTGATTTAGAAAGATTTGTTGTCTCTCCTACTGAAGTAATATGTGATCACTATTTGCAACACTTAGAATAATTTCTCTGATTATTTTGGTTATTAGTATTTATATTAATCAAAATACTAAATGTGTACTTGTTTCAGCAGCACATATACTAAAACTGGAATGATACAGAGATTAGCATTTCCCACACAAAAATTAGATTCTTTTTTATGATATTAGATTCTTTTCATATCATGAAAAGGGATCTTGATATACATAGGGAGGCATATGTTTTGAAATTTTTGTAATTTTCTAGTTTTTTAAGTCAGTCTTTGTAAATAACTTTAAAAAATTTCTTCAGAAATATTTTAGTTGTTGGTTTTTGTTTTCTTTTTTCTGTAATGCTTGAATTCTATAATCACACAACCTGGTGTGATTTCTTTTTTCCCTGTGAAAACTTTTTTCTCTATTTCTGCTATTACAAAATTGCATGACAGTGGTATATTTTGGTTGGGACCATTTTAATTAATGGGGCGTGTACTTAGTGAATGGCTTTTCAATATGGAGCCATTTTTCTTTTTCTGTTCTAGGGACTTTCATGAATTATTTCTTTGACAACTTTCCCCGACCTTATTTTCTGTGATATTCCAAAACTTCCATTAGACAATATTTAAACATATGGATCTTCTCTCTACTATTTTCCATTGCTTTGCATTTTTTCTGCTTTTTAGGTTTCCTCTCTCTCCCAAACTTTCTACAATTTTTTTTTCAAGTAACCTTTAAATCTATCGTTTTGTACACAATAAGCAAACATCCTTTTCTTCTTGAGGATAAGAGTTAGACATTTTTTTTTTTTCCCTCCGCATTCCCTCAGGTTCTGACTTTTTTGGTTTCCTTATTTTTGTTATTCGTTCTTCTTGTGGGAGGCTTTATTAATGGTGGCAATCAGACAAGTTCCGGTTGCTAAAAATCTCTCTCAGGACTCGCATTATGACAACGCTGCAGAGTCTACAAGTTACAGGCAGGAGAGAATACAAAACGCATCTCAAGGAAAGGCCGCCTCAGAGCACAGGTCGGAAGACAGGCACTGCTTCCGACCTTCGTCCACGTGCAGGACCGCCGCGAACGCGCTTCCTCAAACCCCACTCCCCCCGGTAGGCGGAGAACAACTGAAAGCCCGGGCCTGGTCTAGGCATATCCGGTGAGGTGACCAGGCCCGCGGGCAGAACGCTTCGAGGGGCTCCCTTAACCAGGTGAACACCGTCCTCGCTGCGCTCCACTGACGACGCCTCACAAGCCTCGAAAAAGCGCCAGAAATTCACCGTGGCCCCTCGGTCGAAAAGCAACGCTGTCAAATCACTGCAATTCGGCCCTGACTAGGAGTCAACAATGTCTTGGTCCGTCTCATCTCACCGAAGCATCCCAGGCGTGCTGGAACTAACTTTCTCAGCAGAGGCTTTGCCGCCAAAAGACCGACCAACTCTGAATACGCATGCCTCACTTACCCCTAAATCCTGGGGAACGGACATTCTGGAGAATACCAAGTGGAAACTTGGACAGTTGTTATCTGAGGCAATGCAGCTTCTCCAGAGAAGATTCTGATCCGAAAGCGGCTAGAGGTGGCCGCGGCTGGCGTCTAACCAGCGAGCAGAAGCCAGGGCGGCCAGCCTGGCGCAGCCCGCCCGCCCTCCGCGCGGCTCCGCCGTGGACTCGGCCGCGCGGGCTCCGCGCCACTGCGCTCCTCACCCCACGTTTGCATCGGGATTACTTTATTGGCCATTGCAGGGGAAGATTTTCGACTGTTGCTCCTGATACCCACTGAGTGGGTTCTTAATTCACACCTGGAGCAGCCCCAAATGTTACACATCAGCAAACAAAACATTCCTTGGAGGCAGGGGTTTCTTGGAGACTGTTATGCCGACGAAGATTACTGAAGCAAGACTAAAGACGTCGAAGCTTTCCAGTATGAAGGCCATGACCTTGGCCATTGCTGCAATGCTGTTTACAGCCCTCTTTTCAAGGTGCTTCTTTTTAGACCGTGTTTACAGTATCCTCGGGGTGCCAAAGGAAAGGGAGCCCTGTACAGCTTTGACCTGGTGGGGTTAGCAACTCTCAGATTTTCCAGGGGAAAATTCGCAACTGATCCATGTATGTGAAAGGCAAGGAGACACAAGGGAAAGAAGGGGGAGGGGCACTCCAGATTCGTAGACAGGTGACAGTTTTAATAAATGAGGGAACTTACATATGAGGCTTGTTTGGGGTGGCTGCAAGAGGAGTAGGTCACTACACGTGGCCAACAGAATCTTCAGAGTTTATAATGGAGGCCTGAAGAGTGTTCAGTCTCCTCTATGGTCCAGGAGGCCTCAGTACTCTCTCAAGGCTGCCTCCCTGAAGTAGTTCCTAGTGCAGAGCATACATCTTAAAGACACAGGAGGGGGTAAGGAGCCTCCGATTATTGCCCGGCTCCTACTACAGGATCAACCAGCTGTAGGCCATGTCTTTTTGATGATCTCCTCCATCATACCACCCCTGGTGACCAGCTCTTACAACCTTACATGCCCCGCCTTCCATACAGTGCCCTGAGCAGTCAGCAGGTTTTACTTCCATGGAGGTGGCTCACTTGGCTATCTGGTTGTCCTGCAGACACATGCAAGAGAAAAAACAAGATTAAGACAATAATTCCCAAAATAAGTAATAATTTTTTCCATGCTGGATCTGAACCACTGATTTATTAAGTCCTCTAGGCTGGGAGTCAGGCCACTCACCGCCTTCACTTGTGTTCTGCAGACAGCCCAACTGTCAGCGCCAAAGTCTAATGGCCACGGCTCCAGAGTGATCATCAGCCAAACCTCAGGGTTCAGTCCACTGTCTGCTTCACTTCATTCCTCTTTTCACCCAGATGGTGTCAGTGTTGTGCTGAATAGTGACTGCCGTTCACATGGGTGGGTTGTCCTGTCTAGACTCATTTGTGGAATGTCTCACTCAGTGGGAATGTCCCCTCTTCCCTCTCTACAGACCACAGAGGCTGCCACAGGAATACAGGTGGGGGCACTGGAAGAGCCTAGTAGAACCTGTAGTTCTAGAGACAGTAGGCTGGCAGACAGGGTACTCCTCTGACGCAAATAGGCACACTGCTTAGTCAAAGGGAGGAGTTGAGCCTTGGCAGAGTGGGCGATGGGACCCATTCTCCATCCACCCTTTGATAGGAAGGGATGTTCTTACCATGATATGCTGTTCATGAGAGGCTCTACCTGGAGGGGTGCTGTGTAATTGGAGAGGAACAGCTGTTCCACAGGAATATACCAGGTTTCTGCCCCCTTCCAGAACTGGGGCCAAAATCCAAAGGATCCTCTCTCCTTCTGTTGTCTCTGCCATAGCGCCCAACCCATACCTTCCAGAGTCAAGGACACATTTAACTAAAATGGTTCCCCTTCTTGGGAGATGCCCAGAGCTTTCATCTGCTTCACTGGTATTTTTGCTTTCTCAGAGGCAGCTGTTGTTCTGATTCCCTATGCACCCTTAAAGGAACTATTCTGCATTTATCAAGTAAATGCAAAACTGATATGGACATGTTATTTTATTCATTTATATATTTAACTGGTTTCAAAAGTTAGCTTAAGCAACAAAATGCATGCAATGAAAGAAAAGAAAGGAACAAAAGCAAAATAAGGAGAAATAGAGGCAATGGATCTATACAAAAGCCATTATTAATGTGGCTAATGTCTGCATATGCTGTATTAATATCAAAATTCTGAAACTTGTGAGAATTTAGTGTTGTTGTTACATGATGAGATTTGTGTTCTTAGAGCCACGTCTAACCACTTTAGTGTAATCACTTGAAAAAGTTCAATTAATATTTGAGGGAGATTTTCCCAAATTTTCTTGAAACCAGACTTTCATTAAATACACAAGTGTCAAAGTTCCTAGCTCTGTTGTTGTTACACTAGATTTTACAAGATAGTATCAACATATTGTATATTTCTCATACACGTGTATACATGTGTATTGTATACAATATTATATATTGTATATTTCTCCCACTCTCCTATTAGTACTAAGATTATCATATATTTAAAAGTAGTATGTGGGCGGTGTGGACATAAATTTTCATTAGCAGCTAATGAAAACTCTGCTTGTATGGAGTTCTAGTCTATATGTATTAATATTAAAAACTATCCCTGTATTTGGGAGAGTTTATATAAGGGCTCAGCATAGACACAGCCTATGTCCATTGTTATAAATGTGATTTAATTATGTAACTGAAATAGGATGTCAGCAGCCTATGAACATTTTAAAAGAAGGTAATATTTTTTCTCTCAATAAGGTTTCTATAAATTTTAGATAAAATGGCACTAGAATGATATACCTGAAATGCTTCCTTTTGTCAAATAAAGGATGATTTTCTTCTTTCTACTACTGATCCATTGGGCTTTATGTTTTTCAGCCTTCCCTCTGAGATCTTGCCCAGTTAATTATATCCCCTCCTTTTGATAGCTGCAATCTCCTCTGGCTTCCCTAGCTAAAAAAAAAAAAAAAAAAAAAAAGGATAGAAATTAAAAGGCTAGATTCTCCTATGAAAACAAAAACAAAACAAGCACCAAAGCACCCCCTTGATTCTTAAGCTACTATCATATTTATTTATTCCTTTCTCATTCAACTGTCTAAATGCTCACTGACTCCTCAACAAATTAAATTATGAGTTCTTCCCCTCTTGCTTTATTCTAAACATGTTTTTGTTAAGGAAACTAAGAGTTTGTTGATTGTCCAGAACAGTAATCTCACCTTTTTTCTTTACTGAAATATTTCTCACTCTAACACTGGTCCCTAGTGAATATTTCATATTTTCCCAACTCTTTCCTAGACATCTATCACAACACTCATTTTTGGCTACTTTTTACCATTTTAACTATTTTTCCCCCTCTCCCTCTATAGCATATCCCCCTCAGTGATGGCCTTCTCTTGGGAATCTGCTTGTAGCCCTCAGGTTTTTCTCTTCCTATATTTTCCCCAAGATGATTTCCTTCCATTCCCATAATTCAAAACATCATCTCCTAAATGTAAGTTATCTCCACTCATTTTGTTGGACTAAAAACTGTCATACTAAAACTGACAGTCTTTAGTATCCTAGAAATGACATCTTTCCATGTGACACACATATATATTAAACACATGCGTAAGTCAACGGTTTCATCTTTCTCTAAAGGCCGTTTTTCTGTCATTGTGTGCATCCATGATAAGTTGCTTCACATGTGTCTGACTCTTTGTGACCCTGTGGACCGTAGCTTGGTAGACTCCTTTATCCATGGGATTCTCCCAGCAAGAACCCTCCTCCAGGGAATCTTTCTGACCCCAGGGATCCAGCCCACGTTCTTCTGTCTTCTGCATTTGCCACTAGCGCCACCTGGGCAGTCTTTTTCTGTCATTGCTGCTGCTGCTGCTAAGTCGCTTCAGTCGTGGCCAACTCTGTGAGACCCCATAGACGGCAGTCCACCAGGCTCCCCCTGTCCCTGGGATTCTCCAGGCAAGAACACTGGAGTGGGTTGCCATTTCCTTCTCCAATGCATGAAAGTGAAAAGTGAAAGTGAAGTTGCTCAGTCGTGTCCTACTCTTAGTGACCCCATGGACTGCAGCCTACCAGGCTCCTCTGTCCATGGGATTTTCCAGGCAAGAGTATTGGAGTGGGTTGCCATTGCCTCCTCAATTTTCTGTCATTAGTGCCTTGTTAAAAATATGATCTATTTAATTGTAAATTATTTTCTGTTTTCTTTTTCTAATTCTCCACCCCAACTCATACCCACACACTCTCTTTCTCTATTAGTAGGACCTGAAATATCTACCTTCAAAATATCTCAGAGTAAACAACTCATGCATTATATTCAAAATTCCATTCTATTGCCCAGTATTGTGAATAGCTTATATTAGACTCAGTCTCGATAAGTTGAGTAAATGAATGAAATATTACATTTTTTCCCCCAAACCCATTGTCACTGCTTATATTCAGGCCTTCTGAGCTGCTTTTCTATACATCACCGTAAATCTCACTGTTTGCTGCTACCCACCATAATCAATGCTCTGTACTCTATCAAGATTGCTCTTCACATATATGTATATACTAATATTTATGCATGTTCTTCAGTAGGTGAAGAGTTCTCCCTAATTCCCAAATTCTAAGAGCTTATGATAGGGAAAAATCCAACATACAACTTGACCTGCCATAGAGACTCTTCATTCTCAGATCTTGACCCACCCTGCCACCATCATCCTCTCCATGCTTGACCACTACCTACCAAACTTGTGCAATCCTCATCTAGCACTATGCCCAGACAAGTGAAATATTTAGTTCCCTGACAAGCTGTCACTGTAGCTATAGTTATATAGAACTATAGCTTTACAGAACTCCTACAATGGTCTTCCTCTTTTCCTAGCCTTGCAAACTGTTCTTTATCCATGACATCTAACTCCACTGACCATAAACAGAATGTTTCTAGATTCCTCTGAGCAGAAATTGTCACTCATTTCCTATAAATTCCCAAAGCCCTTTTCTCCTTTCAATACTGTATCATTCATCACTCTGTGGCAGAATTATCTAATTATATATATGTATATGTATATATATATATATATATATATATATATATTATCTCTTACAAAAATACAATCTCCTAAAAATAAATCTTCTCAAATTTTCTTTAGTCCCTGTTTCATCAACTGGTCTTATTGTAGGCACTTATTACATACTTGTGAAATAAATTGTACATTAAACATTTTCTTCACTAAGTTTTAACCAATTATCAAGACTTTCAAATGATATTTTTAAAGATGTTTTGATATTGACCATTTTTAAAATCTTTACTGAATTTGTTACAATATTATTTCTGTTTTACTTTTGGTTATTTGGCTGTGAGACATGTAGGATCTTAGCTCCCCAACCAGGGACCAAACCTTCATGCCCTGGCAAGAGTTAACCACTAGACTGCCAGGGAAGTCCCATGTCTTACATATGCTATTTTAAAGTGCATGATATAAATCATGTTGATATTGGCTTAGACATAGAACTCGGGGAAATATCTGTTAGCATAGTCCTTGGTTTCTAAAAGTTTCAAAAATATAGAAAAAGTAGACTTTATGAAAGAAAGAAGTACTAGGGGGAAAAAGGTAACATTTTGATGTTTTCCCAATTTTAAGTACATACCATGTTGAAGTTTTAATTAACAAATTATGTTTTTATAATTGATTACATTGTTATTTTTTTCTAAGCAAGTGGTACTGAACTTAAAGTACTTATTGTTCCTCAAAGCCCTAAAGATGTCTACCCTGTAGAGTTCAGCAATATAAGATTCCATGAATGGCAAATGTATATTATCATTGTTTTGTGAGTCAGTATTCAGAATAAGGGCTTTCCTTGTAGCTCAGCTGGTAAAGAATCTGCCTGCAATGTGCGAGACCTGGGTTTGATCCCTGGGTTGGGAAGATACCCTAGAGAAGGGAATGGCTACCCACTCCAGGATTCTGGTCTGGAGAATTCCACAGACAGAGGAGCCTGGCAGGCTATAGTCCATGGGGTCACAAAGAGTCAGACATGATGGACAGACTTTCACACACAGACACATTCAGACTAAAGTAAAATTTATCATAGTATGCTAAGGCTTGGAGGCTCTAAATGTGTACATATGGACAAAGAATCTTAGTCAAAGTGATGTTCCCTCATGTCAATGCCGACGTGCGGAGTCAGTGATTTTTTTTTTTTTTAGGTTATCCAAAGCTATCTTATTATGATGCCAAGAAAGCCCCCTGTTTCAGGCCCACACCCAGTATTCTGAGATCTGCAGCCAGACTATGCATCAAGATGCATACTCCAAATATTTAATGTGTAAATCCAGATATACTTGTGACTCAGCTGGCATTCCTACCAAGGGCTCAGAGCCCATTCAGCATGAATTCCATTCGAATCCAAAGGATCTGTTTGTCCCCAAGGCTAGATATTTCATGGAGCAGGACTGAGTAGAGCATTGTATAAAGTGATACTGAGCCCAGGATTCCTGGACAGTGACTGTACCTAGCCCCATTCCAGATGTTAGAGAAGTGGCCAGGCCTCCCAACTAGCCGGGTTGAACTAGGTCCTCTCCACCTGCCCCACTTCTCCAATTCAGAATTTCCAGGGCTGTTTTAAGAGCTTCTCTAAACTACCTCAACCAAAAAGAAGTAGCATGAACCTAGAAAACACTTTGAGCATTTTTGGACAGTGAACTTTTGACAAAAATCACCACCTTTTCACGTGTTTCCCAGAGCATAAGCTTGAATATTCTCCTTTCCCTTCACTTACGAACACTTATAAATGCACAATCCCTTATCCTCTTGCCTGTACACAGCAGTTTAGTTCAAGTGACTTTTTAACACAATTGGAAGTTGTTAGCAAACATGAAAATTTTTTCCATTGGGCATAATAGGAAAAAATGATGTATTCCAGTGTTAGTGATTTGCAGAGGATGTGTAAAATAAAGAGCTACTGATGCTTGTCGCTAAGAATGGCATTGCCTTGATTTCTAAATTTGCAGTCTTGATATACATTTATTATATCAAGTCAGAATATTCAGAGTAAAGTCTTAGAAGATCTCAGGCTTTTGGCATGCCTAGCGGGGGAAGGTTCACATTGATTTACACTGTGTATAATCTGCTGAGAAGATGGATAAGGTACATCAAGATTTTGTGACTTTCTTAAGCATATGATTATCTGCCAAGGAGATTTGTATATACAGACTGTCCTATGTTTTCCAAGCCAGTAAAGAATTCATGTAAGAATAACTGTAATTATAAAATACTTATAAATAAAAGCAATGTCTCTGTCACATTTTAAAATTGTTTGTGGTACTGTAAATATGTTAGGAAAAAAGCTCTCTAGCAGTTGAGTGAGTTTTCATTCCAATCCCAAAGAAAAGCAATGCCAAAGAATGCTCAAACTACCACACAATTGCACTCATCTCACATGCTAACAAGCTAATGCTCAAAATTCTCCAAACCAGGATTCAATAGTATGTGAACCGTGAACTTCCAGATGTTCAAGCTGGTTTTAGAAAAGGTAGAGAAACCAGAGATCAAATTGCCAACATCCGTGGGATCATTCAAAAAGGAAGAGAGTTCAGAAAAACATCTACTTCTGCTTTATTGACTATATAGAAGCTTTTGATTGTGTGGATCAAAACAAACTGTAGAAAATTCTTCAAGAGAAGGAAATACCAGACCACCTGACCTGCCTCCTGAGAAACCTGGATGCAGGTCAGGAAGCAACAGTTAGAACTGGACATGGAATAACAGACTGGTTCCAAATCATGAAAGGAGTATGTCAAGGCTATATATTGTCACCCTGCTTATTAACTTATATGCAGAGTACATCATGAGAAAACCAGGCTGGATGAAGCACAAACTGGGATCAAGATTGCTGGGAGAAATATCAATCACCTCAGATATGCAGATGATATCACCCTTATGGCAGAAAATGAAGAAGAACTAAAGAGCTTCTTGAAGAAAGTGAAAGAGCAGAGTGAAAAAAGTTGACTTAAAGCTCAACATTCAGAAAACTAAGATCATGGCATCTGATCCCATCACTTCATGGCAAATAGATGGGGAAAGAGTGGAAACAGTGACAGACTTTATTTTTTTGGGCTCCAAAATCACTGCAGATAGTGATTGCAGCGATGAAAATAAAAGATACTTCCTCCTTGGAAGAAAAACTATGACCAACCTAGATAGCATATTAAAAAGCATAGACATTACTTTGCCAACAAAGGTCCATCTATTTAAAGCTCTGGTTTTTCCATTGGTCATGTATGGATGTAAGAGTTGGACTATAAAGAAAGCTGAGTGCTGAACAATTAATGCTTTTGAACTGTGGTGGTGGAGAAGACTCTTGAGAGTCCCATGGAGAGCAAGGAGATCAAACCAGTCAATCCTAAAGGAAATCAGTCCTGAATATTCATTGGAAGGACTGATGTTAAAGCTGAAACTCCAAAACTTTGGCCACCTGATGCAAAGAACTGCCTCTTTGGAAAAGACCCTGATGCTAGGAAAAATTGAAGGCAGGAGGTGAAGACAGAGGATGAGATGGTTGGATGGTATCACGGACTCAATGGACATGAGTCTGAGTAAACTCTGGGAGTTGGTGATGGACAGGGAGGCCTGACATGCTGCGATCCATAGGTTCACAAAGAGTCACACATGACTGAGTGATTCAACTGAAGTGAACTGAGCAGTTCAGCATACAAAATGCAGTGCACACATGAACATTTTGACTAACATTAGGTTTCCAACGTTAATGACTATAATTTCCATAACACTTATTACATTTGGACTAATTATTTTAAAGGTAAAAACAAAGACACATTGTTCCTTCAAATTGTAGAAGTTGGACTTTGAATAACCATTTCTAGCTTAGTTCCAGTTATGATAAATACCATTAAGTTGTCTGCCCCTGAAATTTAGATTCAATTTCATTCACTGTTTAAATCTGATTTTACAAATCAAACTCAAGTAAGGAAACAAATGGAAATGCTCTGATTTCAGCAGCATCTTCTGACAGTATATGATAAACAGCATCATTTGCAGGACACGCATTATACCATTTACATACAGAGGAAGAAAAATGCTGATTAAGCTGCCATTTGGTCCAGGCCTTCCAATACATAGTGTTAGGCAATTTAATCTTTGTAGTTTTAAAACCACACACATCTCTAATCATAACATGCCAGAAGCAATAAAGCTACCAGAATAAGTGGGGCTGTTTGCTTCTGACGCATTTTAACATCTCCAAGCCAGCAGTATTCCAAAAACGTGTTATCATCATCTTTGGATTGACAGCTCAGCACCCATGGGTCTCTTCCTTTCCCCAAGATCTGTTTTTAAAACCTACAATGGGCTCCCTTAAAATAAGGGTAAAATTTTATTTCCCATTCAATGATTCATTCACTTATTCAAAAGAAAAAAAAATCATCTGTTTGCAGTCAAATAACCTCTAAGTTTGGAGCAGGGTTAAACATTAACAAGAAAACTGCTAAACGTTTTGAAGTTTTGTTACCAGATTTGGTGAAAGAGTTGTGCATGCATCAGAACTGTTCATGTTTGTTTGTTTGTTTTTAACATATTAGAGATGGTGATATGCCTAAAGGAATACCATGGGTTTATAGCATAAAGATAAAAATACAAAGAAGAAACCTCACTACTTTATGATTTCAGATGATCAAATAAATGCCTGAGCTGACACTGATCTTTTCACTAATTATGAAGAAAATATCCCCTATGTATTTATGACAGTAGGAAAAAAAAAAACTTCAGACTATTAGATCCAAATCATCTGTTATTTGAAAAACCGTTTTTAAGTACTCTCTAGTATTCTGAAGTAACTTTTATCTTACCATGTGTTTACTTATAAATCATTCATCTGTTCCTTAAAGCAATTTCCAACACATTTTCCTGACATTCAGTTTTACTTAACCTAATGTAGTTAAAAAAGTAAAATATACATTTTTAAAATGGCTTGCACTTTAGACTGGCTTTATATTAGTCCAAAATACTCACTTTTGGTGGTTTTTATTTCTTTTCATTTTAGAAACTCTTGGTTGGCAGCTATATTCTTTCTTTATTATGCCCCATTTACTTTAATTACCTTGAAAAAAATCTAAGATGGGAAGGGAGAATACTCATGCCTTAAATTATCCCTTATTAAAATTCAGAAAGAAGACAATGTGGACGATGAGTTCTCATAAATAAAGATTATAAAATAGGGAATTGAAATAATTAGGCTCTATCTGAATATGAATAAGATATTTTATATCAGTAAAATCTCAAATTATCTAAGAAATTTTATTTTTGTTAGCTATAGTACTTTAGACTTTACATGCTAAATTATGGTAAATGTGTGTGTGTGGGTTGTGCGTGTGTGTGTGTCTGCACATGTGCAGATGGAGCAGGGAGAGAAAGACTGCATGCTTATCTGGATTGCCCTTGAATTCATTACTAGGGTAATATTCTGACTATAACTTTTGTCTTGATCTGAAACAATGGCTCAAATATAAGCTTAGACTACTCCTGGACATTCTGTTCTTTTCTTATTAAAATCTACAGCTATTATATTATGGTATGTGCATTTATCACACACTGCCTTATAGAACATGTGTGTGCATCTGTATATGTGTATTTAATTTATCTGTATATTTCATGTTTTGCTTACTCATGCATCTTTCAAGTACAAGTTTAAATGTCACTTCCTCTTTAAAATCTACCCACATGACTCCCAAAGTGGGTCAAATCTATTAATCTTATATGCTCACAATGCTACACTTGTCTTTTAATACCTTTTTTAAAACTATGCTTGAATAAGTATTTGTGTGTTGACATGTACAGTTTCCTAGTCTTGACTCCATGCTCCATGAGGGAGTGACCTTCTCTGCCATTCCCTGCCTGTCTCACAAGGACCTAGTGCAATGCTTGGTCACAGAATGGGAGTAGCTCTGTGATGAATCAATAGAAGTATGAATAAGCTCACAAATGAGTAATACTGTAAGAGTCTCGAGAATCACAGAATCATAGTTTCACATCTGGGTTCACATTCCTTGGAATTACTAATAGAATAGAGTTCCAAAATCTGTGCTAGGAAGTGAATAAGGTATCTGCCCCAGTAGACCTATGGTATAGGGAGGAGAGAGAGGTTAATCAAATAACTACATAAATGAATATTAAACAACATGGCGATTACTGTGTGATAGTAAAAAAAAGATACATGATATGTGGTAGATGGCATAATGAAAGGTACATTAGGCTGATTTCCCTAAGTCAGGAGGAGATTACATGAGGCTTTCTTGACCGAGCTAAGGTCAGAAGGAGGCTTTGGGTAACATTGATTTTATATAATCAGACTTCAGATAACAAAGCTAGAATCTAGGAATGTTTATGAATTGTCCATATATGCAGCTAATCTGTGGAAGGGCCAAGGCTAGATCTCAGGGAGAAGTATAAGCAATATTTATTGAGGCACTATCAAGCATTGGGAATAGTTTTGAAAAAAAAAATTTTTTTCATATCTTATATAAAATCTCTTTCCCCTCTTCTCTCTCTCTCTGGAAGGAGTTTCAGTCCTTTTTATTCTACTCCTTGGCTTCCCATGCAGGGATGGAGAATTAATCATCTGAATGATTAATACCTAATGATTGATTATTCTAAATTCATTACTAATTATGATCACTATTCTCTGAAAAGCAAATTCATACTAATTCATGGATGACATGTTTTATGCTTTCTCTGGGTATCTAGCTATCTCAGTAAATTAAACTCTGGCCAGGTCTGGAGTTGAAACTGCTTCAATGCATCCATCCCTACTACACTCACCATGGGTGCTTAGTGGGTGCTCAACTGCCTTCAGGAGCCAGCACACCAACATTCTTCACCTCTACCTGATTGTCATTGTTACTCTTTTTTGTGGGGTGTGACCAGAAAGAGATCAATAATATCCAAATAGTCAGATTCTCTCTTGATGTAGACAGAAAAGAAACCCCCATTTTGGCCCATATGCTTATTCATGTGATTCAACCAGGAAAATCCATAGCATAACATTGGAATTTGCTTGACTTCAATCCTCTTAAATTGGTATTTAATCTCCCATATGACTACTGCTATTGTGTGTATTCTTCTTGGGGACTTCTTAGGAAGTGGTAGATATAAGATTCAGTCACTTAATTATAATATCTTCTAATCTAGGGTGTCAGCAAGTTCCTGCCCATAAGCCACATTCCAATGGCTCCCTGTTTTGTAGAGAAAGATTTATTGGAACATAGCCACACCTATTCATTTGTGTATCATTTCTGGCTGCTCTTATACTACAATGGCAGTGTTGAGTAGTTGTCAGAGACTGTATGGTCTGCAAAACTAAAAATATTTACTAACTGATCCTTTATGGAAAGACATTTAAGACCTTAATCTAAGCTAACCTTTGCTTCTAATAATAAGTACTGTCTACTGACTATTTCCTATCATTAAAAAAAAAATCCTTGACTAATCATCTGCTGGAAATACTGAAGATTTACAGCAACCTAATTTTGTCAAGAAGAAATTGTGTGCTTCCAAGTAAAAATAAACATTCTTACCAACAACTGATATATCTTGGAGTACAGGGTTTAGACATATTAATACTTGAATTTCCCTCTGCAATATGTGAGGGAAAAAAAGATGTGTGGTATACAAAAGAATGCTTAGATACCTTGTATTCCCTTGTTTTTGTACATCAGTCCTTTTGTGATTTATTTATTTGTTTGAATTTCTCCTTAGTATGTATTTCAACTATATTTCTTCTGTACTACCAAAGTAGACTGGAACTCACCTTACCCTAGGGAGTTTCTGTCTGAGGAGCCATGATAAATAGCATCTTTCTGGACGGATGATAAGGAAAGTGCTGTGTAGCAGGGATATAGGATGATCAGGGTTGACCCTCTGCTAGTTGGCCCTGCCAACAGCAGTCATCTGGTTATGAGCTGGCAGACTAACATAACTATCACACGTCAAAACAGAACAAAACAAAAAATACATCAGAAATATACTTGTTAAATTCTTTATGAATCAAAGATTTTTTCATGCTGCCACTTTCAAATTAATGGAACTATCATGCAGTATGATATATTTAGGAAATGCTCCAGGATATTCCTATAGAAAAGCTGGTTCAATTTTTTGTGAAAGCAATCTGAATTAAAACTTAAGTATAGCCTCTCTTTTTCTTTTTTGGTGTGACCAAGAGAAGAAAAAAGTTATAATTGGATGCTTCTGTTAAGCAAGTAAAGAATTTTCCTGTTATTATGATTATTTGCCAATAGAAATTTCTCATGCAAGTCATTAACCTCCAATGGTCTCATGTATTTCTCCGCTCAACATTGATCAAATAATATACAACATTTAAATTACCTACAGTTGATCTAAACAGATTATATTTCTATCTTCTGTTATGTTAAGTATCCTCAGAACATTCATGCAAGGAATATAAGACTGCATACAAAGGTATTTATTTTATAGGTGGAGAAACCAAGAAGGCTCAAATAAGGGTAAAAATATACCTTTAGCTCATTTGATTATTAAGGATACAAGATAACAATAAAAATGCAACATAGACTATCAGCACTTCAAGTACCCTTCTGGGAGAATACCAAATTTATGGAAATTTGATGCCATTTCTTTTTACTTTATTTTTACTTCTAACTAGTAGTTACATATAGTTTAAAGACTCAAATAATACTATATGACTTATAACAAAAATCAACAATTAATCCCCACTTCAATTTAAACTTCACAGGTGACCACTTTCATCTTTTAAAATTTATTATATATATATATAAAATATATTCTATATAAATTTACTATATATATACTATATATACATACATGTATATACACATACATGTATATATTATACATTATTATACATACATATATATATGTATGTATGTATATATTATTTACACATGTATGTAAATAATGGGGCTTTTCTGTTAGCTCAGCTGGTAAAAAAAATCTACCTACAATGCAGGAGACCCCAGTTTGATTCCTGGTCTGGAAGATCCCCTAGAGAAGGGATAGGCTAACCACACCAGTATTCTTGGGCTTCCCTGGTGGCTCAGCTGGTAAAGAATCCACCTGCAAAGCAGGAGACCTGGGTTTGATTCTTGGGATGGAAAGATCCCCTGGAAAAGGGAATAATTACCCACTCCAATATTCTGGTTGGAGAATTCCATGGACTGTATAGTCCATGGGGTGGCAAAGAGTCAAACAAATGAGCAACTTTCACTTTCACTTTCTTTCCATGTAAATAATATTACTATTTAAAAATATTTGATTTCTAGGCATTCTCTGTTGGCATCCTTTCATGAAGAATGAGTATCTAGATGTCATTTGCACACTACCACCTCTCCCTCATCACCCCTCCTCCACACCAATACACACTTCCTAAACCCTCCTCCTTCTGATATAGTTATATTGTCATTGTCATTTAGGTTACATAAATGTTCCCTATATGTGATTTGTAAATATGTAAATGGTATTGATAACTGAGTACTGGCTCACTACAGGTGTATGATATGCCTTCATCTTAATACTCTTTTATCTCTTAATCTCTCTCTCCTCCTCCCTCCTATAATTTAATTCTTCATTTATTTCTGCATATAATAATTATTATAAGTAATTCAAGTCTATGCCCCTACCACCAATGCCAAAGAAGCTGAAGTTGATCAATTCTGTGAAGACCTAGAATACTTCCTAGAACTAACACTGGAAAAAGTGTTCAACATTGGGGATTGGAATGCAAAAGTAGGAAGTCAAGAGATACCCAGAGTAACAGGAAAGTTTGGCCTTGGAGAACAAAATGAAGAGGGACAAAGGTTAACTGATTTCTGCCATGAGAATGCACTGGTCATATCAAATACCCTTTTTCAAGAACACAAGAGATGACTTTACACATGGACATCACCGAATGGCCAATATCAAAATCAAATTGATTACATTCTTTGTAACCAAATATGGAGAAGCTGTATACAGCCAGCAAAACAAGACCTGGAGTTGACTGTGGTGCATATCATCAGCTTCTAATAACAAAATTCAGGTTTAAACTAAAGACAGTGGGGAAAACCACTAAGACAATCAGGTACAACTTAAATCAAATCCCCTATGACTATGCAATGAAAGTAATAAATAGATTCAAGGGATTAGATCTAGTTAACAGTATGCCTGGTGAACTATACACAGGGGTCTGTAATATTGTACAAAAGGCAGCAAACAAAACCATCATAAAGAAAAAGAAAAGTGGCTATCTGAGGATGACTTACAAATAGCTGAAGAAAGAAGAGATGCAAAAAGCAAAGGCGAAAGGGAAAAATAAGTCCAACCAAATGCAGTGTTCCAAAGAAAAGCATGGAGAGATAAGAAGGCTTTCTTCAATGAACAGTGCATAAAACTAGAAGAAAACAACAGAACGGGGAAGACTAGAGATCTCTTCAGGAAAATCAGAGATGTCAAGGGAACATTTTTGCCCAAAGATGAGCATAATAAAAGACAGAAACACTAGACACCTAGTAGATGCTTAAGAGATCAAGAAGAAATGGAAAGACTACATGGAAGAACGGTACCAAAAAAAAAAAGTCTTAATGAACTGGATTACTACAATGGTTTGGTCAGTCACGCAGAGCCTGACATTCTGGAGTGTGAAATCAAGTGAGCCTTAGGAAGCACTGCTGTTAATAAAGCTAATGGATGTAAAGGAATCCCAGTATTCAAAACCCCAAAAGATCGTGCCATCAAAATGTTTAATTCAATTTCTCAGCAAATCTGGAAGGCCCAGCAGTGGCCACAGGACTGGAAAAGGTCAATCCTCATCCCAAATGCCCAGAAGAGTAGTACTAAGGAATGTGCTAACCATTGAACAATTGCATCCATCGTCCATGCTAGTAAGGTCATGCTTAAAATCTTGCATGCTGGGCTTCAGCTTTATGTAAACCAAGAACTTCCAGATTTCTAAGCTGCATTTAGAAAAGGAAGAAAAACCAGAGATCAAATAGCCAACATTTGCTGGATTATAGAGAAAGCAAGGGAATTCCAGAAAAACATCTACCTCTGTTTCATTGACTATGCTAGTGCTTTTGACTATGTGGATCATAACAAACTGTGGAAAACTCTTCCAGAGATGGGAATATCAGACCATCTTACCTGTCTCCTGAGAAACCTCTATGTGGGTCGAGGAGCAACAGTTAGAACTCTGTATGGAACAATTTATTGGTTCAAAATTGAGAAAGGAGTAAGACAGGGCTGTCTGCTGTCACCCTGTTTGTTTAACCTATAGGCTGAGCATATCATGAGAAATGGTGGGCTGGATGAGTTACTACCTGGAATCAAGATAGGCAGGAGAAACATCAACAACCTCAAATATGCATATGATATCACTCTAATGGGAGAAAGTGAAGAGGAACTAAAGAGTCTCTTGATGAAAGTAAAAGAGGAGAGTGAAAAAGTTGGCTTAAAACTCACTATTCAGAAAACTAAGATCATGGCACCTGGTCCCATCAATTCATGGCAAATAGATGAGGAAACAATGTAAACAGTGACAGACTTTATTTTTCTGGGCTCTAAAATTACTGCAGATGGTGACTGCAGCCATGAAATTAAAAGACACTTGCTGATTGGAAGGAAAGTTATGACCAACATAGACAGTATATTAAAAAGCATAGACATTACTTTGACAACAAAGGTCCATCTAGTCAAAGCTATGTTTTTTCCAGGAGTCAAGTATGGATGTGAGAGTTGGACTATAAAAAAAGCTGAGCACCGAAAAATTGATGCTTTTGAACTGTGGTGCTCGAGAAGACTCTTGAGTTCCTTGGAGTTCAAGGGTATCCAACCAGTCCATCCTAAAAGAAATCAGTCCTGAATATTCATTAGAAAGACTGATGTTGAAGCTGAAACTCCAATACTTTGGCCACCTGATGTGAAGAACTGATTCATTGGAAAATACCCTGATGCTGGGAAGGATTGGAGGCAGGAGGAAAAGGGGACAACAGAAGATGAGATGGTTGGATGGCATCACTGATCAATGGACATGGGTTTGGGTGGACTCTGGAAGTTGGTGCTGGACAGGGAGGCCTGGCGTGCTGCAGTTCATGGGGTCACAAAGAGTCGGACACGACTGAGCAGCTGAGTTGAACTGAAGGAGGAGAGTAAAAGAAACAGTTTAAAAGTAAATATTAAAAAACTAAGATCATGGTATCCTTGCCCATTACTTCATATAAAATAGAAGAGGAAAACATGGAAGTAGTGACAGATTTCCTCTTTTTGGGTTCTAAAATCACTGCTGATGGTGACTAGACTGCAGCCATGAAATAAGAAGGGGATTGCTTCTTGACAGGAAAGCTATGACAAACATAGACAGTGTAGTGAAAGCAGAGACATAAGTCTGCCAACAATGTCCATATAGTCAAGGCTATTGTTTTTTCAGTGGTCATGTAGGGATGTGAGAGTGGGACCCTAAAGAAGGCAGAGTGGCAAAGAATTGATGTTCTTGAACTACGCTGCTGGAGAAGTCTCCTTTGGACAGCAAAGTGATCAAACGAGTCAATCTTAAGGGAAAGCAATCCTGAAAACTCACTTGAAGGACTGATGCTGAAGCTGAAACTCAAGTATTCTGGTCATCTGATGCAAAAAGCCAACTCATTGCAAAAGTCCCTGAAGCTGGGAAAGATTGAGTGCAGAAGAAGAAGAGGGCATCAGAGGACGAGATGGTTGGATGGCATCATCAATGCCATGGACATGAACTTGGGCAAACTTCGGAAGATGATGAGGGACAGGAAGGCCTGGCATGCTGCAGTCCATGTGGTTGCAGAGAGTCAGATGCAACTGGGTGACTGAACAACAACAACATAATAACTATTGAAGATTGTGATGACTGTGACAATTTCTTAAAAAAGGACAACAATGAAGTTGCCTACATCTGTTGACTCTTCCTTTCATGAAACATTTCTCTGTACCATACAGTTCTGCTTGATAGCATTATAACCACAGTAGAATTTCTTTCAAAACTGGAGTCAATCTTCTCAAACACTGCTGCCATTTTATCAACTAAGTTTATTAAAACTGATATATTAAAACTAGGGACATCTGAGAAATATTAAATGTGTTCCAAATAAAGGCTAACGTAGGCAAAGCATTTGATTAGAATTCAGGAAAGCTGAACTATATTGATCTGTAAGAAAACAGGAAGTAGCTTTTGCCAATTTAGAAGAGCTAAATCCCTTACCTCAAAAAAAAAAAAAAAAAGAAAAGAAAAGTGAGATCACTAAGTTCTTCTACTCTGAAAACTAAATGGTTCAATGAGAAGTATGTATCAGTATAGTTTTATGACAAAAAAATAAAAGGAGACTCTGCATAATGGAATGTAAGTTTTCACTTCCACAAAATTGGGTGTTATATTGTGTTCACAAGTGTAGTAATATCACAGATGTCTACAAGACTGTTGAAACACACAGAACTGTCTTATGGATTGACTTTGTGAGAATTTCAGAGAACAAGCTGGCAAATTGGCAACATGAAATACAACATGAGTTAAATATATACTTAAATGGAGATAAGCAGGGAAAAGATAAGATAAAATGAATGAAACATTTTCCTGAAATCTTAACACATTCTTTACCATCCCACACCAAGAAATGGAATGAAGAAAAACAAGGATGTTTGAGAGGAACAGGTTATTATAACTCTTCCCAATCACATCTCCATGAACTCAGTACTGCCTCTGTTAACCTTGGATTAAGAGCCAAACACGTTACAGAGGCCAGCTTCAACTCTTTAGCCCTTTGACAGTTACAATATCAATGATACAGTTACAGTGTCAGTGATATATTTGCTTTGGAATTGTAAGCTCTGGATTTTCACTTCTTTGGAAAGATTAGGGAAAGGGGCTTAAGAAAGAACCCTCTCTGAGATCATAGTCTCATTTAGATTGGAATGGGGGAGGGGTGGAGAATAAGATGGAGAATATTCTGTTCTCTCTGAAAAAAATTAAGGAACAGGAAAAAAAAAAAAAACAGAGTGCCTTCTTTAAATGCCTTGTTCTGAGGTAATCTGAGCAATTGTTGTTTTTAACTTCCCCTCAGTTAAATACGCTTCCATGATGATGCCTGCACAGAGCAATGATTTGCTTTGCTGTTGCTGTTGGCAAAGCAGGAGGTGCAAATATGTTTTTCAAATCCCCCAGGGGACTGTCAAGGTCTTCCCTACCCCTACTTGAAGATTAAACTACAGCCTCTCCCTCTTTGGCGGGTTTCCATGTATGAGGCAGAAAGCAGTTCTCCCAGTCTGGAATTCTCAGTGTAGCAACCCTAGCAAGCCCTTAGTGGGGAAAAAAAGTAATCTTAAAAGTTAATCTTTGCTGCCACTAATAGTACTGAGTTTTGAAGCTATATGTGATAATGCATATATATTGTCTAGATAGCAAACCAAATTTTCACAACTAGAGCCCTAAGGTTGGCACAGCACAGATAGATGTGCCTACCAATTTTCAAAATTAGAGATCACAAATGTGAAAGAAGGGAAATCGCATGTACTATAATAGGGAAGGCATCCTACCCTATTCTGTATCTTGGTGTATTTCATGCATGGCTTTGAACAGCCACTAGATAAAGCTAGTTATATAGACATGGTTACCCCTGGAGAGGAGATAGGCTACCCACTACAGTATTCTTGGGCTTCCCTGGTGGCTCCGGTGGTAAAGAAACTGCTTGCAATGTGGGAGACCTGGGTTTGATCCCTGGGTTAGGAAGATCCCCTGATGGAGAACATGGCAACCCACTCCACTATTCTTGCCTGGAGTATCTCTATGGACAGAGGAGTCTGGTGGGCTACAGTCCAAGGGATCAAAAAGAGGTGGACTGGACTGAGTGGCTAAGCACAGCACAGCACCACTGCTTCTAGTTTTGTCAGTTACAAAGAGAATTTAAAACTTCTGTCCACCAGAAAAGGTCACCTGGAAATAATGATGTAAAGATACATTCTCCCTTTCATAAGTGGATAATTCCTAAACACTGTATTTCCTCCATTACAAAATAGGCACAACCTTTTCTTTAAAGCAGGCTGGAAAAAATCCTTCAGTGACTGAAGAAATGTTACAAATATATGGTTGATACCAAGCCAAAAATATTTTTGTACACAGGACTTGATTGAAATTAAGCTCTGTTTTATAATAAACCATAAATAAAGGACATGCTTTAACCAGGACATGAATGGCATTCACAAAAAGGAACTTCAAGGCCAACGGGAAGCAGAGTAGGAAGTAGTAAGAAAGTGAATGCATAAGATGACAGTGGGTTGGTGAAGCAGTTAAGAAACTGGCAAAGCCTTAAAAGCAATTTTCCCTGGAGGACTTGAATATATTCAGTTCAGTTCAGTCGCTCAGTTGTGTCCAACTTTTTGTGACCCCATGAACCACAGCACACCAGGCTTCCCTGTCCATTACCAACTCCCAGAGTCCACCCAAACCTATAGCCATTGAGTTGATGATGCCATCCAGCCATCTCATCCTCTGTCATCCCCTTCCCCTCCTGTCTTCAATCTCTCCCAGCATCAGGGTCTTTTCCAATGAGTCAGTTCTTCACATCAGTTGGCCAAAGTATTGGAGTTTCAGCTTCAACACCAGTCCTTCCAATGAATACCCAGGACTAATCTCCTTTAAGATGGACTGGTTGGATCTCCTTGCAGTCCAAGGGACTCTCAAGAGTCTTCTCCAATACCACAGTTCAAAAGCATCAGTTCTTCGGCTCTCAGTTTTCTTTATAGCCCAACTCTCACATCCATACATGACCACTGGAAAAACCATAGCCTTGACTAGATGGACCTTTGTTGGCAAAGGAATGTCTCTGCTTTTTAATATGCTGTCTAAGTTGGTCATACATTTCCTTCCAAGGAGTAAGCATCTTTTAATTTCATGGCTACAATCACCATCTGCAGTGATTTTGGAGCCCAGAATAATAAAGTCAGCCACTGTTTCCCCATCTATTTGCCATGAAGTGATGGGATCAGATGCCATGATCTTAGTTTTCTGAATGTTGAGCTTTAAGCCAATTTTTTCACTCTCCTCTTTCACTTTCATCAAGAGGCTCTTTAGTTCTTCTTCACTTTCTGCCATAAGGGTGGTTTCATCTGCATATCTGAGGTTATTGAAATTTTTCCCAGCTATCTTGATTCCAGCTTGTGCTTCCTCTAGCCCAGCATTTCTCGTGATGTACTCAGCATGGAATGTATTAGACTTGACATAGAAATTCTACATCAGGGGCTTGGTAGGGTCATACTTGTTTCAAGAAGATTATTTCTAGGATGTCCCTGGTGGCCCAGTGTTTAAGACTCAAATTTTCCAATACAGGGGATATAGGTTCCATCCCTGATCAGAGAATTAAGATTCCACATGCCATGCAATGTGGCAAAAAAAAAAAAAAGATTATTAATTAAGCTTCTAGAGGAAGGGGACTAGAAAGAAAAGATCAGTTAAAATATCATTTCAAAAGCCTTAAAAGAAATGATACCAATAGGAAGTAAAAGTTGGAAATGAATAAAAGGGTAAGGCTTATGGAAGTAACTTACTGCATGTGAAAAGCAAGAAAGAGGAATGGAATTAGAAACAATGTAAAGTTTTTATGCTTAAGTGATTCAAAGATGGCAATAGAAATGAAGATGGTAAAGACAATGGAAAAAAACCAACATGAAGATAAAATTATGAATTTGGCTTTAGAAATATGGTTTTAGAGGTATTAATGGAATGTGGAGCTGGTAATTATAGGCAAGGATTGAGAATCCATAGCAAAGTCTGCATTAAAAAGGCCTGAAACACATTTCTACATGTGGTTAGCTCTAAGATCCTTCCTGCACTCGTCTTCTCATTATTAGCTGGGATTATTTCTCCTTTCCACTAAACTGCATTACTCATGACATTGTATCAGTCTTTGCTCCTGTAACAGCAGAGACTAAGACTGTGATATTCCCAGAGTAACTGGAGACACTAAGTGACAATATATGTCAGTGCAGAAGAAAATGACTAGTACCCAGTGGTAGTAGACAACAGAAGTTAATTTCTGTCCTGAGGAAATAAGGGAGAGAGAAAAGTCTTTCAGATATCACTTTGGGAATTATTTACTTGGGTGTGATAATGAAAATAATTTAGTTGAATGATATTCCATGGAGGAAGGTGAAGAGACACAATAGAGGCAAGACGTAGACTTGAGAGAAGTTCTATTTCAGCAGATGGAGAACAAATGTGGAAGTAAATAACAGTTTAAAGATTTTGGATGAGAATCAGCAAAACTCAACATGATGAACACAAACAAAAAAAGAATATAAAAGAAGGGTAGTAGCAGTCATTTCTTCAGTATTACACTGAAGTGTATGTGTATATATATGTATATATATATATATGTATGTGTATATATATATATATCACTGAATTTTACTATTAAGAAGTTATACCGAATAGACTTGTGGACTTTGTGGATGAGGGTAAGGGTGGGATGAGATGGGAGAAGGGCATTGAAGCATGTTAATTGTCATGTGTCTAATCAATCGCCAGCCCAGGATTGATGCTCGGGACTGGTGCAGCGAGATTTCCCGGGGGGGAGGGAGGAGGGAGGGGGGACCCGGAGGGGAAGCATATGTAAACCCATGGTGATATCATGACAATGTATGGCAAAAACAATAATAAAAAAAAAAAAAGAATTATAAAAATATATAAATATAAATATATATATATCACTGAATTTTACTATTAAGAAGTTATACCTATAAGCATTATGAAAGAAAATTCAATTGAAAGGCAAAGAAATATCTGAATATCAGAATTTTGTCTGTGGATACCAAAAAATAAATTGTATGCTCTATTAGTCTGCTAGGGCTGTTATAATAACATACCACAGTTTGGGTGGCTAAAACAACAGAAATTCATTTTCTTATAGTTCTGGAGGCTATAAGTCCAAGCTCAAAATGTTGACTGGTTTATTTTCTCCTGACTTTTCTCTCCTTAATTTTAAGAAGCCCGCCTTCTTTCTGCGACATCTTTATGTCCTTTCTTCTGTGCACTTTCACCACCACTTCAGTGTACTTTCTGTTCTCTTAAGGACACTAGTTTTCCTGGAAGGATATCTTGTTGTTGTTTAGTCCCTCAGTCAGGTCCAACTCATTGAGACCTCATGAACTGCAGCCTGCCACATTCTTCTGTCCATGGAATTTTCCAGGGAGGAATATTGGAGCAGGTTTCCACTTCCTACTCCGAGGATCTTCCAAGCCTGAAATCAAACCCAAGGCTCCTGAAGGCAAATTCTTTACCATGCCTGCTAATGCAGAAGCCGCAGGAGACATGGTTTCAATCCCTAGGTCAGGAAGATCCCCTGGAGGAGGGAATGGCAACCCACTCCAGTCTTCTTTCCTGGAGAATCCCTGGCAGAGGAGCGTGATGGGCTATAGTCCATGGAGTTGCAAAGAGTAGGACACAATTGAAGTGACTTAGCATGCATGCATGCATATTATTTCAAAGAAAGACAGTCCATGGTGTCACAAACAGTAGTTCATGACTAAAGCGACTTAGCACACTCTCATGGATACTATTACAGAGAACATTCCAGAGCATGTTTCCAGGTGCAAATCCCTAGAATGATTTATTTTAGGATGGAATTCCTGGTTCACAAGAATGTACATCTTCAACTTTAATTAGGTATATTGTTGAATTGTTTTCTGAAGGGGCCAACAAGTCACATATCCATTGGTTATGTACAAGAATTGCTTGTGAGCCAAAGTCTTATTAACACAGAGTTGTCAGACTTAAAGTTTTTCAATCTGTACGCTACATGGTATCTAATTCTGATATTAGTTTGCATGTAAGAATATATTCTTATTATTCTTTCTCATGCTCTGCATTCCTAGAGTCTCACCCTTTTGGACTACCTTGCTGGGATTCCTTGCTATCTGACTTTTGATTGAGGTTGTCTAATGAAAGGCACAGGGAGAATGTGAGAGGGGTGGAAGGAAGGCAAATATAAATATTTCTTCCCCCTTTCCTCTGCTTTGGCACAGGAATTCTGCCAGTTACTGAGTCCCACTCCATCTACAGATTTGATCAGGTGGTCTTTTCTTACTGAATTTCTGCAAATCTACTTCCTCCCCTTTCTATGGGTAGCATGTATGATAATGGCTTCCTACCTTTGTTAATCTCTAGGTGCCCCAACCTTTCTTGCTAGTTTCTTTAACTTTGCCTAATACTTAGTTAAAACCTCTGGGTTGGAAATACCTTCAGTTTAATGAGCTATGGGATTCACTTTCTTAATATGACCTTGAACAATACAAAGATATACTATGAAAACACTTATGACCCTAATTCACTTGGTTCCCATCACTTACTGTTAATATAATACATTTGTTGATGCTATTTGGAGCTAACATAGTTATTTTAATACTTATTGAAGAAATTAACCTATTTGTTCTGATTTTTTATCACAATTGGTGATAAACCTTATCACTATTTACATATACAATACTGATATAAAATACAATATTGATATACAAGTGTCACTTCTTTAACTTGGCTTCTTTTCTTTAGTTATCATAACATACTAAACTTGTGATCTTGTCTGTACACAGATGCATGGCAGTCCATTTTATTAACATATTTCCCTTTATTTTTCAGCCTTCTAGTAATGGATATTTAGATTATTTATATCATGTTATTGGGCTTTCCTGGTGGCTCAGATGGTAAAGAATTTGCCTGCAATGTTAGAGACACAGATTCCATCCCTAGGTTGGGAAGATCCCCTGCAGAAGGGAATGGATACCCACTCCAGTATTCTTGCCTGGAGAATTCCATAGGCAGAAGAGCCTGGCAGGCTACAGTCCATGGGGTCACAAAGAGTTGGACACGACTGAGTGACTAACACTATCATATGACTACTAGCAATCTTTAAATAAATAACTAAATATATAAATTAATGTTCATGTAGATTTGCTGGGTCAAAGTTACATGAATCTGTTGTCTTAAAAATTCTGACAAATTCCATTATTTAAGGACTGCAGCCATTTGTAGTTCCATTTGCAATGTATGTTAGAATCTAGTAAACTACAGTCTAAATAGTAAAATGTATCATCAAACATTTGCAATATTATTAATCTGATACCTGAGATGTGCTTTTTCCTAATTATTTTATTAGCATTGCCCTTGTATTGGTGTTTGAAAGGCATTTTCATGTTTAAGAGATATTTACATTTCTGTTACTGGGAACTACATGTTCATAATCCTATCCTCATGCTGAATTTTAATCCTTCTATTTTTAATTTGTAGACATTATTAACACATGGGAAGCTGTCTAATCTTTTTTTCCCCTATGAGTTATAATTCCCCCCCCCATTTTGCCATTTTTCTTTGCACTTTGTTGTTCAATGTTACCATGAAGAATTTTTTTTTTTTTTTTTTGCTTTTCAATAGAGGAATTTTTCAGCCCTTTCTTTAGTGGTTTTGGAATTTTTATTTTCAGAAAGAATTTATGCATCTTCAGATTATAAAATATTCTTCCATGATTCCTCCTTGTACTTTCATCATTTCATATTTTATGTGGAAATCTTTGGTCCCATTGGAATATTTTTCTGAAGTGTAGATGCAACTTTGTTCTTCACTGAACAGCACTGATACATTTTCAAAGTTTCTTATTTCATTATTTCTTCAAGTATGATCTTTTACCATATATTCTGTTTTCAAATTTTCATTAACTGTAGCTTTCAGAATTTCTCATTTTTTCTGCTTCTTATTTCTAGTAATTCTTCGTTGTGGTGGCTTATTTGTACTTTTTGGATATTTTGTATTGTGAGCTCAGGTTTGGCAGGGAATGTGGGAATCTATGTGTTCTGAACTGAGGTTGAATCCCTTCAGAGAATATTTGTATTTCTTTCTGCTAGGCACCACTAGGCAATAGCAATTTTAAATTAATGCTTCAACCTAGGGTTTCTTGGACCATAAGGTTAAGGTTAAGTGAAGTCACTCAGTCGTGTCTGACTCTTTGCGACCCCAAGGACTCTAGACTACCAGGCAAGAATACTGGAGTGGGCTGCCATTTCCTTCTCCAGCAGATCTTCCTGACGCAGGGATCGAACCCAGGTCTTCCGTATTGTAGGCAGACGCTTTACCTCTGAGCCACCAGGGAAGTCCTTCTTGGACCATATAAGCAATATAAATAGAAAATTTCAATCTCCAGTGAAAGGATAAATACCTCCATAGGGAAACCTTAGAAGAGGTTTTATTTTCCCAAGCTTTTAGGCTAATGAGATCTGTAAACAGCCTCAAGGCATCTATAGTTCCAATATCCTCATAACAGGCGTGAGTTCTACTTTATCACTCTCACCACCTGTAGACTTCACTTACTTTCATGAGAGCAGGTTATATTTTACTCAGCATTTTTAGAATGTCTACTGTTGGAGGAATACTTTTTTTCTAGGAGATCTAGTCAACCATCTTCCTGTCAGTGATGCTATAGGATGATTTGGGGGTATAAATGAAAGATAGGGAAAAATTTTAGAACAAGAACTGCATTTAGGACATATTTATTTTAGGATAAAAGCATTTTACTATGATTCTAGGCAGAATATAAGGTGTAAAACCAAGGAAAATTGAAGTATTCCACCAAGTGATATCAGTTAAAGGGTATTCCAGACAAAAAGAACAGAGAATACATACGAAGTGTTCAAAATGGATTGGACCTTCTAGACTAAAATGAAAGTATATATTTTGGCTGGAGTACAAAATAAAAAGTAATACACAAAATATTAGAAAAATATAGTATGTCTAGATGGTGGGAAACCGGGAATACAATACTCAAGATTTTGGAATTTTGTCTGAATCTGAATGAGAATTTTAACTGAATGCTGGCCTTTGAAAGAGCTGGGTTCAGTAATATTGTTTGGAGCCTTATTGCTGCTGCTGCTGCTGCTGCTAAGTCGCTTCAGTTGTGTCCAAGTCTGTGCGACCCCATAGACGGCAGCCTTCCAGGTTCCGCCATCCCTGGGATTCTCCAGGCAAGAACACTGGAGTGGGTTGCCATTTCCTTCTCCATGCTTGAAAGTGAAAAGGAAAAGTGAAGTCACTCAGTCCTGTCCGACTCTTAGCTTTATTAATAGATTCTATATTCCTTTTATTCTAAGCTACAGACATTTGACATGTTCAGTTCTTTCTCTAGGACCAGGATGACCTGAGACAGGGAGTCCTATTGTGATAAAATAATCTGAAGTTGTTTTTCCCCATCCAGATGTGCCTGAGTGCTTGTACTGCTTATGCATGCTCTTGATATTAAGAGATGATTTAAAAATGAGTTTATTTTGAGAATTCCTCAGCAAACATTTAATAACTTGTATAACTATTTCTTACAATCCCTTATGAGGTAAATGTGTATCTAAGAGAAGCAGAGAAAATCTAGGATTGCTGCTCATGGCAAAGAGAGATGTGGATCGGTTAGACAATAGAGGGGAAAAAAATAAAGTTTAAAAGAGTGCCAAATGTTTTGTGGACTGATTCAGTTTGGATTGAGGTAATCAATGACCAACTGCTAATACTTTTCATTAAATCATCTTGTGCGAAGAGTTTGGATTGCTGCTGCGGATGTTTTCTGAATATTATCAGAGGCAAGGGCTTGGGTCCAAATCTGTCTTTTAGTACAAACCTCCTTCCTCAACTCTGGGTTCAACTCAGTTCAGTCGCTCAGTCAGGTCCAACTCTTTGCGACCTCATGAACTGCAGCACACAAGGCTTCCTTGTCCATCACTAACTCCGGAGTTTACTCAAACTCATGTTCATCCAGTCAGTGATGCCATCCAACCATCTCATCCTCTGTCATGCCCTACTTCTCCTGCCTTCAATTTTTCCCAGCATCAGGGTCTTTTTGAATGAATCAGTTCTTCACATCAGGTGGCCAAAGTATTGGAGTTTCAGCTTCAGCATCAGTCCTTCCTATGAATATTTAGGATTGATTTCCTTTAGGATGGACTGGTTGGATCTCCTTGCAGTCTAACAGACTCTCAAGAGTCTTCTCCAACACCACAGTTCAAAAGCATCAATTCTTTGGCGCTCAGCTTTCTTTATGGTCCAACTTTCACTTCCATCCATGACTACTGGAAAAACCATAGCTTTGACTAGCCGGACTTTTGTTAGCAAAGTAGTGTCTCTGCTTTTTAATATGCTGTCTAGGTTGATCATACTGTTTCTTCCAAGGAGCAAGCATCTTTCAGTTTCACAGCTGCAGTCACCATCTGCAGTGACTTTGGAACCCAAAATCTGGGTACTTGGTGATGATCAGGCAGCTAGAAACTCTCAGGGCAGTCCTCCTCATTTAATATCTGCAGGTTACCTTGAGGAATAAAAGGGTCATTTATGTGTTTGTATTCTACTTTGCTCTTTAGTACAAAGATCTTTGCTTTAATTGTTTAGATGCCAATAATATTTAGTTACAGAGGAGTGAGAAATCTAGATATCTCTGAATTAAACTCAACTAAAAGTAACTATATTGTGATACCTGAGTTTCAGAATTTCTTACATGTAATCCAGTTCTCATAAGTGAGAAATTGTCTTATTAACAGCCCTAAATTCTGTTCCTGCTTAGGTTGCTGGTTTTCATTAGAATGTAGCCTTGACTTTGTGTAGTTTCTCTGAGGTAATTGAGTGTTGGGCCTGGAAGCCAAACCTCTGCAATGGTTTTACAAACTTGGCAACATAAAGTGTCTGCTTAGATATCAAAATACGCCTGTTCTCTTATCCCCCATACTGTACTTGAATGTGTTTTCCACTTACTGCCAACATGCTTTTGCTCTATGCTAAATTTCTGAGTCAAATCTTGACTGTTTTTCAGACTGGAAGTTTTTTTTAGCCATGCCTCTCTACAGGTCTCAATTCTCAATCCAATTTTTGGACCTTCTATATCTGCCCTAGTAAGTTATAATGAAATGCAATTTGCCTATCTACTTTTCAAAATATGGTTAGAATAGTTTTTAATGTTAAGGTTAGAGGAGAGTTTGACAATAGGAATATTACATTAATTATACTGCTGCTTAGGAGAAGGCAATGGCAACCCACTCCAGTACTCCTGCCTGGAAAATCCCATGGGTGGAGGAGCCTGGTAGGCTACCATCCATAGGGTCGCATAGAGTTGGACACGACTGAAGCAACTTAGCAGGAGCAGCAGCATACTGATGCTTAACAAGAACAATATACATTTATTATCTTACAGTTTTGATGAATTAGCAGTCTAGGCATGGTTAAACTGGGTACCTCTGTTTAGCATCTCATAGGTTGCAATCTAGTTGTTTGCCAGGTTGTGGTTGTCAAATTTTAATTTCTTATGGTTGTAGAACTGAAATTGCTGTTTCCTGATGGCTGTTAGCAACTCTCAGAAACTAGAGGCCCTGGCAGTTCCTTGTGAGTTAGCACGCTCATAATATTGCAAATTACTTCTTCAAAGTCAATAGAAGAAACTCTTACTCCAGTCTGCTAATTCAGAATAGCATCCAGTATTGACAACAAGAGAAAGACTTTCCCATTACTGTTGCCATATTCTGTTGGCTAGAAGCAAGTCACAAGTTCAATTCATACTCAAGGTTAATTCATACTCACATTAGTACTAGAAACCTGTAGGAGGCCTATGGAATCTTGATCTTTGCATAACTAACTTTGAGCAGACAAAGGCTTATGGAATCTGACCTGTCTGACCAAAATAATCTTTTGATCTTAGAAGAGTAGAATATGGTTATTTTTAAAAGAAAATCCAAATTCTTATTTACCCTTCAAACAATATGATGCTGTGAAAATGTATTTATATCACTATTATTAAGCAGAAACAAATTATTGAAATTATTAAGTATTGTTTAAATGAAAAATAAGGATGCTTATTAAGACTCAGATATTCAGTAGTTAGAAATATACCTAAAGGGATGGTCCTAGTATAATGACTATCAAGGTATCAGTTTTGCAACATCATAAACATAGAATACAAATTCAGATAAAACTTCCCTAAGGAAAAATGTAATATTTTATAGGAAAAATGTTCAGCTTTTCAGCTTCAATAATTGAAACTATTATTAAAGACATCATCAAGAAGAGTATTCACAATGGAATGAGCTCATTTATTGATGCATTCATTCAGGAAAATATATATTTTGTTACATCTAACATTGAAAATAAAAAGGGGACCAGAAGAGACACAGTTTCAACCTTCATAGATTTTCCAGTGTAGTGGGAGTGGCACAAAATCAAACAAGGAATTATATTCAGGTATGGTAACTTTTATGGTATCTTATAGAAAACCATATGTTTACCATACTTAAGATACTATATAAGTTACCATACTTGAAAAATCTACAAAGGCATGTCTCTTCTGGTCCTCTTATCATTTCCAATGTTAGATGTAACAAAATTTGAGCCAGAGATCAAATTGTCACCATCCATTGGATCAAAGGAAAACCAAGAGAATTGCAGAAAAACATCTACTCCTGATTATTGCTTATGCCAAAGCCTTTGACTGTGCTGATCACAACAAACTGTGGAAAAATTTTAAAGAGATGTGAATACTAGACCACCAGACCTGCCTCCTGAGAAATGTGTATGCAGGTCAGGAAGCAACAGTTAGAACTGGACATGGAATGACAAACTGGTTCCAAATTGGGAAATGGGTACATCAAGGCTGTATATTGTCACCCTGCTTATTTAACTTCTATGCAGAGTACATCATGCGAAATGCTGGGCTGGATAAAGAACAAGCTGAAATCAATATTGCTGGGAGAAATATCAATAACCTCAGATATGCAGATGATACCATTCTAATGTCAGAAAGTGAATTTGAACTAAAGAACCTCTTGATGAAAGTAAAAGAGGAGAGTGAAAAAGTTGGCTTAAAATTCAGCATTCAGAAAACTAAGATCATGGCATCTGGTCCCATCACTTCATGGCAAATAGATGGGGAAACAAGGGAAACAGTGACAGACTTTGTTTTGGGGGGCTCCAAAATCACAGCAGATGGTGACTGCAGCTGTGAAACTGAAAGATGCTTGCTCCTTGGAAGAAATACTATGACCAACCTAGATAGCATATTAAAAAGCAGAGACACTACTTTGCCAACAAAGGTCCAGCTAGTCAAAGCTATGGTTTTTCCAGTAGTCATGGATGGAAGTGAAAGTTGGACCATAAAGAAAGCTGAGCGCCAAAGAATTGATGCTTTTGAACTGTGGTGTTGGAGAAGACTCTTGAGAGTCTGTTGGACTGCAAGGAGATCCAACCAGTCCATCCTAAAGGAAATCAATCCTAAATATTCATAGGAAGAACTGATGCTGAAGCTGAAACTCCAATACTTTGGCCACCTGATGCGAAGAACTGATTCATTCGAAAAGACCCTGATGCTGGGAAAAATTGAAGGCAGGAGAAGTAGGGGATGACAGAGGATGAGATGGTTGGATGGCATCACTGACTGGATGGACATGAGATTGAGCAAGCTCTGGGAGTTGGTGATGGACAGGGAAGCCTGCTGTGCTGCAGTCCATGGGGTCACAAAGAGTCGGACACAACTGAGTGACTGAACTGGACTGAACCTATTAATAATGAGTGATGTGCAAAGAAAAGGTTCATAGTAGAGTAAGATGGAGAAGGGCTGTTTGAAGAACAGAGCATAAAGAACTCAAAGTTCTATGGTACATACTTGAATATGACAGAAGCAGAGAATTCTGTATATCTATATCTGGGGCAGAGAATGCCAAGAAATGAAACTAGAGTTATACAGAGACCACCATACAAAGAGTACAAAAAGCCTCAATCAACACCTTTGAAGTTTATCCTGAATATGAGAGGAGGCCATTGGAAAGCATTTTAAAACAAATTAAATTAACAAAATCAGATATTCATTTTGGACAATTACTTTGGGTTTCTTTTTATATTTTTATGACAGCTTTACTGGGAAATAAATCACAGTCCATACAAGTCACTCTGTAAAATGCACAATTCATTGTTTTTAAGGGAATTCAGAGTTGTTAAACCATCATATCTAATTTCAAAATATGTTTATTCCCCTAAAAAAAAACCTCTTTCTCATTAGTACTCACTCTGCATTTGTCCCTCTCCTCAGCCCTAACAACCATCCATCTATTTCTAAGTATTTGCCTAATCTGGACATTTCATATACTTGGAATCATGCAATAAGTAGTTTGCAATGACTGGTTTATTTTTCTTAATTATGTTGTAGCATGTATTAATATTTCATTCCTTTGTATGGCTGAATAATATACCACATTTCTTTATCCATTCATCAGTTGATGAATATTTTGTTGTTTTAGCTGTCATAATGAAACCATTATGAACTTTTACATGTGAGATTTTATGTGAACCTATGTTCACTTCTCTTGGAAAGGTACTTAGGAATGTATTTATTGAGCTATATAATAGCTATGATTCAGTGGTAAAGGGTCTGCCTGAAATGTAGGAGCCAGAGGAGATGCAGGTTTGATCCCTGGGGTGGGAAGATCCCCTGGAGCAGGGCATGGCAACCCACTCTAGTATTCTCGCCTGGAGAATCCCATGGGCACACGAGCCTGGTGGGCTATAGTCCATAGTGTGGCAAGGAGTCGTACAGTACTGAAGCTACTTAACACTCATGAATGCAAGTATAATAGCTATGGATTTAACAATTTGAGGAGCAAATTGCCTCAAAATGGCTACATTATTTAACTTACCATCAACAATGTATGAGGGTTATCATTTCTCCACGGCTTTGCCATCTTTTCTTATTTTACATCTTTAAAATGTTTAAACTTTCTTGGGGTGGTTATCTCATTGTGAGCTATCTCATGACATGATATCTCATTGTGATTTTGGTTTGTATTTCTCTGATGACTAATTATATTGGACATCATTCTTGTGCTTTTAATTATTTCTGTACTTCCTTTAAGCATTATCACTTCAAGTGTTTGCCTATTTTTAAAATTGAGTTACTTGTCTTTTTATTATTGAAATGAAACAGGGATTTATATATTCTGAAGTCCAGTCTCAAGTATTTTTACTTTCTTGATGGTGTCCTTTGAAAAATAAAACTCTTTGATTTTGATGAGGTCCAGCTTATATCCTTGTTGTCACTTACTCTTTTGTTATAGTATATAAGAAATCATCGCATGATCCGAGCTCACAATTAATTTTCCTTTCTGTTTCAATCTAAGAATTATATAGTTTTAGGTCTTACTTATAGGTTTTTTAATCCATTCTGAATGGATGTTTTTATATGAGGTGAGATGGGAGATCTAGGTTCATTCTTGGGCAAGAAGACATTCCATTGTTCCAGCACTATTTGTTGAAAAGACTATTTTTCCCCATTAAATGGTTTTAGAACCCTTGTTGAAAATCATTTGCTATATTGTATGGGTTTATTTCTGGAGTATCAATTATATTCCATTGCTATATATGTCTATTCTTTTACCAGTACCACAGTATTTTGATAGTTGAAACTTTGTAAAATGTTTTGAAATCAGGAAGTGTAAGTCCTTCAACTTTGTTCTTTTGGAGATAGTATTGGCTATTAGGATCAATACAGAAATTTCTGCAAAAAGCTGAAACTGGGATTTTTAAATAAGAATTGGTGGTAAATCTGTAGATAAATCTGAGTTGTATTGCTCTCCTAACAATATTAAGTCTCCCAATCTATAAACATAAGATATTTCCTCCATTTATTTACAGCTTCTTTATTTTGTTTCAATGATGATTTTTTTGTCTGAGGTGTGCAAGTCTTACATTTCTTTGTTAAATATATCCCTGAGTTTTAAATTATTTTGGATCCTATTATAAATAGAATTGATTTATTAATATAATTTCCAAATTGTTTATTGCTAGTATTTAGAAATACATGGGCTTTCTATATTGATCTTATATCCTAGAACCTCCTTACTGAACTCCTCTATTAGTTCTAAAAGTTGTTTTGTGGATTATTCTGAATTTTACATATACAAATCATGTCACTCATGTTGCATAAGTGAGACAGGGTAGAACCCCAGACCCTTCACTGCAGTGCTTGCACCTGGACAAATGTCTCCTTCAGCAACAAAATATGAAGAAACTGCAGGAGACTAAAGATAACTGCAGACATGGCAGTTGGGGCATATTATGAACAAAAGGATACACAAAGACTAAAATTAAATCACCACCTCTGAGGTGTAGGGAGCAAAAATAGGGTACTATGCATGATCCCTGCGCATAGCACTACCAAGGATGTGGGCAGACTACCTAAACCACCCCTCGACCCCAACCCACCGATCTCCCCTACCCTCATTGCATCTAAGGGAACAGTTGCCTCCCTCAAGAGTGAGCAAGGACACCTGTAACTTGTTTCGCTCCCTCACGATACACCATGAACCCAGTAAAGCTTTGCCTGAATTCATCTGGCCTCTTATCAGTTTCTATCGATTAAGGAGTCCAAGGACCCTGGTCAGTAACATAAATAGAGATACTTTTACTTCTTGTGAATTTCGATACCCATTTATTTCTTATTCTTGACAAACTACTCTGGCTAGAAATTCAATACAATATTAAATAAAAGTAGCAAGAGTGAATATCTTTTATTTTTCCTGATCTTAGAGGGATAATGTATTTGCTCTTTCATATTACTCAGTATTATAGGTGAGTTTTCAATAGATGTCCTTATAAAGTTGAGGAAGTTCCCCTCTATGTCTAGTTTGTCAAGTGTTCCTATCATGAGAGGATGTTGAATTTCGCCAGATGCTTTCTCTACATCAGGTGAGATGGCCATGTTGCTTTGCCCTTTATTCTAGTAGTACGGGCTACCTTGATGGACTTTCATAAACAAGTGCATCCTATCAAGGGATATATATACCACTTGGTAGTGATGCATAACTCTTTTCATATGTTGTTAAACTCAGTGTGCTAGTATTTTGATGAGAATTTCTGCCTCTGTGTTCCTAAGAGAAAACTTTAATGCCATTTAATTTTTTTGTGATGTGTCTGGTTTTGGTACCAAGATAATACTGGCCTCAGAGAATGAATTATTTGAGGTTAAAGAATGAATTGAAGAGAAAAAGACAGTGACAAGTGGATCAATGGAGATTTGTTGCAATAACTCAGGTGTATGTGATTAATATATGACTTAGAATAACGATAATGAAAGTGGAAATGAGGAAAGACATCAACATTCAGTATCAGGAACAAAAACAGAATTTTTCTCTTGGTAGTCAAAGGAGAGTTGTGCATGTGAGACATAGTGTCTGTTAACAAAACAGATTTCTGATCTTACACAGGCTGTGAGAAACAAAAACAGAACAAAATAAAATGTTCAGAACTTGGCAGACTTTCAGGAGAGAGGGGGATGGGAACTGTGGCAGTGGTTAATTGTCTGCTACTAACTGATTAGTTTCTAGATGCATAGTTACTAATATGAAGTTGTAATTGATCAACTTGCATGGGTTTAGGTCTTCCCAAGTGGCTCAGTGGTAAAGAATAGCATGTCAATGCAGGAGACGCAAGAGACACAAGTTCAATCCCTGGGTTGGGAAGATTCCCTGGAGTAGGAAATGGCAACCCACTCCAGTATACTTGCCTGGAAAATCCCATGGACACAGGAGCCTGGTGGGCTATAGTCCAGAGGGTTGCAAAGAGTCGGACACAACTGAACAACTGAGCACACATATATGGCATGGGTTTACACTTGGCATGAGATTAAACCTGATTCTAAAGATTACTTAATATTATAGACAAGGGAGAATAGGTATATTTCCTTCTCAGAGAGAAATGAACAGATTAAAAGTGAATTGAGAGTATATCTGATTTGATGGGACAGTGAAGCAGAGGATTACGTTAAAGATGCCATTCAGATTTCTGGTCTGAACAATTAAATGTAAGCTCTGCCAGGTCAAGAATCTCTCTTTTGTCTGATGAATACAAGCTCTGGGAAAAAAACCTGATGTATAGTAGGCATTTTATAAATATTTTTGAATAAAAAAATTCTACTACCATATAGTGCATTAATGGAATTACATATTCTGGACATGTTCAAGCTCAGATATCTGCAAACCATCCAAAAGAAAACAGCTTAAAGTCAACAGGAAATAAAACCTTTGAATTAGTACAGATGTTTGATCAGCTAAGAGTTTGTAGCCTCTAGCATATAGATGGTTATTGAAAAAATAAGATCAGATGAAATACCTAATAGATATTATAGGAGGAAAAAAAAAAAAACCACCACTAGAACAGACATCTGTCAAAACAAATAGTTAAGGAACCAGGGCCATTATAGAACCTGCAAAGGAGGCTGATAATAAAAGACCTAAAATGATGAAAGCAATGTGGAAGCTAGGGGAAGTTTCTTTTTCTTATTTTCTTTGATTTTTTCCCTTCTGAAGGAGAAAGAAATTAACCTTGCTAAATGATCTCTAGAGAGTGAGCAAGAAAAAAAAAAAAAAAAAAAACACTGCCGGGTATTCATCAGCTCAAACAACAGTTGAGTCATTGGTGTCCTTGACAAAAGTTGTGTCAGTACTGTGGTGAGTGGTGTGCATGGAAAGGGTCTCAGGTGAGGAGAGTGAATCTGGTTTACACGTGAAGGAGGAGAGCAGGCAAAGTGGCATCAGGAGGTAGGCTTTGGAGATAAGAAATGGAGGTTATTTTTATTTTTTAGTTGAGGGAAATTAGAGCACGTAAAATGTGGACTGGAAGATAAAAACAAATGGAGAGAGTTTTAAGACACGGGAAAGAGAAAACTTGATCAAAAGGATAATATACAGTGAGTGGGAATTCATGATTCTGTAATTCTATAATTTTCTATAATTGTACAAAATTATAAAATTCTATAATTTCATAGAATTTTACAGAATTATAATTCATAATTATAGATTCTATAATTCTATAATTATCTCTCTTGAAACCCTCTCAGCTCTAAATTTCTCTGGTGATTTGAATTGTCTATATAAAGTACTATATTTGAGAAGGGATTTATTGTTAGACATCATATTAGATATTATATATTAGAAGTAATATAAAGATATAATGTAATCTTTATTCTTTTTGTGGGGGATATATATATATATATATATATAAAATATAGATTTTAACTTTATCAAAAGGTTACAAGAACTTGTTGATGTTTGAGGAACAGCAAATGCCCTTTCCCTATGTATATATATATGTCATTTGTTAACATTTTACTAACTTTCTCTCTTTATCTCTTTCAGTCCTGTTCTCTCCTCTCAGCATCTATCTCATATTCTTTAGCAAACCATTTCAGTATTAGTTGCAAATATTGTGACAGTTCATCTCTAATTAATTCATCATGAAGTATTAATCATCTAAGAATAGGGACATTCTCTTATATAACCATAATAAAATTGTCATAGAAAGGACATTTAACATTGACACAATACTATCATCTAATAAATAGCCTATATTAAATTCTACCCACTATCAATTAGCCCAATAATATGTTTTTTTTTAAGATTCAGAATGCAAATAAGCCTTGCACATTTCTTGGAGGTGTCATATATTCTTTAGTTTCCTTTAAACTATAAACTTCCCACAGATTATTTTCTTTTTTAAATACAACAGAGTGTTGACATTTTTAGAGACTATTCTGTATCGCTTTTACTGTATAGCATATCCCTTAATTTGGGTTTTCTTATTGTTTCTTCATTTGTTTCCTGATAAGATTCAGGTTAAGAAATTTAGGTGGAAGTACTAACTGGATGATGAGTTCATCATATTGAAATGCACATGATGTCAATTTGTATTATAGATGATTTTTAGTCATGTGATTAAAATGGTTTTCACCAGATATATCTGTTGAAAAAAGGTACATTTTCCCTTTGTTACTGGTAAATAATTAATAAAATGAGGCATTGAGCCTGCATAAATATCCTGTTTTTCAAAGATATTTTACCTGGTGTTTTTATCACTTATTGATGACTTTTTCCTGTATCTGTTATTGCTATGATAGTTATGAAATGGTGAAATGCTATCTCTATAAATTATTTGATATTTTATAGTTTATTTGGCCTTATTATATTTGTGAATAAGATATTCATCAATATAAATTTTATTTTAAAAAATAACTATCTAATGAATTGATTGTAATTCAGTATCATAATCCATTTCTCTTATTATTTATTTTCATACTTAGTATTTCCTAAATTTAGCCAGTGAGAATCCTTTTAACACCTTTTTTTGGTCAGTTAATTCCCATCAGTGTTTGAGTACTTTTCTCCATAATTATAAAATTACATGCATATATGCTTAGAATTATGTATATATGCATATGTACCTATATGCATTATCCATATATATTAAAGTATCTCTTATTCTGATCTCTAATTCAAATAAAGAACAAGAGGGTTTTCTTTTTCCTTTAATTTCCCATCATATCACCTTTTTTCCATAGTGAGGAACTTAATTCTCAATAATAATAATATATTAAATTATTTCCTCGATTCTATTTTACAAATGGGCTTCCCTGGTGGCTCAGATGGTAAAGCGTCTGCCTGCAATGAGGGAGACCTGATTTGTTCCCTGACTCGGGAAAATCCCCTGGAGAAAGAAATGGCAACCCACTCCTGTACTCTTGTCTGGACAGTTCCATGGACAGAGGAGCCTTGTAGGCTACAGTCCATGGGTTTGCAAAGTGTCGGACACGACTGAGTGACTTCACTTCACTTCACTTCATTATACGAATAAAATAGTTTCAAATTTACTGCACTAATAACAACACACAAGTAATAGTCAAGATTTCTTTTTATCCCTAAAATATGTTCTATCTATTCACAGGAATAGTAACTGAATATTTCACTCATTAAAAAAAATAAGTCTATTGATAGATGCTTCTATTAAGAAAAGCCCTATGATAGCATACTGGATCACACATGTAATTATAATGATATATTAATGAGGAGAGAGCCAATTGAAATGGAAACCAACATTATAGTACTCCCTTTCTTACTTTTATTTTGTAGATAGCAGACTGGAAAATGACTTTCTTGAAAAAATTGCTTTGAGGTTAAACTCTGATGGCAATTTGGGGTACAAAAGGGAAAAAAGATAGAATCCCCTCTCCCAAGTTTATTATAATGTCGCCCAAGTATTAGGTCATGCATGAAGGGAAAAAGGATCATTGGTGCTCATTAAAAATAATAATGTTCATTTCTGAATGGTTTTCAGAGATGTGTATTTTGGGGGAAAGAGCCACCTGCGTTCTCAAAGGTACGGATAAAAAGGGATGAGCTAATTTAACAGGCTTCATTTCACATTCTATGTCTTTATTGTTGCAAAATGACACCTTTGCAGTTTAGAGGGACCGGCAGGCACTGTTATAACTAAAATTGAATAAAATTCCAGGCTGTGTCAAAGACATTGTTTGAATTCACTTAAAAGTGTTTTATGTCACTGCTCGCCAACTCCCCTTCTCTAGTCATGATCTGCCTGTGGCAAACTGTTTCTCTCTGGGACTGAAAAGATTACTCCCACTGATACTCCTCTGACAGTGTGAATATTGACTTGCACTTATAAAGGTCAAGCAGTTCCACTAGTTAATAAGAGTGAGAAGAGCAGTTCCAACAAGTCTCTTTGAGAGGAATTTAACCTTCAAATTGCAAAGCATGCTGCTCCGTGGAACCAGTGTTGGCAACTAACAAAATACACTACAGCTCTGCTTTCCAAAAATACCAATAGGAGCCCGAAAGTTAACGTTACAAAAGCATGAGATGTAGCAGACACACTTCCATGGGAACACCGCCCAGGATATGCCTTGTTATTTTTATTTTTCAAAGAGAGTTGAATGCTGTGGGGTAATTCTCTGGGCCTTTAACTTTCCTCAATGTATAATAGCCTTTTCAACTTTTAAGAACCATGTGCTGTAAGATGATAAGACACCACATACATTTTTCTCAGCATCATTCTGACACAAGATCAAGGAAAAGGTGTAATCCCAGTGGGGCACGATGCCTCCTTACCTATCCTTTGCCTTCTGTTGTCTCACGACTTGAAAGGTCAGGAAAAGCTGACATCATTTAAGGTCTCTGGGAATGTGGCCTGCTCATCAATAGCAGTGTCTGGAGGTACAGTGCAAGAAGGATGGGAGTGAGGAAGCAGGGCGGAACTTGAGAATGAGACTTCACTTTTCATCCCGATGGAAAGTAAAACCAATATTTTTAATTTTTAATAAAACACATTCATATTGTGGCACCAGCAGCAGAATGTGCTGCATATGAATGAAGATGACTCCCTAGTTTGCCTTGAGCAGTGGCAGACAGGAGACATAATGATGAAGCGGGCCTTTTACAAGTAATCAGTAGGAAGAAGAATAAGTGCTGGGTGTCTTAGAAAGCAAAGCTTTCATGATTCCAGAGCATATTTTAGAAATGGCATTATGGCTTGCCCCGCTTGAAGTTTGGCATCAGCGAGATTTTCAATTGTGCTAAAATCATCCTTAATGTCCTTTCTGCCTCATCAGTGGGGGACCATTCAAGTAACAAAGTGCCAATCAGGGGCTCCTGTTCCTCTTTAGCTTGGAGATATTACTGTGGAGATCTTTATAAGAGCGTGATCTCTCCGCTTGAGATGCCCTTTATTATAACTAGAGTTAAAGGTCTGCTGACTTAGCCATTACAAAGCCCTAATGTTCTCCACTACAAAATTTTACTCTAAAATAAAGCTTCACATACTAAGTTGGAGCCCAGGGAAGCTCTGATCTTTACAAACTTGAAGGGAATAGAGTAGTCATCTGAGTTAAAATGAGAGTAACAAAAATATAAATATCGAACTATGTGAGTTATGTGTGTCACTACTGTGACACAAAAATAGCATTGTTAATTAAAACGAAGTTGGAAAATAATTACCTCATAATGTGCCATAATCATTTTTGTAAGTTTGGAATATAAAAATGTAATTAAGAAAAAGAAAAATGAGTTATAGACAGGATATATTTCTTGATTCAGAAAACTGTTAATATCAAGTATTTTCTGAAAATGTGGGACCCTTATTGCTATTATAAAATACTTGCAGTCCTTTACTCAATGAGTCAGATACTCCTCATGCTTAAGCCTCTGCTTGTAAGTTTCTTAGCCATATATATATATATATATATATGCATACATATATACATGTATATATATAAAACAGCAGCCTAGAGGCAGCCTGTTAGAAGGAAATAGATCTCTACATTTTTATTTTAAAACTATTACTAAAAACATAAACTTCTAATGTCTTTTTTAAAATTAAGTAATTTATTTTAATTGGAGGCTAATAACTTTACAATATTGTGGTGGTTTTTGTCATACATCGAGATGAATTTTAAGAAAATACCTAAAATGCACTTTTCTAGTGATGCAGAATCTTTTCAGAATTAAAAAAATCAAAATATGTTAATTATAAGTTCCCAGCACATCAACCTTTCTGCAGGTAATGGTTATAAACTTAAGACAAGATTAAAACCAAACTACCTTAAGTCTCTGGAGAGTAAACAGTGGCTCTGGAGAGGCACTGGTGCTGGGAAGAGGAGACTTTCACAGATTTCATTTGCAAAGAATATTTATGGAAATAAACAAGGTAATAACTTTAAAGAGTGAAAGGATGCCTCTTTTTAGATAGTGTGGTCAGGAGAGACCAGTCTGAGGATTCATATTGGAGCTAAGAAGTAATATATTAGACTTAGCCAACTAATAGAATTTCTGGGGAGGAATACTGGAGTCAAAAGAAAGAATGGTTGCTGAGGTGCCAGGGTAAAGCTTGGCATGTTCCAGAAGCAAAATGGAGACCCATGGAGCTGAAGGCTAGAGATTAAGAGGCAGACTGGTGAGAAATACAGTTGGAGAGGAAGACGGGAGCCATATCACACATCAAAATTAAAATTACCCAGGGCTTACTTTACTCCAGGGGTTACATATAGAAATACAAATAAGAAATGACTCTTGCTCTAAGATATTTCCCAATTCAGTGGTAAAATGAAGTTTCTGTATTTGCTGTCAAAACAACTTGCTGTGGATGGATCCTAGTCAGGTTTATATTCAATCACCTGCTGGCTCAGAATTAGACAGAGGAAGTCCTCAAAAAGTGTTTCCTGAATGGATGGGTGACACACGGAGAACATCCAACTTGATGCTGAAATACCTCACAAGTGATTTTTTCTTGGTATTATCACCACATACAGACTCTGAAATAGAGTCTAACTTGATGGCTAAAATCTAAAATGTTATAAATGTGCATATATCTACCCAGTTGGCTTCTGACCAACTTATAATTTTGGGCAGGTTGCATGAACTTCTATTTCCTCATCTATAAAATATTGATAACTGTACTTATCATAAATATATATATACACACACATACATACATAGACATACATGACATTTTTCAAACTTATTTAGCAAAATTAAATAGTTTGAGAAGCAATAATCAGGAGTAGACGAAATCTAAGGCATCCTAACTTGGTGGTCACAGGGGAAGATTAAAAGGAAAGGAATCTTTTGGTTGTTACAAAGGAGTGTCTTCTGTAATTTTAATTTCTTGTTGTTGTTTTTTTATTTTTACTTATAATGTTGTATCATTATCCCTTTCTTTCATTGACTTTACATAAAAAATGCTCAAGTTTCTCGCATCTCACGAAGGTATTCTTCCTTTAATCCTGCATTTCCAACCACTTACCACACTATTCCCAAGCTTTCTTTCCTAGTCAAGCCTCCAGAAATAATAAGATAATAGTCACCAGGTCCACTTTTCCACCTTCCATTCATTCTCCAATCACTAAGATATATGGCTTTGTTGTCTAAAACTCCCCAGTAAATGCCACTTAAGAATGAGATTTGTCTAAAGTCTTTCCTCTAAAGTAGCTAAAGTCTAGGTCCTGATATTAAACATGCTATAACACAATTATGACAAAGGTATTCGTATTTGGCTTCAGTGCTTTTAATGTGATATTCATTGTGTTGTGTGACTCCCATCTGGAGAGCTCAGCCCAGCTGGTAGCCTAGCCATAGTCTATGGATCTATTCAATTTTTTAATTTTGGTGTAATGGCCAAGTCATTATAGAGTATAAAAGAAACTGTTTCACGCTCTCAGCAGCAAGTAGACTTATTTACTACCTATTCCCGGGTGGAGCTAGTGGTAAAGAACCTGCCTGTCATTGAAGGAGACGTAAGAGACATGGGTTCGATCCCTAGGTCAGGAAGATCCCCTGAAGGAGGGCACGGCAACCCACTCCAGTGTTCTTTCCTGGAAAATCCCATGAACCGAGGTGTCTGGTGGGCTATGGTCCACAGGCTGACAAAGAATCAGACACAACTGAAGTGAATTAGCATGCATGCATGCATGAGATCCAAGTACAATAGAGAAATGTGTGTAGCTTGAAGATGCAGATGAGTTAGAGAGAAAGTCAAGTTGTGATAAGAACAAAAACAGATTTTTTAGGCTGAACAGTTCCATATGTTGATACACTGCCATTTTGAATCTGCTGTGAAATGGCTAAATTGAAGAGGAATGAAAGTCTTAGGATTAAATAGTTTGAGAGAATTTAAGGTTGAGGTAATAGCTGTAGATATAAATGTTGAAGATACAGCATTTGTTGTCTATACAACATTTTTGACACTAAATATGCTACTTCTCTAAGACATTTATTGTCTGAAATGTAATTTTTTAAGTAAGCACATCTTTTGTTGTTGTTGTCAATGAAACTATAGGTACCTAAGGATAAATGCTGATCATCATACCTTTTGTATCTACCATGGTGCTTAGCCCAGGACACCCACTGGATTTTGGAAAAATCAAGGTGAACTATGCATCAATCAACTAAGAAAGAAGTATTTTCAACCCAGTGAGATTTAATATATTAAGGTTCTCACACTGACAATCTATAATTTAGAATTTGTTTATATCTAATATTTTTTCCCTTTTTGATCTTATAACTTTGAAGCAGGAATTTAATGATCCCATATAACTCTAGATGAATAACTGTATTTGAAATAAATTTGATTTAAGTAAAGTATTGGTTAAGCCTTATTTTTTTTTCCCTTGGAGAAATAGGTATTTAGACTGTCAGAGCAAACTAATAATTTTCCTTCATATTTGTATTAATATCTCACAGAAGAACAAGAGAAGTAATCTTTGTTTATAGAACTTCTTTTGTGTTGGTGGGATGATTCATATCAAAATGCAGTTTCTTTCAGACGTGTCATTATAATGGAGGACTTCATAGTTCTTTTTGTCAAATTACAACATTAAAATGTGTGGTGATGTTTTAAGCTTTCTTAATCACAATATAACTTTGTGAAACATTATTTCTATTAAGAGAATAAATCCATGTATTAGTGAAGCTCATGACACAGTTTGAAAATATAGATGTTATGACTCATGCATATTCTAGCTTAACCTCCAGTTTACAGTTGCATAATTAAATTGCAAGAATAGTTTATTCATTTTCTATAGAATGCTTATGCCACAACAAAGTTATAAAGGTAGCATTTAGCAGGAGTGGTAGCTCATTTAGTTGATCAAATGACTTGATTTTTATGAGACTGACGCGCTACCTACTGCGCTAACGAGGCACCTATGACTTGATTTTTAAAGGGCTTTTGGACTAATTTATAAATAAGGAAGCAGACTCCAGTGCCCAAATACTAACTTTACCTGGTGCTAGCACATTATTTAAGAACAAACCTGGAATTTTCTGCTGCCATCTGTAATTGCTAACCATTATTGAACTAGCCTTCACACAAAAAACAATAAAAAAAAAAGTGGGGGAAAAAATACATGTCGATTGTTTGAAGGCATTGGATTGAAAGGAGCAGAACACTGTGGTCCCTAAAAAGAGAGGATATCGGAGGTGAACAATACAACAGCACCAGCTTGATCTCTGGAAGAAGAGGGAGGTACAGTGTTGGAGCCACAGAAATCTGTGGGCAATGAGGGCAGGGCTATGAAAACACAGGGTGAGACTATAAGGAGATGACCAGGAAGCAGATGCTACAGAGTTGAGAACAGAACAGAAATATTAGAAGTCAAGCGGTGCTGGTAGAGATTGGAATTCTGACCCAGAGAGAATAGAGAGATTTTAGTGACTCTGTTGTTGGACATGATCATAGGCTTATTTATTTTTTAACTTTTTATTTTTACATAATTATAGATTCATTTGCAGCTGCCAAAAATAATACAAACAGATTCTAGAAACATGACCAGTCTCCCTATTTGTTACAGATCCTGTACACTGGGACAACTAAGGAACTGGATAAAATCTACATATCTTACTCAGGTTTCACTAGTTTGCAAGCCCTTTCATGTGTATGGGTGCTTTAGTTCTATGTAATTTTATGACATGTACCAATTAGTTTAACCATTCATCTGTTGAAGATCAGCTTCTACTTGTCATGTAGACACCAGGGGACAGGGGTGACACATAGCCTTGCTTCCAGCTGTCTTATTTAATTCAGAACACTATTGGACCCCACTGACACTAAAGTGGGCAAACTGAGGCACAAATCACTTTACTCAGTAGATGACAAAATATTATCTCTCTGCTCAGCCCCGCAAACACTACATAGGGGCACAGCCTGCTTAGAGTGGGGATGGAAAATAAGCTCCCTGCTTGCCCACCAAAACTGTGTGAGGTGTGGAGGAGAAGTACTACTCTTTTGGGTGTTGCCCCTGGAGGACTAGAATTACAAGGAATTGGGACCCCCTGGTGGCTAAGACTCGGTGCTCCTGATGCAGTGGACCTGGGTTTGATCCTTGGTCAAGGAACTAGATCCCAGATGCTGCAAATAAGAGCTTGAGTGCTACACATAAGAATCCTGCATGCTGCAAAGAAGATTGAAGATCCCTTATGCCACAGAGAAGACCACGACAGCTAAAAGGATAAAATTGAAAAGTTTAAAATAAAGCAGTAAATTTAAAGAAAAAATAAAGGATAAAATCTTTACAAACCAGAGATAGGCAAGTATTGCATAACAGAGACAGGAGACATCTGGCACTGACGGTGATAACCACTGTAGAGTTAAATATATTTAATTTAAATAAAAAAATTATTGCTCTTTTAGCAGACTTGTGTTTGCCAAGGGGGCAGGTAACAGGAGAGGGCTGGATTGGGAGTTTGGGATTAGTAAATTCAAACAATTATCAATGGGCTTCCCTGGTTGCTCAGATGATAAAAATCTGCCTGCAGTGAAGGAGACCCACGTTTGGCCCTTGGATTGGAAAGATCCCCTAGAGAGGGAAATGGCCACCCACTCCAGTATTCTTGCCTGGGAAATCCCAATGACAGAGGAGCCAGGTGGGCTACAGTCCATGGAATTGCAAAGAGTTCGACATGACTGAGTGACTAACACTTCTTGCAAACAATTATACATATGAAGGATAAACAAGTTTCTGAGCTTCTCTGATGACTCAGAATATAAAGAATCTGCCTGCAATGCAGGAGACCTGAGTTTGATCCCTGGGTTAGGACGATCCCTGGAGAAGGGAACTGCAGTCCACTCTAGTATTCTGGCCTGGAGAATTCCATGGACAGAAGTCTGGCAGGCTACTGTTATTGAGGTTGCAAAGAGTCGGACATGACTGAGTAACACTTTTCACTTTTCAAACAAGGTCCTATGGTATAGCACAAAGAACTATTTTCAATAGCCTGTGATAAACCTTAATGGAAAGGAATATGTATAACTGAATCACTTTCCTGTATAGCAGAAACTAACACAATATTGTAAATCAACTATACTTCAATAAAATGAATTTTTAAAAAGCTATTGTTCTTTTAAAGATGTGTTATTTGCTCAGTCATGTCCGACTCTTTGCCACCCCATGGACTGTAGCCTGCCAGGCTCCTTCCCAACCCAGTGATTGAACCCAGGTCTCAAATCCAGGTCTCTTGCACTGCAGGCAGATTCTTTACTGTCTGAGCCACTGGGGAAGCCCTCTGCCTTTTAAAGATTCCATTATGAAATTTAAAATACACATAAAATATTAGAAGAAAAAATATATACACATATGTATATGTGTATATACATAAACACACACACACACACACACACACACACACACACAACTATACCCAGAATCCATAGGAAACGTTTAAAAAACTCAACAATAACCCCAATGTTCATTGCAGTGCTATTTACAATAGCCAGGACATGGAAATTACCTAAATATCCATCTACAGAGGAATAGTTAAAGATGTGGTATAGATATATAGTTACTAATAGATGATGGTTAGCCAAAAAGGAAACAAAATTGTGCCATTTGCAGAGATGATGAACCTAGAGACTGTCATGCAGAGTAAAGTAAGTCAGAAAGAGAAAAACAAATACTGTATATTAATGTAGATATGTGGAATCTAGAACAAATAGTACAGATGAACCTATTTGCAAAGCAGAAATAGAGACACAGAGAATAAATGTATGAACACCAAGTGGAGAAAGTAGTGGGAATAAACTGGGAGATTGGAATGAACATATATACACTACTATGTATAAAATAGATAACTAATGAAAACCTACTGCATAGCACAGGGGGAAGAAAAAAGAAGGTACAAACTGTATGCAGGATATTTATTAACTTAAAAAAATGTGTTCCAATACAGTAGGTACAAGCAAACATTATTTGATTCCACTTATGCAAGGTACCTTGTAGAGTCAAATTCATAGAATGAGAAGGTACATTGGTGGATGCCAGGGATGGGGGTGGGGGAAATGGAGAGCTAGTGTTTGATGGGGACAGAGTTTAAGCTGAGGAAAGTGAAACTTTTGGGAGATGGATGATGGTGAGGGTTGTTCAACAGTGTAAAACTGTACTTAGTACCACCGAACTATATTGTTAAATGTTTAAAACATTGTACATAATATGGCTTTTCCCAAAATAAATTTTTAAAAACTCAATAGTAAGAAGACAAAAACCCAAATAAAACAATGGGTAGTGTTTGAACACAGATTTTATCAACAGTAGTAAGCACAGCTGGGGCTTCCCTGGTGGTTCAGTGGTAAAACTGGCTCTTGCCAATTCAGGAGACACAAGTTCAATCCCTGGGTCAGGAAGATCTCCTGGAGAAGGAAATGGCAACCCACTACAGTATTCTTGCCTGGAGAATCCCCATGGACAGAGGAGAGCCTGGCAGGCTACAGTCCATGGGGTTGCAAAGAGTCAGAAACTTTTATAACTAAACAACAGCAGCGAGTGTGTGGTATAACTGGAAGGTTCATCAGTGCTGGAAAATATTTTAGTAGTTTTAATCCTAGGCATTTTAGACAACAATAATGAAATATAAGTTCAAAAAGAAAATCTTATGCTAGAACCAATCCTAATTTCCATTAACAGGAGAACGGAAAACAAATTGTGGTATATTCCTACATTGGTGTGTGATTCAGCAATACGAAATAAACTACTAATAAATGCAGTGATAAGAATGAATGAATCTCAAAAATAGTATACTCTGTGAAAGGAACCAGGGACAGAAGAGTCCAAATGGTATTTTTTCTATTTATATGGCATTCTGGGATAGCCAGAATTAATCCATAGCAATGTAGCAGATAAGCGATTGCCTTAGGTAGAATGGAAGGTGGGTAGGAACATTTTCTAAAGTGATGGAAATGATTCACATCTTGATTGCTGCATTATTTGCCAAAATTCATCAAACTATAGATTTATAATTTGTGCCTTTTATTTTATGTACATTTGGGTAAATTAAACAAACAAACCTAGTTTAATACTACTGCCTCTAGAAAATATGATGTCTGTCCTGGGTTTTGTAACTTGCAAAACTTTAGAATTAGAAGGATTCTTGCATATTGTTGCAACGTAAGCTTTTTTGTTATACAAAGAAAGACAAATAAACCCTTAAAATATTAAAATTTTCTCTCTCTTTGGAATTTTTTACAGAGTGGGGCTGAAATTCAGATTCCTTTTTTATTATCTAGTGTCATCTCAATGATACAATGTGGTCCTCCAACAAAAGAGTGCTGGGAAGGATATGGAATATTTTGGGAATTCCCTGGAGTTCCCCTGGTAGAGCTCCATACTTCCCTGAAGGGGGCACGGGTTCAGGTTTGATCCCAGAAGCCATGCAGCAGGCCAAGAAAAAAGGGATATAGAATGTTTTATTATCAGTGTTTTACTATAGCAAGTATTCATGCACTAAAATTAAAATGGCTTGTTGTGGTTTGGTCTATTTCCCTAGTTTAAGAAAGAATGAGCTATTGATTTTTACTTTATTTTTCGAAAATTGCCAGTTTTGTGAAAGCTAATTAGAGTTTTCTGACAAAGAAATTGAATTCCATCTCAAGCATGTGCAGCATTAGCTTCCGATCTGGCCCATGCTCTAGCTCATCCTCTTATGCCAAAGTTGATCCAGAAAGAAGGCACCCCACCGTCTCATCCTCATAAATCTCAAAAATCATATTTTTCTTATTATGCATGAGAAACACACAGACCTCAAAGGTATACAAAATAAGGCAAAAAAAACTGAGTGGACTGAGAAGATTGCTTTTAAGTGCTTCCTATAATCCAGCCTGATACTGAAGAATTTATTTTTGTGTTTTTTAAGGTAAAATGTCATTGAAAACAAGTTTCTCCATTTCTAGCCCATTAGAAATAATGATCATCTCCTCCCTAAGAATGACTTTTAAATATAACTGTGATGTTATCTTCTATTTTTGACGTAATATTCAATTTTTCAAACCACCAACAATGCTGTTAACTAATCCCGCTAATTTATAATATCTAACTTTACATATAAAAATAATTTGTGGGAATATATCTCTCTTAATCAGTAATATTTTTTCTTGACCTATTACCTCATCCATACAAAAATCTCTACAATAAATAAAAAGAAAATTTAATTAATACTTATTATTTTTATGTTTTGACTAATAATACTGAAAATGTAGCTTAGTTTAAATACTTTATACCCTAATATATTTTTTTGTTTGTTTGTTAGTTGCCCAGTCGTGTCTGACACTTTGCAACCCCATGGGCTGTGACTACCATGTTCCTCTGTACATGGAATTCTCCTGACAAGAATACTGGAGTGGGTTGCCATTCCCTTCTGCAGAGGATCTTCCTGACTCAGGGATCGAACCCAGTTCTGTATTGGCAGGCCAATTCTTTACCACTGAGCCTCTGGGGAAGCCCTCTAATGCTCTATATTCGGTCATGAATTTGTTTGATTCTTATTAACACAATTGTCCTTGTTCACCCAGGACAAAAACTTTTGGAAATTCTCTCCTCCTCTTTGGACAACATGTTTGCCTAGCTTACTTCCTATTATCTGAGAGTACTATTTCGTTTTCTTTTATTCGCTTCACCACTTTAAACATTCATTATTACACTTCAGTATTCTGTGAGATTTTATTCTTGGCCTTCTTATATTTCTGTGTACACCAAAATATGACTAGTGACTCTCAGATCTTTATCTCTTCTTTGGTTCTCTCTCTTGAGCTCCTGATCCTATGACTGGATTGGGACATCTCCAATTCAATAAAACACTAGCAACCAAAACTTAAGACGTCAAATACAGTACTCAGTCCCTCCATTCTCACTCCAGTCTGTTTCTCCTAGACTCATTGTCTGAGTCATTCATGTCCATGATGTGTCCCCTTTGATGCCTCTATGCTCTTCACAGGTGTTATAACATTAGCAAAGAAGTCTTATACATTCATTCTCTAAAACACTCTTATTCCTGTTTACCTACTTTGTCCCCGTGGCTACTGCCTTTGTTTAGATTCTTACCATTTATTTTCTGAATCATAGCCACTTTCCTTTTGAACGTCCTGTGATCAATATCTCCCCTTTCAAGTCTTTCCCTTACATGCTGCTGGAATAATTTGTTTAAATCCCAACCTAAATCTACTGTACCATTAGCTGTAAATTGCAAATCCATTGCTTCTTGTATAAGATCCTCCATTACGTACCTTGAAACTACTTCTTCTATTTCACTGTCACTTATACCTGACATGTCAAACTATGACTTGTTTTGAATATCTTGAATAAACTAGCATCTTTCTATGTTTGTGTCTTTTACATATTACTGCCTCATGTTTATATTTCTTCTCTTTATTATTCTCCCTGGAATAATAATATCTATTTACTCCTCACTACTTAATTAAAATATTTTTTCTTCCAAAACTGTCCCTAAGACCCCTAAGACTTTAATATATGCTGTCCATCAGTCTATCTATCCTCTCTCTGTTCATTCATCTGTCTACACAAGCACATATATGCTGTCTTGTTTACACACACAAAAAAAGAGAATTAAAGCCTTGTTTTCCCTGCTACTTAAAAAAAAAAAATTCCTAGAAGAAAGCCCCTCCAAAAATAAAATTGAATAAGAAATTTCCATACAATTGTTTAACAGGTCTTCTCAGTATTAGAAGCTAAAGTTTTCTTACCTTCAATATACAGATGCAATATTTAGCTAATTTCTATTATAAAATATATCTATGGTAGATATTTAGATATGATAGTCTTTGATAACTCATTTTACTTTTCTGGACCTCATTTTTTCTCTTCTTAAAATGAAGTGTTTACACTAGATTTCTAAGTTTGCTTCCAAATAAGAATTCCCTATACATAAACTTAAATCCTCATGTTTTACTCAGAAGAAACTATTTGCATTAATTCCATCACTCAAGTTACGGTCATTTTTATGTGCATAGATTTGATAGTCAAATGTACACATCTCATACATTCTCAGTATAGTTTAATATTTCACTGTAATAAGGCTTTAAAGCTGAGTTTACAACTAAAGAGAAAATACGAATATGGAAATAACAGCAGATTATATCTCCATCTGTGATGAGATGAATTAAAGTCAGCCCTCTGTATGCACAGTTGCTCTGGTTTATAAAGCATGTCTCTGCCTTTAGAAAGATGCCAGCTAAAGGTTAAGTTAGATACTCTATTCTGTGCCGCTACTGCAGTTTAGCCTCTTTAGACCTTTATTAACTTACATTACTAGCTCACTGAAGACATTGCTTGTTTTCCTGGCCTGTGGTGGGGTGGGGGAAAATTAGGAGGCAAAATAGTGTACTGTCAAGACAAGCAAGCTGAATTCCAAAGGTTTGAATCCTTCTTTTGTCACTGTCAAAGGCGTCCTCTTGAGCGAGTTCCTTACCAATTTGTACCTCTATCTGCGTGTGGGCAATGAGGTGCCACAGCATCACATCTTTTGTTTTCTCTAAAGGATGTTGCAACAATAAAAAAGATAACAGGTATGGAAACAAAGTGACCTTTTAAAGAAAAAAATAGATTTCATTACATGGTAAAATATTATTTCATGTTGGGGTGTACATACACATTTATTGCTTTTAATCATCTTTATTTCTTCATACTTATCCATCTGTAAACTAAAAGACAGGGATATAGGAACTAGTATCCTTGCTCGTCCTCTGCTTTCAAGGAGACAAACTGCTCTTTACAATTGCTGTAATATATTTTTGGTGAGGAAGGAGGGAGGTGGAGCCCAGACAGATAGAGGCTTACCAGCATTATTTTTCTGATTGTTAGAAAAAGGTAATGGATTACAAGTTCTGTTTTATTGTGACTCACACTCCAGAGAAGAAGAGAGAGTGAGGAATAACTGTGTTGTGACACTGTCAGCTGGAAAAAACACCATGCACAGAGCAGCAAACAAAACCCAAGACAAAAAGGTGAGGTAAGTGGTGAATAATCTTTTGGGAATTCTCATAATTACTAAATAGTCAAACTCCACTATCCCATAGCAGCTATTGAAACTGACCTCACTGCAACAGAGAAAAAAGACTAAAAAGACCCTCCAGGATGAAATTGGAAAAGATGTAGAGCAATTTCACACAGGCAAATAAATTTTAGAACAAACAAATTTACTACTTTGTGGCATGCATTTAAACATAGACTTGAGGTAGGCCTTGATAAACATCCTTTGCCCTAACTAGACATTGTGTTAGTACAATTGTACTCAGGAAGATAAAAATCATACTCATCTACCTCTTGAAGCACTTCATAGTTTTGCTGGATAACAGTAGAAGCATTTAAACATGTGCATGCTATTCACTGACGGTAGTGGTAAACACTGCATGGCATAAGACAGAAACCAAAGTCCACGAGGCAACAGAAAATCAGGAGAAGACCTTTTCTACTTTATCGTTGTTTGAAAATATTTTGTTTACCCTCGCAACCATATCTGCTTTCCCCGTATTTCTTGTACAAAAATTCAGGTAGCATTCTTGTTGCATTAAATTCACAAGTTTAAGGTGCCATCTTTCTATGTGTATTTTTTTTTCCTGATTTTCATGGAAGAGCTGAACCTTAGTGGATGTCTTCTGGAGCTGACCCATTAGGAAAACATCTTAGTCAATAAATTGTGGAGGCTCCTAAGCTTCTAAATTGGAACAGAGAGTCATATGCGAGCATGCTTAGTTGCTCAGTCATGTCTGACCCTTTGTGACCCCATGGACTGCAGCCAGCCAGGCTCTTCTGTCCCAGGGGATTCTCCAGAAAAGAATATGGGAGTGGGTTGCCATGCGCTCCTCAAAAAGTCATACACACTTTGTCTAATAGAGGATACTTTCTCTTTCAGTATCAGATAAGTAAACCATGATAATACTAATTATAAAGATAGGACAGTACACTTTATAGTATTATTATCACATAAAATGTTTTCCAGGATGAAATCCTTAAACAATGTACTCAAATTTCCTATTTTCATCAAATATCTATCTCTTATAAAATAATATACAAATAAATAGCAAAAGAAACATTTCTAAAAATATCCCTGCTTTAGAAATTATTCCCTAAAAAGAGCTAAATAATAAGGAATGGCCTGAACAAATCATGTATTTATCCTAAGAATAAGTGAAATTTGATGTGGATAAAAATATAGCACAAGTTTCTTTCTTTAATGTTTTACCTTTTGTGCTTTTTAAAAATAAATATGTTCCAGTTATATATAGAAAACACAAAATGGAAATTATTATCACAGAAATTTAGCTTCAGATCATTTAACCATCACCTCAAAATTATATAGTAAATCTAATTCATAACAAAATTTTTAATTGGCATCATCTTGTGAAAGTCAGGCAGAGCAATGATTTTGAGATCCTACCATTATGTGCTGCAACTTTAAGACAGCTGGTGAAATTTGATACACCTGGAAATTGATAAATCTCACTGTCCATACTACTTACTGAACAAACAAGGGACATAATTTGGGATTTGGCATTGTGGAATTTACAAGATGAAGCTAAAACCTAATCTCTACATCTGGGGAAAAATATGAAAAATTCATGGAAGAATAATATACTTAAGGGATTACCAGTGGACACTTTTCTGTCAGTGCTTCTTGACTACACTGTACCACTTAATACATGACTTGGAGTGCAAAGTAATTTCCTTCTGACTCCATCTTTGGGATACTTTTGTGATCAATAAGATAATAAACATATGAAAATGGTAGGAAATTCAAAATTTTACAGCAATCCTAGAAATGTTCTAAATGTTTTATGCCTCAGAGAAGAAACCTGCCAATCTATCTATTCTTCAGACAAATTGCTAAGATATATTTCTGGGACACACATATGTGACCTATGTCTATGGCCTCAAAGTAAAGAACACTGAAAATAGTTACAAATTTTTGGAAGCTATCACCATTAGAACTATCCTCATCCAGCCCTTTTCCATCTTCAAGGCTATCCTGACCACAGATATGAGTCATAAAACATTTTACACACTTAAGGACATATGCTGTTATATGATTTAATTCTGAAGTTATTACTTGTATGTGTATATGTGTATGTGTCTAAGAGTTAGTCTGCTTCTAATCTCTGATGTGCCATTTCATTTCTCATTATAATAATGTTTTTGCACCATCCCTTGGTTCATGTCTTTGAAGAGTTCAACTTCCAATTACCATATTACCATTAGACATACTCCTTCCAATTTTTTCAACAAAGTTAACATTATTTTAAGTGAAAGTGCTAGTCTTTTAGTCACGTCTGACTCTGTTACCTCACTGACTACAGTTCGCCAGGCTCCTCTGTCCATGGAATTCTCCAGGCAAAAATACTGGAGTGGGTAGCCATTCCCTTCTCCAGGGTATCTTCTTGATCCAGGGGTCAAACCCATGTCTCCTGCATTGCAGACAGATTCTTTATCATCTGAGCCACTAGGGAAGCCCCAAGAAAACTGGAGTGGGTAGTCATTCTCTTCTCCAAGGATCTTCCCCAACCCAGGGATCAAACCCGGATCTCCAGAATTACAGGTATTCTTTACTGTCTGAGACACCAGGGAAGCCCCTTTATTTATTATATTTTAATTTAATAAATAAAGTACCTACCTAGGTTCAGACTAAATAGGGAAATATAATCACCAGGACATTTTCTTTCTATGCTGAGCAAGAATTATATTTACTGAGGATTTAGTGCCCTGGGACACAGAGGGATAAACTGTAATAATTTGAGGCCTATTCGTGAATTATTACACATGTAAAAGGCCCCATAGAGGCAGGGTGTGGAAGGAGGGTGTGAGATATCAAATGTACAAGCTGCAAACTTCATTTCCAAGAATGTGGTGATGGTGAAGCAGGAGATCGATGGGCCCCTGGGCTGGACAGCTGGTGTTTGTCAAGTGGAGTAAAATTCAAGCTTTGTTGTCACTCAGACACTCCAAAGGCAAAGCGTATGGCAAAAGCTGAGCTCTACTAAAGCAGAGATAGGTGCTCATTCCTGAGGTCAAGGAAAGACTCCCCTGTCTGCGCATGTGCAAGAAAGATTCTTGGGGGCCAAAAAGGGAGGGGATCCCACCCCATAATAAAGGTGGACATATACCCATAGGCTTGTTGCCGGGAGCCGTCAGGATGCCCCCTTGCTCGGATGACAAGGTCACGAGACTAAGAAAGAAACTGCAAAGCTGACTTTCTTTATTGGGGCATCCCGGGCAAGGCCCCTCCTGGTATTTTTCCTGGGAGTTCTGTCCATGCTTGGAACATTAGCTCATCTCAGTAGGTCAGTCCCAGTTGGAAAGAATTCCTCTTGAGATAATTCCTCCAGACCTTATGGACCAGAGGATCTGGGAAGGTGGATTGCCTTCCCTGGGGGCTAAGGAGGAATGAAAAGGACATTTAAATAGATTACTACACCTCCTACTCCTTACTGGGGAGTTTAAGTAGAGTTCTCTGGGGTCATGGCAAGGCCACCACCAGAAGGGCTCACACTTGGGTCACCTTTCCACATCCCACTCCCCTGACCACTCCACAGAGGAGGCTCCCTTCCTTGAAGAAACCAGGCTGGAATGGGATTTAGGAATGCTCATAACTGTGGCCAGCATAGTTGGAGACATCCACTGCTTTAGGATAGTATAGACATAGGAATTCATTATAGTAGTTATAAGGTTAATAGGGTTTTATTGCTAAAGCAGTGCTCCTAGACTGTCTCTTAGTCCTCTTTCCTCTTTCTACACTGTCTCTTTGTCCTCTTTCCTCTTTCCAAACTATCTCTTTGTCCTCTTTCCTCTTTCCAAACTATCTCTTTGTCCTCTTTCCTCCTAAGAAGTAGGTTACTAGAATAAAACAGTCTCAAGCTTAAGCCCTTCCCTCTAGCTTATACATAGTTGCACCTGATAAGAGAGATGTAACCTTTCTACTTAGATTGATGTACTTGTCATGACTGAATGAAGTATGCTGGAGACATTCAAATGGTAAACATACTATTGTTAAATCTAATTACATAGAAATCTGACTTCTGTAAGGGGAATGTTTCATGATAGATTGGGGAATGAGCTCAATGATAAGGTTGCTATGAAAGGTAGAAAACAAAAAATTGTATAGAATGAGAGGTGATATAATGATGTAATGGGGATGTCTTTTCTATAAAACTGTAAACCAACAATAAACAAGAGAGACTGCCCCATCACCACACATTGACTCACTCAGCTCAGTTCTTCCTCCGACGCCACTCATCCCTCAAGACCCCCGGACCCGCTGGGGCTGGACCCCGGCAGCTTCTACGTTGGGATCCATCGTGGCAAAAAGTTGCATATATATCCTAGGGAGGGTCCAAGAACCAGTCAGGTGTGAAGAAAGAAACCAGATAACTGGCCAAATGTAAATAAAGACCTGGAAAGATCATCCTATACAAGTGATTTAAAGCACCATTCTACAGCGTTCCTCTCTGGGTGTGTATCTCTGCCTTTGTTGTCATTCAGTAGCTAAGTCATACTCTGACTTAAACAAACTACTTTCCTGTATGCTTTTCCATAAATGTCTCTAATAATAAACTTTGTACTTGTTTTTTTTTTTTTATTGTGTTGGTTTTGCCATACAATGACATGACACCGCCATGGGTTTACATATGCTCCCCCTCCAGAACCCCCCTCCCTCCTCCCTCCCCCCTGGGACATCTTGGTGCACCAGCCTCGAGCATCAACCCTGGGCTGGCGATTGATTTCACATATGATAATTAACATGTTTCAATGCCATTCTCCCATATCATCCCACCCTTGCCCTCTTCCACAGAGTCCACAAGTCTGTTCTATACATCTGCGTTCCTTTTGCTGTCTCGCATGCTGGGTTCTCGTTACCATCTTTCTAAATTCCATATATATGCATTAGTGTACTGTATTGTTGTTTTTCCTTTTGGCTTACTTCACTCTGGATAATAGGTTCCAGTTCCATCCACCTGAGTAGAACTGATTCAAATGAATTTTTTTTTTTATTGCTGAGTAATATTCCATTGTGTATATGCACCACAGCTTTCTTATCCATTCGTCAGTTGATGGGCATCTAGGTGTCAGTTGATGGGCATCTAGGTTGCTTCCATGTCCTGGCTATTGTAAACAATGTGGCGATGAACATTGGGGTACATGTGGCTCTTTCAATTCTGTACTTGTTTTTACAATTTTCGCCTCCTAGAAATAGTCTTGCTTTAAAGTTGGGGGAAGAGCCACAGTCAATTTGTTTCTAGCCTCTAGCCCTGGTGGTCTAGTGGCTAGGATTCCTAGTTTTCATCCAGCCTACTCAGGTTCAATTCCAGGGCAGGGAACTAGATGTCTCTTCAGGTCTGCTCACCGCTGTCTCTCCCAAGTCAATGGTGATACATAGTTTCACTCTTTCTCCTATATAATTTTACATTCAAAAATTTTCATGAAGAATAATCATCATCACTGTCAGCATAGCACTGGGCCACAAATTCTGCTGCACTCTTCCACAGCACAAAGTGGAATTTCTGTCAATATTCCAGTGAATTCCTTTTCAAAAAAATCTGGACAGATTTTTCAAAATGAAGGGAACCTGACAACATCCTCTTCTTCGAATACAAATATATATCTATACACATACATACACATATATACACACACACACATATCTTAATACTAAAACTGTGGGTCTTGTTGAAATGGATTTTAGGTCTGTTATTCAATTATTCAACCTATTCATAATTGAAGAAGTTCTAAGTGTGCCTTGTCTAGGTAACCTTGATAAAGTCCTGAAGTTCTCTGACTCTGTAGTTCTTTATCTTTTAAATAGGACTGCAAAAGTCTTACCAATTATCACTCTTTTTAAAAATGAAGTGCTAAGGTGGCTGGCACTCTATAAGCCTGTAATAGGACACCATTTTAAACTCATCATTAACGTGTGTCCTTAGGGTATGCGGCTTAGGAACTAGCAGTCCTTAATTGGACTTTATTAGATTTAAGAGAATCCAGGGCCTGCTCCACAGTGAGAACAGCTCAAGTGCAAACCATGGAGTCAGAAGAGTCATAGAGAATGTCAGGAGAAGGACAAAGTAACATTTTCAGGACTCTAGAAATAGAAGTGATTATTTTTCTTGTTTTGATATCATCAACAGGCTTTAATAATCCCACTGCCCAGAATCACCTAATCAGCAATTACTTGGGTGACCTAAAAGAACTTTTTGAACTTATAAAACAATTTTTTTAAAGTTCATACACATACACAAAACCAAAAACCAACAACTAATAAAGGTCAGACTATTTTTTAAGTGACTGGGCAAATGTGTATAATATTTCTGCAGCTTAAATCAAAAAGTTATAAATGTTACAGACAAATTCAGTATTTGTTTAGACATTCCTTAAGTATACAAGAACGTAAGAAAAATAACATTTTGGATATAAAATTTGTGGTATATACTGAAAGGCTGAATGTATGGCAGATGAATTCTTAATGACTGGACCACCAGAAGTCCCAATTTTACTTTTAAACTTAAAGCCAAATAACTTTTAACATATATTATTAATAAAATTTTCATTGAGAAATCTTTACATTAGTTTAAATATTACTTCTCTCCACATTGTTTCTATTCTGTATTCCATCCACTTTGCTTTCAACTTTTCTCTCCTTTCCTCTTCCAGAAAATATTTAAAAACTGACAAAAACACACCAAGCAATACAGTGGATGACAAAAAGAATTGTTCTACTTATTTCTTGCTGGGTAACAAACTAACCCAAACTTAATGGCATACAACAGCAAATATTATATCAGTGTTTCTGAGAATCAGAAAAAAAAAGAGCAACTTACTGGGTGGTTCTGGTTTCTCATGATGTCAGAGTCAAGATATTAGTTGGAGCTTCAGTCACTTTAAGGTTTACCTGGACGAGATGAAGCCCTTCCAAGTTGGCTCAATTACATAGCCACTGGCTAAAGACTTTAGTTTCTCACAGGTTATTGGTAAAATGTCTCAGTACCTCAAATGTGGACTTTATATAGTCACTGGAATGTCTTTACAACATGCCAGATAGTTTATCCAGTGCATGCAAGAATTTTAAAGATCCAAATAATATTGGATAAAATTATCACCAATTTAGACCATCACTTTCTGTCCAAGATGACATTGCTTTCACCGAAATAATTCTTTTAAAACTGGATCTTCTTTTGTTACTATTTTTTAAATGTTTGTTTATTTTTAAAAAAAATATTTATATATTTACTTATTTTAAAATATTTAAAAATATTTTTAAAGTATTTATTTATTTATCTTAGTATATGGTATCTTTTTAGTTGCAGCATTCAAAGTCTTAGTTGTGGCTCTCCTGTTAATCTTCATGTGCCAAAGGTCACACTGACAAGTCTCTTTTGACATATGCCCTTTTCTATTTTAGATTTTTGTTGCTGGGTAACTTCCTTAAGCTCCTTAGTGCCTCTACTATTTGATTTAGAGGATCTGTGAGGCAAACCTTTAAAATCTTTGGAGGAGCTTTTTTTATGACTGAATGGTATTCTGAGGCTTCACCTCAGAGTTTTATGAGATCTTAAGAAAGATTTTACAGTCCCAATCTTGACTTTATCTGTACAGCAGGTTTTCTTGTCAGGTTTGCTATCTGGAGTGGTTGAGAATTTTCAAAACAATCAAATCTTGCTTCTCGGTGTTTAACAATACTTACTTTAGTTCATCTCTCTCTTCTCATAGTTTGTCATAAGCATCAAAAAGGAATCAGATGGCATCTTCTAACATTTCTTCTGGAAATTTCTAAAGCTAGATATCCAGGTTCATTAGGTACATTTTTTATTTTCTATATTTTTGCAGGAATCATTGTTGTTTACCTATTCATTTCTATATCAAAGAACCCTTTCCTCCAGGTTCCACTATTGATAGCTTTATTTTTAGCCCTCACACATAGCTTTCTGAATTGCCATCATTTTTCTACATAGTTTTTCCAAGCTTTTAAAAACCTTCGACATTTTCCTTTTCAAAATCCTACCGGTTTTATCCACTGGTCAGTTCCAAAGAGATTCTATATCTCTGTCATGGCAGCATGAAGAACCACTTCCAGATACTAAATTTTGTGTTGATTATGACCTAGCCTTGGAAGTTATCCTCTGTGATTCCCACTATATTCTATTTGTTAGAAAGAGTCATAAAGTATAGCCCACTCTGAAGGAAAGGGGATCTAAACACAATCTTTGGAAGGAGGAGTGCTAAAGTATCTGATTTGTGGCTATATAATAAAACACTACAGGGGGGAAAACGAATAAGGCACATCCTTTTGAAGCTTTTATAACTAGTAAAAGTAACAGATGCATAAAAGAAGCATGATAGAACATAAAATATACTTGAATAGATTTATGGGAAATATTTTTTAAGATACAGAGGAAGGAATAATACATGTAGCTTGAATGAGTTTGTAAACTTTAAGTATGAATAGCAATTCACAATTCAGAGAAGTGGGAAATGGTATTTTTTGCAAAGAGAACAGCATGAGAGTTCAGAGATGAACTCTGGGAAGTTTGAACATGAGAATGTTGAACATGGAAACATGAGAAGTTTAGGGAATGGTACTAGTGGTCTGTCACAGATAGCTCAGAAGGATGCAAGTAGTAAGGAATTGCAGGATTGGTGTTAGCTGGTGTCCATTGTTAAAGGAATTACACACTATGATAAGAAGTTTGAACACAAAATCCAAAGAAGATTGATTTTACAAGCATGACATTTCTCTGGGGCTTCTTCTCTTATTGTGAAAATCATATGGCATTTCATGCTATTCTATAATAAATCAGTATGTTTTATTTAAAGAGTTTATCCAACTTTTAAGTAAAATTACCATTCCCGGAATAGGTGCAATTGTTTATGATCTGGCTTCACGTACGGTTCGCATATTACAGGGCAATCTCAGAGCAAGCCCAAATAAAGCTGCTATCCATGGCACACAGAGCCAGCAAGGCTAAAACATGAGGAGGTCTTTTTAAAGAGGGTATCATGGTAAGATCTACATTTGAGAACGTTAACTCTAGGGATAATAATGACTACAATCTGCATCTGGGGACATTGGGAAGGGCAAATTGAAAGTTATTGTAAGAACTGATTGATGCTTGAATAATAAGTGCAACCTGAGAAAAGCAACAGCTTCAAGGGAGTTACAAAAAAAGGGACTGCTTCCTGAAATTAACTGAATTATTTATATTTCATAAAATGTTTGTTTTCAAACAACTGGCTGAGATAACAATTGCATAGAATATATTTCTCTTGGGAAGCCACTCATTCATTTCTTGGTCCATCTTGCAATAATACACAGTCAGAGCACATCCTACTCCAGAGAGTCTTCTTCATTTTTCACTAATGACTAGCTATTTCCATAGCAAGTTTGAAAGAAGTCTAATTAAATGACCTTATCTTTATTTATTTATTTAGCCAGAAAAAAGAAAGGGTGCAATTTGTCATTTTAAAGTTGTTGTGTTAAAGAGGGCAAAAATTGGTTCAGAGATGAGATGCTGTGCTTGTAGACCCCTAGTCCATCAAAACCTTAATTCATGAGTTAATTTTCACAGAAAATATATTAATTTATGTGGCTAACACTCTACTTTCAAATGAAAAGGTAATTTTTTCCAAATAAAATTAAATTATAGGTTATGTTAAAAAAAAAAAAAAACTAGCTCTCTGTATACCCCTATAACTTTTACTTTAGCAGGTCACTACTGGCCCTGGAAGAACTCATATAGAATAAAAATCTGCCTCTCAATCCATCCCACAAACCCACTTTCTGATGTGATAGAGAAAAAAACAAACAAATAATAAAAAAAAAAAGGCCAGAATGACTGCTACCAAAATCCTGTTTTTTAAGCCGGTGATATAAATCATGTCACTGATTTACAGAAGATGCAGATGTTTAAATGCCTTACTTATCTTCCATTAACAGTCAATTAGCCTGAGGAGAAAACTTTTAGCGGAAGGTGTGGGAGGAATTGTGAGAATGTTTACTGGAGGCAGATCAAAAAGTAATAACGATCTCCATGCCAGGATGCCTCCTACTCACCGAATCCCCGTGAAATTTCAACAATCCCTGAGTTAAGCAAATGTGATTCTGTACGCTTAAAACAGAGAAAAGGGGGGAAAAAAAAAGAACCCTTAGAACTAGTTATTCAGAAAGAATTCACTTAGGGAGGAAAAAAGTAACTTTAAACATTTAGAATGGAAAATGAAACTAAGCCAAAGAAAGGTCTTTATGTTAGTGTTTTCATGAAATTGTAATTCAGTTCAGTCACTCAGTCGTGTCTGACTTTTTGCAACCTCATGGACTGCAGCATGCCAGGCCTCCCTGTCCATCACCAGCTCCCAGAGCTTGCTCAAACTCATGCCCATCAAGTCAGTGATGCCATCCAACCACCTCATCCTGTTATCCCCTTCTCCTCCTGCCTTCAATCTTTCCCAGCATCAGGGTCTTTTTCAATGAGTCAGTTCTTCACATCAAGTGGCCAAAATATTGGAGTTTCAGCTTCAGCATGGATCCTTACAATGAATATTCAGGACTAATTTCCTTTAGGATGGACTGGTTGGATCTCCTTGCAGTCCAAGGGACTCTCAAGAGTCTTCTCCAAAATCACAGTTCAACAGAAGCACCAATTCTTCGGCACTTTGCTTTCTTTATAGACCAACTTTCACATCCATACATGACTACTGGAAAAACCATAGCTTTGACTAGACAGACCTTTGTTGGCAAAGTAATGTGTCCGTTTTTTTAATATGCTGTCTAGGTTGATCATAGCTTTTCTTCTAAGGAGCAAGCATCTTTTAATTTCATGGCTAAAGTAACCATCTGCATTAATTTTGGAGCTCCCACCCCTCCCCTGCCAAAATGTCACTGTTTCCATTGTTTCCCCATCTATTTGCCATGAAGTGATGGGACTCGATGCCATGATCTTAGTTTTCTGAATGTTGACTTTTAGCCAACTTTTTCACTCTCCTCTTTCAGTTTCATCAAAAGACTCTTTAGTTCTCCTTTAATTTCTGCATAAAGGTGGTTATGCAGAAATAACATGCCTGAGGTTATTGATATTTCTCCCAGAAATCTTGATTCCAGCCTGTGCTTCATTCAGCCCAACATTTCACACGACGTACTCTGCATATAAGTTAAATAAGCACGGTGACAGACACTATTCAGCCTTTACATACTCCTTTCATGATTTGGAACCACTCTGTTCCATGTCCAGTTCTAACTGTTTTTTCTTGACCTGCATACAGATTTCTCAGGAAGTAGGTAATGTGGTCTGGTATTCCCATCTCTTTAAGGATTTTCATTATTGTCATTACCTCCACCATACTTTGCTCTCAGGTCAATCAACAGAGAGGGAACACAACCCTACCCATCAACAGAAAATTAGATTAAAGATTTGCTGAGCGTGGCCCTGCCCATCAGAAGAAGACCCAGTTTCCCCCAAAATCAGTATCTCCCATCAGGAAGCTTCCATAACCCTCTTATATTAATTTATCCATCAGAGGACAGACAGAATGAAAACCACAATCACAGAAAACTAGTCAAGCTGATCACATGGACCACAGCCTTTTATAACTTGTTGAAATTGTAAGCCATGCCATGTAGGGCCATCCAAGACGGATGGGTCATGGTGGAGAGTTCTGACAAAACGTGGTCCACTGGAGAAGGGAATGGCAAACCACTTCAGTATTCTTGCCTTGAGAACCCCATGAACAGTATAAGAAGGCAAAAAGACACTGAAAGATGAACTCCCTGAGTTGGTAGGTGCCCAATATGCTACTGGAGAAGAGTGGAGACATAACTCCAGAAAGAATGCAGGGATGGAGCGAAAGGAAAAACAACACCTGTTTGTGGATGTTACTGGTAATAAAAGTAAAATCCAATGCTTTAAGAGGAATATTGCATAGGAACCTGGAATGTTAGGTCCGTGAACCGTAAACTTGAAGTGGTCGAACAGGAGTTGGCAAGAGGGAACATGGACATTTTAGGGATCAGTGAACTAAAATGGACTGGAATGGGTGAATTTAACTCAGATGACCATTATACCTACTACTGTGGGCAAGAATCTCTTAGACAAAATGGAGTAGCCCTCATAGTCAACAAAAGAGTCTGAAATGCAGTATTTGGATGCAATTTCAAAAATGACAGAATGATCTCTGTATCAAAGGCAAACCATTCAATATCACAGTAATCCAAGTTTATACCCTGACCAGTAATGCTGAAGAAGGTGAAGGTGAATGGTCCTATGAAGACCCACAAGACCTTTTAGAACTAACACTCAAAAAAGATGTCCTTTTCATTATAGGGGACTGGAATGCAAAAGTAGGAAGTCAAGAGATACCTAGAGTAACAGGCAAATTTGGCCTTGGAGTACAGAATGAATCAGGGCAAAGGCTAACAGAGTTTTGCCAAGAGAAAGAACTGGTCATAGAAAACACTCTCTTCAAACAACACAAGAGAAGACTACACATGGACATCACCAGATGGTCAATACCAACCCCCAAGACTGATTATATTCTTTGCAGCCAAAGATGGAGAAGCTCTATACAGTCAACGAAAACAAGACAGGGAGCTGACTATGGCTCAGATCATGAACTCCTTATTGCCAAATTTATACTTATATTGAAGAAAGTAGGGAAAACCACTAGACCATTCAGGTACGACCTAAATCAAATCCTTTACGATTATACAGTGGAAGTGACAAACAGATTCAAGAAAGTGCCTGAAGAAGAGCTATGGATGGAGGTTCCTGACATTGTAAAGGAGGCAGTGATCAAGATCATCTCTAAGAAAAAGAAAGGCAAAATTGTTGTCTGAGGTGCCCTTACAAATAGCTGAGGAAAAAAGAGAAGCTACAGGTAAAGGAGAAAAAGAAAGATCTACCCATTTGAATATAGAATTCCAAAGAATAGATGGAGAGATAAGAAAGCTTTCTTAAGTGAACAATGTAAAGAATTAGAGGAGAACAATAAAATGGGAAAGACTAGAGATATCTTCAAGAAAATTAGAGATACCAAGGGAACATTTTATGCAAAGATGGGCACAATAAAGAATAGAAATGGTATGGATGGAAGAGATACAGAAGATATTAAGAAGAGGTGGAAAGAATACCCAGAAGAACTATATGAAAAAGATCTTCATGACCCAGATAATCACGATGGTGTGATCACTGACCTAGACATCCTGGAATGTGAAGTCAAGTGAGCCTTAGGAAACATCACTACAAACGAAGCTAGTGGAGGTGACGGAATTCCAGTTGAGATATTTCAAATCCTAAAAGAGGATGCTGTGAAAGTCCTGCACTCAGTATGTCAGCAAATTTGGAAAACTCAACAATGGCCACAGACTGGAAATGGTCAGTTTTCATTCCAATCCCAAAGAAAGGCAATGGAAAAGAATGCTCAAACTACTGCACAACTGCATTCAACTCACACGCTAGCAAAGTAATACTCAAAATTCTCCAAGTTAGGCATCAACATTATGTGAACCCATTCCAGATGTTCAAGCTAGATTTAGAAAAGGCAGAGTTAAATTGACATGAGCCAGATTAACAGTAGTAAATAAAATCTAATTTCATAAATACAGGAGTACCACATACATGAGAGTTTGCAAAACAGAAGGTAAAATAAGGTATATATGCCATCCCGAGCTAAGGAATGGAATGGAGGCTTAAGACTTTCAGGGATAGGAGGTTATTCACAGATGTTTGGTAATTAAATGTTTGCCCTGCCTTATAAAGATTGGGCCACTTAAATAAAATTTATCTCTGGTAACTACATTTTAGGAGGGGAAATCTACAATTTAAATTGTTCTAACTACTTAATGAAGGGGCAGTAGTTCTCTTAAGGCATGATCTCCATTGCCTTCAGCTCAAAATAATCCAAATGCCAAAATGGCACAGTTAGGGGAGGCCAGTTCTGAAACACTACAATTAACCATCATACTGCATCATACTCTCCACCACTCCCTGTTAGTACCACAATTAGGGGTTCAGAAAAATTAAAGAGTAGAACATTTCTGGCAAAACAGTACATAAATCTAATGTAGAACACCAAGATAAACTAGCCAATACTGAGAAGATTCTCATGAGTACAAGGAGGTGGTAGATGGGCCTGCTGGGGTAAAGCAGTTGGAGATTCATTTCCTGTGGACTGAAACTCCAAAGTATCAACAGCAGGAGGAGGAGGCCAGACCACATATTTCTCAGTCTCGAAGTCAGGAGACCTCCCTGACTACACATGCACAGAAAGGCTCCTTGGAGGTGAAGAGGGGAGTGATGCTAAGTGATGTTCTACCCATAGGCTCCTTCGGTGAAATCCATCTTGGCTAAGAGAAGCATGTGCACACATGGGAGGACCCTGAGATATTATAAATGTGGACTCTGAACCAGGCAAATGAGAATGACTGGCCAAAGGACACCAGGAAGAAATATCCCATAAAAATAATTAAAAATTATTATGTAAGTCATAATATTATTATTATTTATATATTTATTATTATTATGTAAGTCATACACAAGGGTATGACTCAGCAACTCTCTCTGAGTCCACCTGTGTGTCTATCCATATGTACTGTACTCTTTTTTTCCTCCTAATGCATACTTTACTTGTTTGACCACTTTCTGTCTTTGTGGGAATTCTTTTTCTGCAAAGTTGAAGGGCCAGGGCCCTATCACTGACCACTGGTCTGGTGGTCAGGATTTGGTGTTCTTACCAACGTGACCTGACCTCAATCTCTGTCCAGGAACCAAAAAGCTTGCTTCATGCTGCTGCAGGCTAAGGCCAACCATGATTAAGAACTACTCAAACATTAGGAAGACAGTGTAAACCAAGAATAAATAGTATTGCTCAGCACCCAGCTCTCAGTCGTTGGCCATTGTCGTTACTGACCCACAGTGTATTTTGAGAGGAATCTGGGAAGAGAAACAGGGATGAGGAGCACTGTGCTTTGGGAGAATAGGCTCCTTAGATGTGTATCTCAGGAAGAATTTTAATAAACCCAGATTCTTGCATCTTTCCAAACAAATAAAAGCACTAAAATCATTAAGTTGAATTAATCTGTTCTTTGTGAATAGCAGTCATCTTTTACCAAGATGTACATTTGATTGTATGTATTCTATTGCCAAAAAATCATATGTAAACCAGGCTTCACTCTCTACCTCTTTGGAGCAGTTTCTTTAGAACTACCAAGAGACTATTTCTCAGACTATAGTGCTCAGTAAGTTCCCTGAATACAACTTAAATCCACAACTTTTGTGTTGCTCATTTTTCTTTAGGTCAACAGCATCAAGAGAAGAATAAAGAAACGAAGACAAGAGAGCTTTGTTAACTAAAAGTGTGATCTAGGTCCAGAAAGATCCCCATAACCTTAAAGTTAATTAGAAATGAAAATCTCAGCCCCTCCCCCAGCCCAGATTTATTGCATCAGAACCTGCCTTTTAATAGAATCCCCAGATGGTTCCTATGCATGTCAATATTTGAGAAACAGACAATTGCTTAAACTACAGAAGACAGTAACGAATATATATATGTATGTGGATATTCATTTCAACTTCAACTTTATTTATTCTCTTCTGAGTCATGGCCACAGTGGTTCTACTGGCTTAGCTTGAGAAGAAAGGGAGAGTGTGAAGCTAAGCTGATGAACTTACTGCTGAGTTATTTAGAGCTTTTCCTTTTTCTTATCATTTATAAAGTTTATGATAGTCAAATAGTATTTATGCCTTGAAATTTAAGTACAGTGATAAATCCTCAATTTCAAACTCTAAAGGCTTATTAAACTTGGCAAATACTTGCTACTCTTATCTCCAAAGAAATGAACAAAAAGAAGAAAGTTATTTTTTGCTTGGGGTAATGCATGCCATTGAATGGCACTGGCAGTTAGAAATTTCAAAAATATACTCCATCTAGGGTCTCTATTCTTTCCACGAATGAAGCATAAAAAGCCAAGTTGTAGGGGAGGAAAAATAATTTTCCTTCTACTTTTTAGGTTCTTGCTGAGACCACCCTGTATTAAAAGATAGATTAACAGGAAAAAAAAAAACCTCAGAAGTATGATAGCATGTATACCTCCTGCATGATTGGGAAAGACTCTGGAAAACTGATTGGCTCCCTAAAATAACCCAAGCCACCATCTTAAATATCATCTCCAATTAAAAGACAAATGAAAATGTTGGGGGTGGAGGAGCCAGCTGTCCTGGTTTGTCATTTACTTGTTCAGTTGTATCCAACACACGACTGAGCGAATAAGCAACAACAGAGACTGAGCCACCCTTCTCTTCCTGCTGAGGACTTCCTGGGTGGTTCAGTGGTAAAGAATATGCCCGTCAATGGGTCAGGAAGATACCCCTGAAGAGGAAATGGCAACCCAGTTCAATATTCTTGCCTGGAGAATTCCATGGATAGAGCGGCCTGGTGGGCTACAGTGCATGGGGTTGCAAAGAGTCATTCACTACTGAGGGACTGAGTACATGCACACACACACACACACACACACTGAGGGACTGAGTGTGCGCGCACACACACAAACACACACAGACACACACTTTCTGGTATATTAGTAGGAAGACTCCCTTACAAATGGAGATTTTCTTTATAAACATAAATGTATCTTACAAAAGGGTAGTTTCTACTTGGTTATCAGAGCTTCTCCCTTGTCTGCTGTTTTTTGAAAAATAACCAAAGCAAAATATCCTTATGACAGAGACGTATTTTGGGGTGGCACGTTCTGTTCCCCTTCAGTTTTGGGGGCTGGAAAACAACAAAGAGAAGTATAATTGTAAGATATTAACACATGAAATCAAACCATCTAAAACATTAATTAAAACATAACTGACATGTTTTGTAAAGGAGTTACAGTTAATATGTATGAACTTAAAAATAATATAAACTGCTATTCAATGACCTGTATTCTCCCTTTGGATTTTCCATTTCAAATATAAATTTGTCTAATTAAAGTGGAATTACTGCTCAGATTTTCTGCGCTGTCTTTTTCATTGTTGTTTTTTTTTTACCTTAATCTTGTAGAGGTCACCCTGGGAAATAATAATCAGAATAGCAAGGTCTTTCTAACCTTTTAATCCAGAATCTGTGTGGAATCTATTGGCTAAACTTTTAGCAGAATAAACAGTGAACGTACTTCATGGCTCTCCTGTGCTGTTTGTGGGAAAAGGTTTAGAGTTAGTGTCAATTCTTTAACTAACAGTAACCTTGAAATAGAACTATGCCTCTGCAAACTCAACTGTTTTGTTTTTCAAGTTCCTTTTTTGTTCAGTAAGTCTAAAAGTGTCTACTTCTGACTCTACTCTCTTTTTGCAAATGACCCTGAAAATATTTGTGTGTCAGTATCACTTAGCATTTCCAACTACAGCCTCAGTGACATGCTGGGTATTGATGGGTTTTTAATACTAATGATGTCAACTCTTCTCTCCTGCAGGGAATCAAAATTGTACATCTAACTCCCTTCCTACGGCAGATTTCTCCCTTAACTAAAACAAGCAACGTGTTTGTGTCCAGATGGATTCCCATTTAGAACTATGGTATTCTTGTGAGAAAATGTTAGAGCTGAAAACCCTGCCTCTTGACCTTATTCTAACTTCTGTGTCTTTCTTTAAATCCACACCTTGCAGTAAAAAAAAAAAAAGTGACAATAACACCTCATTGCTGTATAAAATATGCTATTTTATAGTCTTATGCAATGCTTGCTTTATTTCTCAAAACTTCATTTGTGTTTTTGTAATTGAAACTCAAGTTACTTAAATTGACTATCTCCCCAATTCTCTGCTAGTCATGAACTGAGTAATTTTAAAGAAATAAAAGCATCCATGCTATATATTTCAGTACATTGTGCTAAGATTAATATAACAATAAGGTCTTGCCAGGGATAATAGAAAGCATCTTCTGAGAGATTCAAACAGCATCCTTCACATCAGAACAACATCCACTCCAGATAAGAATCTGCCAGAAAGAAGTGGTGCCCAAACCTTACCAAGCATCCTATTCTGTTGATGAGCAGTTTGAGTGAATAGAAAAGATGTGTTTATATTGAATACTTAGACGTTAGGCCACTGGTTCTTATCTCTTAGAACTAAACAGAAAAGTATAATCTCCCTTCTGAATTACACATTCTGAAATATTTAAAAAATTTTTTATAGGTTTCTTCCTTCTCTAGGATTAAGATCTCATTTATTATTTGACAGATCCTCAGTATACAAAGTTCCTGGCACATAGTAGGCAGTTACAGATGTCTGTTGGATGAATGATAGGTTCTTCAAATCATGTAGAGTGGAAATAAAACTCCCTTCCTATGTTTACTATGCTTCTGTTTTGTAAATCTGAGTTTGAGTCATCTGACGAACCTTAGATTTCTCCTTGCTCAACTTTACTCTAGTCATTCCATATTTATTTCAATAGAGAGATTCATTATTGCAGAACAATAGTATACTTTCTGAGCTGTGTCACTACGAAATTCAACAAACATTCCTTCATGATTCATCAAAATCATGTTAAAAATTTTGAGGGTGCCAACTATAGAACAAGACAACAGACATCTATCCATTACCCTCACTAGTACTTGGCAAAGAGGTTAGAATGCTCATGACTCTATTTACTCATCAACTTAAAAATTTGCTACAATATGCATTACTTGAGACTATGTTAAATTTTTTCAACTCAGAAATATAATTCCAGTAAATAAGTAACATTAGTTCAGCAAGACTGGTTGTTGTTGAATTAGTGCTGGTTCTTAGGACCCCTAAAATTCCTTTATGATTACTCTAATACCTTTGTTTCAGAGTCCATTTTCTAACATTTTATTTTTTCTGGAGATGATTATCTGACTTAATTTATAAATCTTGGAATTCATACTTTTTGAAAACTGCAAACTTCAGTTTTGATTCTATTCCCAATCTCCATGATTTCTTTAATATTTCCAACAACTATTCTATGATGTGAGAGAAAGAGGTACAGATATAAACATGTATTTTTATACTATTTTATTAATCTATACAAGCCTGGTGTTTATGATGAAATTAAATTACATATGCAGTCTCTTCATGTACCCCTAACTATCTCATTTGTTTTCCTCATTAAAGCAAGATGTAATCTTTCTCAATTTCAAGGACATCTTTGATGCAGCAAAATAAAACTGAGTTCTGTTTAATTTTGTTTTCTACAAACATCGCCTCGTTTGCAGGTCTCTCTTTTTTATGACCAAAACAAAATTTAAAACCTTCTGTTTCTGGTGGTCTCATTTATAGTCTAATCTCATTGTCAATATCCTTTGAGGTTTAAGTCAGTATTCTTTATTTGCTTTTGTGTTTCTTGATCCTTTAAAAATCTAAACTGACAGAATAGCAATATATATGATTATGGAAAATTTTTCAGCTGCTTATTTTCCTTTTACTATTTGTTAGATATTTTAACATTACTTTATTAGTTTGCAAACAACTCTTATCTTCAATGTATCTCTTTTTATTATTTCAGTCCATGCTGTGATGATTTTTACTCTGTGAAGTTCTTAACATATTTCCTGAAGTTCACGTATCTGATTATACATCCGAATAGTGCCCATTGTTAGTCGCTCCGTCATGTCTAACTCTTTGTGACCCCATGCACTGTGGCCCACCAAGCTCCTAGGTCCATGGGATTCTCCAGGCAAGAATACTGGAGTGGGTTGCCATTCCCTTCCCAAAGGATCTTCCTGACCCAGGGATGGAACCTAGGTCTCCTGCAATACAGGCAGATTCTTTACCATCTGAGCTACAGCAAAGATCATTTACATCCTATTATGTATTTATATTTTTTAATCATGATCAGTTTGTGGCAATAATTTAGTTCCATGCTCTAACTCCTGTTTAGTAATTATTCATTAGTCAGACAGAACAGATCTTGAAATTCTTGACTTTCAGCCAGGCAAATAAAAAAAGATCAATTCTTCTGCTTTAATTGAATACAATTTCCAGTCAAAATGCAAAATTTTATTTCATATATGTATTTTCCTTCATTGCTAAAACTGAGCTAAACTGTGCTTTCTATCATTCTAATAATCTTTACTAAGTTCATTCATGAATTTATCTTGATTAGGCAGTCATGTTAGTAAATTAGTAAACTAGTAAATTAACCATAACATGTAAATTGCTTATAAGCAACAACACAGAAAGTATATTTCCTGCTCATGATACATGCTGAAGTAGGTCTGGTAGTGAAGAAAGTTTCCTTTTTCATGTAGATATTCAATCCCCAGGTTGACAGGATCTCTACTACCTAGAATTTCACAATTCACTGATTCACTGTGTGCCAGCTAGAAAATCATGTGTATATTTTCAGTGCTCTGTCTCAAACATTACACATCATTCCTGTCTGTAATTTATTGCTCAGAACTAGGTATATCATTAGTCCTGCCTAATTGCAAGAACTGGGGTATAAATTGGATATCTGGTGAGTACCACTGTCCCAACTTGGTTTGTAGATTACTTATGTATTTCTTACATCCAACTTCTTTGACTAGAATTGTTTCTTAAAAGCAAGAGCCATATTCTGAGTTCTATTCCACTGAATTTCTGGCATAACTATGAAAATACATACACTTACTTTTACAAAAATATCAGATCTTCACTTTATTTGCATAGTTTCAGTAAACAATTACTGACAGTCTATATATCATATCTTTATATCTCTATATGACTTTCTGCATCCTTGCCGCCATGTTATTTTATATGACTTACCTCCTTCTTTTATGAAACCCAGTTTGTTTTGAAAACTCTCTCCTCTGATATTTCAGCTTAAATTATTTTGATCAGACAGAAATGCTTTTCTAACTACATTATTGTGTGTACTGTAAGATCCAATGTCCTCAACAATGAGAATTTTAAAATCCTATTTTTAACTTCATATCCACAGCCATCTGTTCACTGTTCATAATACATGCTCCTTCAAATTTTAACCTTCAATTGCAAGTGGCAAGTATTCTACATATGTTCCCAAATGCTTCTATTTACTATTATATTTACTAATTTGCTCATCAATATCACTAGAAAGACAATCAAGTTTTCTTTGTTCATTTATTCATTCATTCTTCATGTGTTAGCCAATTTAGCAAATGCATATTGAGAATTAACTCTGTACCAGACATTGTAATGGTGTTAGTATAATCTTCCCAAAATAGTTCAAAAAAAAAAAAAACTGAAGGTAAGTATAAAGTAAGGATAGCTGATTGAATACATATATCTATTTTGTTGCCTAATGAAATTTTACCAAATGAACAATAATGTGAATTTTAAATAATTAACCCACAGAAGTGAAAAGAAAGAGAAAAAAGACGGTAGCATCACAATTGTGGAAGCTGGAAAATATTTAAATGAGTGAGAATATACATAATAAAGTCAAGAAATCTGAACAATAAATTCAAAAGGGTCAATTCAGAACCAATTTAATATTTTCCATAGAATCTTGAAAGTCACTACGCAATCTTGGATACAGGCTGAAGGACAAGGATAGACTATGGAAAACTATTAATAGCTGAAAACCTGTTCAAGAATCACTCTAAAGTCCAAATTCCTTTCTCTGCTTTGCTTAGCAATGTGATATCTTCCCATTTTGCAAAGCAAATGTATGTTTATTACGTGGATAAAAAAGTTAAAAAGATTAAGTAGCAACAGAGTCTCATAATAGGCAAGTTTGGCATCATACTTTAGACAGAAGGAAATGTGAGCATGCCTACATGGGGTGCTCATTGATATCTGGCACCCTTCCTTCATTGGGTGACCAAAACACTGAAGCCAGGTCTTTAATCTCCAAGAAAGACATTTGAATAGTCTTCTATCAGGAATTTAAGCAGTCTAAGAGAAGGGAAGAGATGGAACTGTTCTGGACAGAAAGGAAAGGAGAATAGGGAGAAGAAAAGAAGGAACATGATGGTGCATCCTAAATTAAAATTTCGTTGGATCACCCCATACTAAAGCTTGCATCTGCATTTCCCACTCACATGCTCAGCATTGTCACAAGCTATATAGTGCTACAGTCTTAAATATGAGAAAGCGACAAAGAATACTAGAAAGATTTGAAAGCTACTGATAGGCAAGATGCTAATCAAAACAAATGAAAAGAAAGAAAACATGATAAAAAAAATCAACTACATACAGAGGAAAGAAAATGTAAAACTAATATATACCAGAAAGATATAAGATAAAGGAACTATGAACAAGAAATAAGTCCTTTGGTAAAGAAACATTTGGCAAATTTAAAAGGAACTTTGCACATTAACACTCTGGGGTCAGTGCTAAAAGACTCAATGATGTGTTCCAAGGAAATACTAAAGATATCTCCTAGATATTCTGGGAAAGAGTGAAAGAGATGGATTATAGGAGAGAAAAGAACATAATGTTAGGTCTTTCCAAAAGGCTCAAATAATGTCCCCAAACTGGACTTCTGGGTAGGGGGGAAAAAAAAGGAAGGGATTATTTTATTGGTTTCCCTGATGGCTCAGTTGGTGAAGAATGAGCCTGCAGTGCAGGAGACCCCCATTTGATTCCTGGGCGGGGAAGATCCTCTGGAGAAGGGATAGGCTACCCACTCCAGTATTCTTGGGCTTTCCTTGTAGCTCAACTGGTAAAGAATCTGCCCACAATGCAGGAGACCTGGGTTCAATCCTTGAGTTGGGAAGATCCCCTGGAGAAGGGAAAGGCTACCCACTCCAGTATTCTGGATAATTCCATGGACTATACAGTTTGCAAAGAGTCAGACAAGACTGAGTGACTTTCACTTTCACTTTTCACTTTCAGGGAAGACAGACCCAAACATCATGCAGAAATTATTGAAAACTAGAGGCAAAAAGAAGCTTCTAAAAGATTCTAGAGAAAGAAAATGTGTCCTAAGCAAGAGATCAGGAATCAAAATGTCATTATTTCTTTACAATTCTAAAAATGATTTATGAAAGATGGTATTTCCTACCTAAAATTCTACAATGACCTAACGTATCAATTAAGCATTTCTGGAGAATAAAGATATTTTAATATGTACAAAGTTCCAAAAATATACCTATAAAAATTTTTTCTCAGAAGGAGTCAGAGAACTACTTGGGAAATAAGAGTTAATTACTAATAGTATACTTCAGACTATTAAGGGGAAAAATAGTAAAGATGTAAGATTATAGTACCATTCTCTTTAATGCAAACTTGCATCTAGCTTTGGGGTTTTGATTTTGATTTCATGGATACTTGAAGGTGAAGACACTATTAATGGCATCCTTGGTTTTTTTGTGTTTTTCTTTTCCTATTTGTCTTATTGGTATTTTTTTCACTTCAGTACATATATAAATAAAATTATTTAAATAAATACATGTTTTCCATGGCCCTCAAAGTTCACAGAACTCATTTTTAGTCACTAGAAAAGTTCATTAATATTTTTTTGTAGAAAAATCTTACTGAAGATTCCAAAGTTTCTGAAAGAGGCTTCACCTTTAGGGCCTCCCAAACACTATTTGGACAGTAGAATAAACTCTAGAATGGACTAGTTAGATGGAAAGTAAGGGAATCCTGTGGGATTCCTCAAATTGTTTTCTTAAACAGAACATGATACACCCTGATCATGTATTTATCTACCAAATACCATGAGTTTCTATTTTTTTCTTGTACTTGGTATTAGGCATCCACGTAGAAGCGGAGAATATTATTGTAGACTATTCCCTTTTGATTGAAAGACTGAATCTGGAAAAGATTGAAGGCGGGAGGAGAAGGGGATGACAGAGGATGAGATGGTGGATGGCATCACTGACTCAATGGACATGAGTTTCAGTAAGCTCTGGGAGTTGGTGATGGACAGGGAAGTCTGGTGTGCTGCAGTCCATGGGGTCGCAAAGAATTGGATATGACTGAGTGACTGAACTGAACTGATTGCATAATGCCAATGGGAGCAATGAATTTTGTTGCCCCCCCCTCCAAGTATACAGTGCCTCCCAAATAGCTTACACAGTCAATAAATACGAATACATGAAATTATGGATGGAGAAACAAAAGAAACAAAGCAGTATGATAAAGAAGCCCTCTAATAATGTGCAAAGGAGATTCCAGGATGACAGATAAGTGGGGCAGCCCATTCAGACTGTCTATAGGTGAGATGATTCTGAAAGAGAATTTTTCATGAAGATTGAGTCTTCAGAAGACCTGTTGCACCAAAAGGCCTTGAGAGATGATACAGGCAATTAGCAAAAGTTTGGGCTGAATTAGAGAAATGCAAATACGAAAACTGAACAAACAAAAAAGCAAAATTAACTCCAGAAGAAAAATCATAGAGTAAACAGGGAAGAAACTGCTAAGACCTTATTTTCAACAGTGAGAAGTCAAAAGGTAATGTTCCAAAACTAAAAATAGATGAACAAAAACCCAAACAACTATAAAATACCAAAAAGAACTAATAATAGAAGGAAGGCCATTATCTGGATAAACTGAGTCAATTTTCAAAGTAATCAGCTAAAAGAAATAGAAGCAATTGCTGCTGAGAAAGAATGGCAGAGGGGTGCTGTTTTTCAAAATTAACCTGTAGAAATATTGACACTTTTTACTTTGTGCAAAGATAACTGATAAAAGTAAAAACTTCTAAACAAATAAAAGAGGATTGATGTGGTTGAGGATGGTCTCTGTTTGCCAGGCACATTCCCTCACACTTAATTCCACTGCAGGAAAGTGTCTACATCCATTTTCCTTTGGAACCATCACCACTAGTTACCTTTTCCTTCTGAGGTTAATAACACCATTTTTTCAACCTTCTCCTGTCTGCAAAATCTCATTGTTGTTCCATTAGATGTTGAAGGGCTAGTTCTTCTTAATTTTGAAAACGTTTTATAATTTGTGATGAAACTATATTAATCCTTGACTCTTCTGTTTCCATTTTTTCTCATGGTTTTTCATCTGCCAAGCTGCTGAGAATTATCATGAACTTTTTAAACCTAGCATTCTTTCTGTATTTCTTCCTGAATTACTTTTGCATCCAGTGGTGCTAAGAATCTACCTGCCAATGAGTTCAATCCCTGGATTGGGAAGATCCCCTGGAACAGGAAATGGCAACCTACTTTAGTATTCTTGCCTGGAAAATTTCACGGACAGAGGAACCTGGCTGGCTATAGTCCATGCAGTTGTAAAGAGTCAGACACAACTGAGCATACATACACATGTGTATGCACACCAGGGACTTTACTTGTTACCTTTTACATATGTTTTATATAAAAACAAGATTTGTTCCAAGTCTACTAATTGATAACAATTCAAGTAGGAATGAAAACATAGCACCTACATTTCAAGTTATTGAAGTGAATAGATTTATGCATATATTCTTGTGCTTTTTTCACATTTCTCTTTCCAGGATGCCCACAACCTATCAAGACGTAGTCTTGTCTTTTCTCTATATCTACTCCTTTCCATTCCTAGAGCAGTCTTGAGAAAGACATCCCAGTTCTGCACCAACTAGTGGAATACTTAAGCAATTTATTTAATCTCTTTAAGCCTTGGTTCTTTACCTGTAAATTGGAAATAATAATAGCATTTAAATCACAGAATAAATGTTAATTGATGCAATACATGTAAATGTTTTTAGTCCAATTCTGACACTGATGCATACTATTTTTATTCTTAAGGAGGTAGAAGACTAGAAAAAGAAAAGTAAAAAAGTGAAAAAGAAAAGTTTAAAAAGGTAAAACAACAAAGAAAGGGAAAAAATGTTAGTATGTTAGAAATTGTGCAAACTCAAGTTTAATCGAACATTTGATTTTATCCCTTCATCATGCCTCTGTGGCTGTGATCAGATTCATTCTTTCACATGATATTCATGATTTTTTTTTACTTCTCTTTGAGGAAACTTTTCAGAAACAGTTGCGTTTCTACAGGCTAGACTAGAAAGTGAATTTCTGTCAAACAAATCAGGTTTTTGGATAGAATTCTAATTTAATTCAGGGATGTATTTCCACCTTGCTGATGACAATGTGCAGGAGAAGATGCCAAGATTTCAGCTTCAGCTATCATCAGCACAAATCAGGAAGAGTCAGCGATGCAAGCGTTAGCTCTTCACCTAATGTTTTTTTTTTCTCTCTCTCTCTTTTTTTTTTCCAGGATGCAACAGATGTGAACAGCAGGGAAACAACTTTTATGTCTCTAGCAGAATTCCATTAATTTAAGTCTTCAGAGACCACTTTCCAACTTTGTCACTGATTTTCTAATTCCTTTTTGGCAAGTATCTATAATGTGTATTGCCAAATAATAGGTTTACTCAGGTATATGTTCCACCAAAAAGCACATGCTGTGCAAAGTCATATCTTTATACTCCTTCACAGTAAAGAAATCAATTTAGATGTAGGCAAAGTGACATTTATAAAACATCATGTTGTCCTAAGTATCATATTTTAATTTCAAATGTGGACAGAAAGACTTTATTGTTCAGTCTCATACATTTTTATGTAAATTATTCACTGGAAAGAAAATAATGCTAAAAAGTACATACTCTAAATGTGCTCATAACATTCCAGTTTGGCTTAATTTTTATCTCAGTTTGGGCTTTTTAACTGAAACTGATTCATCTTTCTAAAAATATTAATGGAAAGGGTTACAACCAAACTCAGAAAAGAGTGCTTTGAGGCTCTATAACCTTATAACCTTTAGCACTCCATAGACCCTTTAAAGCTACTCTTTAAAACAAGAAGAAATATTGAATGTTCTGCCCATACATAAGCATATGGGCCTCCTCAGTGACTGAAATCATGGGAAATTTTTCATTTTACCCCCACAGCTTCAGTTAATGCATGTAATAGAAATGGATATTAGAAGTCTATTCTCATTTATTGTAATATGAATGCAAGCAGAGAAAACACTAAAAATCTGCAGTGTCTGCACATTTCCTAGCACTCTAGCTTGTGGGAAAGTAGAAATTATTTATGGACATTCTGGCACAGCTCTGCTATTTACAGGGCTCCATGTTTTTCTCCATCAAGAACTGCATGTTTTAAAGTACCCTATAGAGAGTTCCATGAATTAACCTTCTTAAAAGTAAAGGGGAAAATATCTGCTTTTTCATGGATTAAAAAGGACTTAGATCTGTGATGTTGGTGTAAGTGTTCCATTTGCATTTCTTTATACAAACTCATCATGTGATTTTATTAAAGAGAAATATAGGTAGTTATCTTTAGTAGGAAAGATTAGTGAGAAACAAAACTATTTTGGTATTCAAGATTCCCTAAAATCTCATGTGTATGCCCATAATTCTGTGTCATTTGTTTGCCACATACACAGAAAAGCAGGAAAGCAATAAGTTTTTCCAAAGAACTAGCTTACCTTTTAAAAAATATGCTAAAAATAATGGAGTTAAGTCTCTTAAATAAGGAGTATCTTCCTTGGCCTATTGGAATAAAAGGTACTTAAATTGATATTCTGCTTTTTAACTGATTATAAAGTAGGTCGATTTATATATGCCCATTCCAATCACCAATGGTGACTCACAAGTACATTTTCTTTTTTTTTTCCATATTGAACTCTAGGACTATACAATAATATCTAAAATAAATCTGCCAAGTCATCTGACTTTAGGGACAGAGCCAAGTGTTACTATCAGAATAAAGATGAACAAACAAAGAGAACACAAAGACGAGCAAGCTGGTGCGCCTTCCCACCTTAATTCATACAACTGAACATATAGTGATATAATTTTCATTGGGAATAAACTAGAAATCTATGTAGAACAGGATATGAAACAATGGGATAGGTAAGTAAAATATTTAACATTACTATAACATGTGTAGTTGGGAAGAAGCAGCTATTTTGCTGAAGAAGGAGATTCTTTATCTAGATAATAGAAACCTTTGTTGATTGACAATACCTTTAAAGATATCTGAGGAGGGGTTTGGGAGTGGGCAGGTATCTATACAATTAAAATCTCAGTTTTCCATTGCCCTTGACAAAGAATAACTACTTTCATTGTCAGTATCAACCTTCAGAGAAATCTCTCTGATATTAGAATAAAAGGAGGACTTTAAATCATATGCTTTTTTTTCACCTGTATATACATTATATTATATAGCATAGACTTTTTACTTGGAATATGCAATACAGATATGAAATACAGATTTAAACTTATTCAAGATATTTTCTGAGGAAAAAAAAGTAAACAAATTTAGAAGAGTAAGAAAAATAATGTCTGAAGCATTTTTGATGATTTTGCTTACCAAATTCTTTTCCTTTTTGCAAAACTCAACCCACAGAATAATCTTGTATGAAAATATAAGGTATTCTCTCCAATTCTTACTGCTCCCAGATCGTCAGTTACCCCAAGTGGTCCTACTTCAAACTGGCAGTGTGTCTAGACAGTTATCTAAGCAGATTTTTGTCCTTCTTTGGTTATACTATAAGACAAATTCTCTATTACTTTCCAGTAAAATACTACCTGAAGAGTGATAGAGGTTTAGTATGTGATCTTCAAATTAGATTTACCTGTTTTGAAGGCAAATTACTCACCCACACTAGCCATCTTTTCCCTCCTGTGTAGTCATGTCCTTATTTAATAAGACAATGGAAATATTTGGAGATTGCCTTCAGCATAAGGCAAATAAACAAATACTACATTGTTAGAAAGAGGTGTGCAATATAAGCCTGAAACAGAATTATATATATTTAATGGACAAATAAACATATGTTTGAAGAGTGTTTGAAATCATATTTGACATTTGCAGAATTAAACACAGGGGAAGTATCAGTGTGTGTTTGTCTCTAGAATGAATACATCTGATTTGATAAATCATAGTACAATTTCAGCTTTAATTTTCTGTAATTCTCTGATTATGTACTTTCAAAAACTGATAAGCAAGGAGCACTAAGCAAAGTCCCAAATTACCATAAATTGTAGTTAATCTTTTGAATTCAAAGTTCCAGGAGATAGAGCTTACCTCTGGACATTTTAACTCTTAATTCCATACTACTGATTTCAGCCATTACAGCTAAGAAATTGACCTTTACAAGCAATGATTCTACTTCTCATCTGGAGTCCAAAGCCTCGTTTTTGGGTTTTTTTTTCCCCACTAGTGCTTGTACTGATTACAGTCAATGTTGCAAATGGAAAACCTTCTAAGTCAAACAAGTTCTTTTACATGATTTATTGTGTGCCTTTATTATGAGAAAGTGAAAGCGTTAGTCGCTCAGTCATGTCCAACTCTTTGCAACCTCATGGACTATAGCCCGCCAGGCTCCATGGACTTGTCCAGGTGAGAATACTGGAGTGAGCTGCCATTCCTTTCTGCAGGGCATCTTCCTGACTCAGGGATTGAACCTGCATCTCTTGTATTGGTAGGTGGATTCTTTATTACTGAATCTCAATAATAAAGCCATGATTCCTTTGCTAAGCTAGTTTCTTCCTGGAGAGTCATGCATTCCTGTTGTCTTGGCATTGATGCTTTATCACCTTACTGAGATAGGTTCTGTTTTCAGTCATAACAAAATAAAGTAACTTCAAGTAAAATGCATTCATATATGGAGCTTTCAAAAATATCAAGTAACAAATCGAAAGTAACAAAATTACTCATCTGAGAGAGAGGAAGAAAATAATAAAGAACTTTTCCTTGTTTGCATCCTTGTTCTTTCTCTTTTGGTCACTACTGTTTTCTCTGCTCAATGAATTTAACATAATCAGATATGGTAAGGATGTGATCTGTGCAAACTTCTTTTTGTCGCTCATATAAATGAAACCTGTAATAAGTAAAATATTGTTAAAAAGATGGAGGCATAGGCAGGATAATGTAAAATACTGTAAAGCTTGAATATAATTTTAATAATTGTAAAACCAGTTATGTTGGATATTCTTGAGTGAGAATCATTTGAAACCACTAGTGGACCAAATAGTAATAGAATAGTTCCTTCTTGGGAGATGAATTTTTAGTAATGTAAAAGCATAATAATAAATATTCATTGAATAGTCATAGAATTAATAATAGCTGCATCTTTCTAGGAATCAAGCAGACATCTTTAGCACAAATCTATAGAAAAAAAGCCACTGCACTGGAACCGAAGTCATCTTCAGATGATGTCACCACCCTTCAATAAGACTTTAGAAGCAGGCAGATAAGTTAAATAGTCCATAAGAAATGTTCATGGAATAGCTCTGGCCATTTTCAGAGCTCTTTGAAATAACTGGAAACAACATCATACGGTGCAATGGCTAAATTAGAGAAAACTCAGTCATGAAAGGCAAATGTTGATGAACAGAGGATCTGGAGGAAGAAAATACATGAGAAACTCATTCTGCAAACATATCTCAGGTTAGAACAGTAGTTTTTGTTTTGATTCTTCTGAATTCTTTGGTCTAACACACACACACACACACACACACACACACACACACACACTATTCTTCACACATCTCGGCAGCAGACTTTGGCCTTGGGTCTGTCTCCGCAGAGTCCTGGAATGAGAATGATCAGAGTGGTTGAAGATGGGGTTGATGCCTGATGGAGCAATTTGCCCTTTCTATAGCCACACAAGCTTTCCAGAATCTAACCTTCTATCCTAAAAAGAAAGGCAGCAAAATCCCCGAAATGTGACATTTTCCAAACAGAACAACTGAAAAAAACCCAATTATATTCTCATTCACTCATTCTTTCTTTCTACTACCCTCCTTCACTGTAACTAAAATCAGAGGCATAGTTATAATCTCTCTCCAGGACACTCAGCTTCTAATTGCATCCATTTTCAATTAATGTATGATGAAGCAGCTTTCTTCAAATTTCCATCCAGTCTATGTAAAAACCAGTTGCATTTGATCTCCCTTTCAAATGATAACATTCTATATTTTGCTCAATTTTAGAGGTAAATGCAAGAGCAAAAGAGAATAGTTTGTGGTCAGAGAGTTTGCAGGATGAATATAATTTGCCCTGAGTGAAACCAGAATGAATATCCATGAGATACTCATCAGTCCTCTTTTTAGCTCAGTTTCTGACAAAGGCAGATAGAATAGAGTGAACACCTTTATTTTCCATGTGACCTGGTCAGTTACTTGGTAATGGCAGTGGCTGACATTTCTTAAGGAAAAAAAATCTAACAACTTAACTTTAATTGACTGCACTGCAAGATAGCCACCAACATGATTTTATTTTTTGAAGATTTCCCAGGATGGGAGAAATGTTCATAGACAGAACTGACAAGCATAGTGATTGCTTTTCCTTTGGGTAATAAAACCAGCTACATTTTTCTTGCTTTTGCCTGTAGTTCCTAAATGCAAAAGAAAAGCAATTATCACATGAAATATATGCCTAAGGTTACCCTCTTTGCATTAGTCAATAAGCATCTATTTCTCTTTCCATTCCAAGTTTCCCTTTGAAAGGACAGTAAAATTCCAGGCTATGTAATATATGTCCCTCAAATAAAATATTTGTGAGACTTAGTGGGTTTCTTTTTAGTCTGTTTTAGTGACTCTAATCTAGACTGATGTCAGTTTTTGTCTAATTATAACAAAAGAGATTACACTAAGCCTATTATTTTAAAGAAAAAGGACTTAGAAACAAAAATTCTCACAATCACCTTCAAACAGTTATTCTCTTTCATTTTTGAAGCTTAAATATAAAACAAGCATCTGAGACAGATAATTAACTGATTCAAGATTTATGTAAAAAATCCTTATCCTCTGTTTAAAATTTGTATTTCTTACTTACAGATTTTTCATAAATGTTTTCTCTTTGCTTCAAACAGGAAATTTAACTTAATATACCACTCTTTCCTACTTAATATCCATAAGTGATAAAAACAAAGTTATATTATGACCTACGTTTTAACTATTTATACTAAATCTCAGGTTGAGAAGAAAAAGTGAAGTTGCTCAGTCATGTCCAACTCTTTGTGACCCCATGGACTGTAGCCTACCAGGCTTCTCCAACCATGGGATTTTACAGGCAAGAATACTGGACTGGGTTGCCATTGCCTTCTCCAGGAGATCTTCCCTACCCAATGATTGAACTTAATATCCATAAATGATAAAAATAAAGTTAAATTATGACCTAGGTTTTAACTGTTTATACTAAATCTCAGGCTGAGAAGAAAAAGGATACCTCAAATGCCTTTGAGAAAAAGTAATGAGTTTGATTAGGTAGTAAATATTCAGTTTCCATTTGGGCATAGTGATCAGTAACTCCATTTCTCACTCTTGTATGAAAGGCCACCTAGATGGATCTAGTAGATTTTTTTAATTTAGAGAGTCTTCAATACACATGTGCTTAATGAATAAATGAAAAGATTAATTTGTGGCGTGCCACACAATATCTACCCAAATATGCATATATACTGAAACACACTTCTGCACATACATCAGGAAGTGTGTGCTAAAATGCAGAGAATCCAATGATGAATGAGATAGAAATTATCTTAGCTATGTCATTCCCAATGAGGATGAAAAAAGTCATAAACAACACATTTTTTAAAAAGACAAAAAAATTACAACTTTTGATAAATTCAATAAAATCAAATCAGTACAGAACTGGAGTGGGAGTGATCACATATTTTGTTTAGAGTTAGGGAAAGTCTTCCTGAGGAAGTGAATAGCGAAGTTGAAATCTCAAGGAAAAAAGGAGCTAGCCATTCCAACTTCAAGGAAATTAGGAACTAGCAAATTCTGGAACATTCATACTCTATAATGACTCTTCTCCAACAATGTTCTTCCTCTGCAAGGATCTTGGGCAGAGAACAGGAAAGGAGTACAAAAGGAAAGGTGAGAAAAAGTCCTGGTTTTCACAAATGAAAATATATTCAATTCTGAAAACTAAAGATGAATAAATATTGCATGGATCTTAAGAAAATTTATGCAGTACATTTTACATATTGAATTTCATTTAAAAGAAAAATTAATCACTTGTAATTAGCATCTGTTCATTAATAACAAGTGTACCCAAATTCAACTAAGTTCCTATATTGATCATGCTGTAAAATTGCCAAGGACAGATTTCTGAACTTCCACAGGGCACTTAAAATACTATAGAGTACATAACTGAGGGAAACATATCTCAGGGATTAATAAAATTATGTAGATATATAATTGACAATTGGTAATGATGCTAAATTAAGAGGTTTTCTCCACTGACATGCTGTAGAAGCCCACCTCTCTATTTTAGGGATTAAATAAGAAATCCAGATACTGACACAGGCATTACTGGTAACATCTATGATCCCTGGAAGGAACTAGAGCATTATCAGCTAGCAAGAATCTGTTTACCAACAGGTCTTTCTGTAGCTTTTATCTCTGCACTCCAGTTTGATCATCTGGAAAGGTACAGAATACTTTCAAACCTTTTATGTAATATCCCCCTGAACATTTGAGGGAAAATATCAAATTGACCTATTTTTTTCAAGGTTAATCATTCCTTATATCCTTGCCTCTTTCTCTTACTTTTTACCATTTTGGTTAAGCTTCTCTACACACATTTCAGTTTACCTATATGCAACTTAAGGTGTGGTTCCAGGTGGTTAGGACAGTATGCCCCACAGATGATCAGCTGTCTGATATATTTCAAACTAGGAGGTGGATAATGACAGGGAGCTCAGTCACCAGTAAATTGGCTTCATAGCTTTTATTTATTTATTTATTTTTATTTTTTTTAAATTTTCTTTCCTTTACTATGTTGGTTTTGCCATACAATGACATGACACCGCCATGGGTTTACATATGCTCCCCCTCCAGAACCCCCCTCCCTCCTCCCTCCCCCTGGGTCATCTCGGTTCACCAGCCTCGAGCATCAACCCTGGGCTGGCGATTGATTTCACATATGATAATTAACATGTTTCAATGCCATTCTCCCATATCATCCCACCCTTGCCCTCTTCCACAGAGTCCACGAGTTTGTTGTATACATGTGCGTTTCTTTTGCTGTCTTGCATGTTAGGTTCTCGTTATCATCTTTCTAAATTCCATATATATGCGTTAGTATACTGTATTGTTGTTTTTCCTTCTGGCTTACTTCACTCTGGATAATAGGCTCCAGTTCCATCCACCTGAGTAGAACTGCTTCAAATGAATTTTTTTTTTTAATGCTGAGTAATATTCCATTGTGTATATGTACCACAGCTTTCTTATCCATTCGTCAGTTGATGGGCTTCATAGCTTTTAAGGTCTCTAGCATACTGAACATCATCTATTAACAGCGTTCAATGAACATAAAGATTATGTGACCATAAGAATGAATTAAGTACTGTATAATTTGTTATCAATAATTCTGGATCCACAAATACAGAGAAGCATCAAGAAAGGAAAATCAGATTAAACAACAAAAAAAATTCAATTAAAAAATTCAACCAGTAATATGATATCACTGAAGTTGCTCTATTCTTAATTGGTAAAGCAGCTAGCTTCCTATATACTATTCTATGCTTTGGGTTAATGCTTTACCTCTATCAAAGCATTTACATTGGCTCATTGATCAGAATAACTGAACCTGGTCTATGAGTGTGAAATAGCAATTAAAAACATTTTTAAATGTCACTGAGCTATTTCTGGGTAGGCCGAATAGTTGATCTTTAATGTGTATTATACTAAATGCAACAGTGACAACTTTTCAAAAACATATTGACACTGAGAAAATGTGACATTTATATCGAAATAGATCACATATCTTGAGTTTAGGCTCTCAATTCTTCTCTACCTTGATTTTCTCATCTTTGAAATATATTTTGAGTCTATTACCATACTCTTCTCAGTGTAGTTTTGGAGTTATTCCTTATCTTTTGTGAAGAAATCTTTATTTCATTTTTTTTTTAGATTTTTTCCAAGGTGTTTTTCTTTTTATTTATTTATTTTCTTTACATTATCGTGTTGGTTTTGCCATACATTGACATGAATCCACCATGGGTATACATGTGTTCCCCTTCCAGCACCCCCCTCCCACCTCCCTCCCAATACCATCTCTCTGGGTCATCCTGGTGCACCAGCCCTGAGCACCTTGTATCAAGCATCAAACCTGGGCTGGTGACTGATTTTGCATATGATAATTTACATGTTTCAATGCTGTTCTCCCATATCATCCCACCGTTGCCCTTTCCCATAGAGTTCTGGATGACAAAATGAATGCTTGTCTATATAATTGATTGGATAAATGCAATGAGTATTTGTTGAGCACTTGTGTTCTGTGACAGACAAAGCTCAAGAAAAACAGAGCCTTGAGATTTCACTAAGCAATTGTTACAAATTGGATATAGTTGAAATCAATTGAATTTGTAGTAGTTAACATATATTCCTTGTAGTGTATATTAAGGTTGCCAGTGGGAATTAGGAGGTCAAAGGGTCAGGATAGATGCATGATTATTCTCCAGTATGGCTCAGCACACACTCTCATAACTATAGATATTGTACATTCCTAAAGTTCTGAGAAAGGGAAGGTTCTAATAATCATCTAATAATCATCTTATGAATTACAAAGGAATTTTGTACTGTGGGCATTTGAGAATAATTGTGAATTGTTTGAATAGCAAACTGATTATAAGATTGTCCTCATCATAACAATAATTGAGCATGACAGCTTGATAATAATGCATCTGTGAATTTGAAAGACAAAAATATATGCCATGCATTTCACAGATGTAATTGCTTTTGTTCATACAAATACTGAAAGCAAGATTTGTTTATCTCCATTTTTAAGGAGTACAAAATTGGTGATTTTTTAATTATTTTATTACTTGAAAATGAACGCCCCCCCCATACACACAAATATGAATCCAACAGTAAAAATTATCCATTGTAAATAAAAGGAGCAAATGAAATTTGCCCTGGTGTTTCTCCACCAAAGGAATAAGTTTTAAGTTTTTTGATATATATTATTCCATATTTCTCTCTAGGTCTGCAAAATTCATAGTTTTGGTATATTTTAAAGTCAGGTATACCCACCAACAGTGTAAGAGGGTTCCCTTTTCTCCACATCCTCTCCAGCATTTATTGCTTGTAGACTTTTGGATGGCAGCCATTCTGACTGGTGTAAAGTGGTACCTCATTGTAGTTTTGATTTGCATTTCTCTGATAATGAGTGATGTTGA
>ML661900.1:8624952-8898836 GCA_007570785.1 Antilocapra americana | reverse complement strand
CAGATGTATAGAATAGACTCGTGGACTTTGTGGATGAGTGTAAGGGTGGGATGATATGGGAGAAGGGCATTGAAGCATGTTAATTTTCATATGTCTAGTCAATCGCCAGCCCAGGACTGATGCTCGGGGCTGGTGCAGCGAGATTTCCCGGGGGGCGGGGGGGGGCGGAGGGAAGAGGGAGGGGGGTTCCGGAGGGGAAGCATATGTAAACCCATGGTGATATCATGACAATGTATGGCAAAAACAATTTAAAAAAATAATAAAAAAAAATAAATAAATAAAGTCAGGTATACATGAATTTGCAGTATATATATATAACTATATATATATTTCAAAGTTTTTCAATACAATAGAATCAAATTCTTCCTTAATGCTTTAAAAAAATATATTTATATATTTTTGGCTACACTGAGCCTTTGTTGCTGGGAGGGCTATTCATCAGTTGCAGCGAGTAGGGGCTACTATCTAGTTGCAGTATGCAGGCTTCTCATTGGGGTGGTTTCTCTTTTGGGGAGCATGGGTCTAGGGCACACAGGCTCAGGATTGCAGCTCATGAGCTCTAGAGCATGGGGTCGATAGCTGTAGCACAAGGGCTTAGCTGCTCCGCAGAATGTAGAAACTTTTTGGACCAGGGGTCGAACCTGTGCCTCTTGTTTTGGCAAGCGGATTCTTTACCACTGAGCCACCAGGGAAGCCCTTTTAAAATTTTTGTTTTCATTTTTTAATCTATTTGGCTGTGCTGGTTGCTGCACCAAGTCTTAATTGAGGCACAGAGGATCTTTGATATTCGTTGGTGGCATGTGGAATCTTCAGCTGTGCCGTGCAAACTCTTAGTTGCGTAGTTCCCTGACCAGGGACCAAACCCAGGCCCCCTGCATTGGGAGCTTGGAGTATTAACCACTGGACCACCAGGTAAGTCTCTCCTTGATGCTTTTTAAAGCTAAAACGTTTTGTGTACACCTTTTCAGGGAGTGTAAATATAAAGATGCATTCCTTTTTAATTGACATAGTATATTGCATGTATGTTCATGCTTCATTCAGACAATTTCTTACTAAGTCAATTTAGACAGATTCCAATGTTTATTAAAAACAAGACTGAAACAAATACTACAGCACATATCTTTCTACTTTTTAAAAATTTATTAAGTTATTATTTTTGTAGAACCATTTCTTAGGATTGTTGGGTCAAAAAGTTTAGGAAATTTTTATAAAAACTGACTTTAAGTATAAAGTGTAAGTCATTCAATTGTATCTGACGCTTTGTGACCCCACAAGGTTCCTCTGTCCATGGAATTCTCCAGGCAGGAATACTGGAGTGAGTAGCCATTCCCTTCTCCAGGGAATCTTTCTGACCCAGGGATCAAACTCAGATCTGCATTGCAGGAATATTCTTTATCTTCTGAGCTACTAGGAAAGCATGTTCCAAGATATACACCTATCAAAATTATTATTCCCCATTCTTTCAAAAATAAATGTCCTTAAACTTCATAACTTTGCTACTTTACTACAAAAACAAAATTGATAACTCATCACTGTGTTTATTTCATTCAGAGAGACAATTTATATTTAAGGTCAACATGTAGGTAGTGAACAACTAGATTTGTCCTCAGGAGATGATTTTTGACTGATCTTTCAGACACAGACAGTGGAATTAGCAAACAGCACTGAATAATGAAATAATGACAGTTTACTTGACTTTTGGCTTCTCAGAATCTTTCAGTATCCTTTCATTTACTTCCTCTGTTGAGGATGAGATTTAGGTCTTAAAAACCAAGGTTTGTGGGTAAAAATCTTACTCACCCCTGTCACATCAAAAGCAATGATTTTTACCCTTGAGATGTTTATAGTTTAACATATGAGTTTAGTTTACATATAGTTTACATATGAGTCTCATATGTAAACCAAATAAAAATTTTAAAATGTAGAACCATAGGGGTGGCATTATACAAAATCCATAGATATAGAAGTAAAGCAGGAGAAAGTTAGTTGCAAAGCCCTCAGTTAACAGGACAGCTAAAGATTTGCTTTTGTTTTGAATCACAGAAAGCACCGTTAGATCTTCACGCTTATCCTTGTTTTCAAAGAGAGCATTATAGGAAGTCAGAAAATTGTGCCGTCGTCAGCAAGTAAGCTAAACTCATTGTGGCTAGTAAATTAGAAAGATAAGAAAGCAAAGTGTACCCCACAAATAGAAACTGATGAAAGAAAGCAATCACTTTCCCTCAACACTAGTCACCAACAAAGGGTGCAAAGGGAAGCATTAAAGATCTGTACAGCCTTAGGTTTGCAGCTGTATTTACCACGCACTCTATCTCTGTTGTTCTGCCGGCAGAATTTGACCTTCAGAACCACCTTTTAGAGATAATAATAATGATTTATATACACTTAAAAATCAGAGGAAAACAAGAGTTTCACACAAATAGTATCTTCAGAAAATTAAGCTCATGTTCAAATACAACACTATCAAGTAGGGAGGCAAAATGAAAATATCTTTGAAAAATACACCTCTAGCAGCCAAACAGAATATTTGGTGGGGAGTAGAAGCCGTCAAAAGCCTAAGCATGTGCAGTATTTCAACACATGGACATAAACATACACATATGTATATATATTTAGTTTTAGCCACTGAATCATTCATCACATTGATCCTGCACATATATTCACACATCAGGTCATGTTTATAATATGGATGAATTTCTTTCATTCTGTTTCAAAACTGAAAGACTGTCTCCCTGGAGCTAATCTGATCCTGACTTTAAGCTCTGGACAACACTGAAAAAAACCCTCTTCTGATGTGTCAAGTTCTTGTACCTGAATATCTGACTTGATAATCCACCTAACACCAAGGCTTTCTGAGATGGAGTATTTGTTTTCTGATTGAGTTGCCACTTCAAGTGGGATGTGGGATCTTTTGTTGCAGCACGTGGGCTCCAGAGAGGAGTGGACCCAGTTGTTGCCACACATGGGCTTAGCTGCTACATGGCATATGTGATCTTAGTTCCCCAAACAGGGATCAAACCCACAGCCCCTGTATTACAAGGTGAATTCCTAATTGCTGGACCACAAGGAAAGATCCGCTAAAAGATTTTTAATGACCTCTTACTAATTACCAAAGGCCAAGGTAAAGAGTAAAATCACATGGACCTTTGGATATTTTAAATTTAGGAAATGTAATTAGCCTAATGGAGAAGGAAATGGCAACCCACTCTAGTATTCTTGACTAGAGAATCTCATGGACAGAGGGGCCTGGTGGGCTGCTGTCCATGGGGTTGCCCAGAGTCAGACACGACTGAAGCGACTTAGCATGCATGCATGCATTGGAGAAGGAATGGCAACCCATGCCAGTATTCTTGCCTGGAGAATCCCAGGGACCGGGGAGCCTGGTGGGCTGCCCTCTATGGGGTCGCACAGGGTCGGACACGACTGAAGCGACTTAGGAGCAGCAGCAGTGGCAATTAGCCTAAAGACGTCTTTATTTCTTAAATTCATACTCTACTGTATCAATATGAGCTTTTCATTTTTAATTATGGAGGGGCAGATTGCTTTAAAAGGGTATAGCTTAAACTCTGAAGTAATAGATGAATGATTCACTGTTTCATAGCAAGACGCCCGTTGTATCTGCTAAGGCACTTCAGTCATGTCTGACTCTTTATGACCCCACAGACTCTAGCATGCCAGGATCCTCTGTTTGTGAAATGTGCCATACCCTCTCTAGGGGATCTTCCAACCCAAGGATCAAGCCCACATCTCTTGCCTCTCCTGCGCTGGCAGGTGGCTTTACCACTTTACCAATTGCACCACCTGGGAAGCCCATCAACTTTATCGCATGGGCCTAATCCAGCACAAACATAAAAGATGAAGTAGAGAAGATGGTGGGTGTAGGGAAGAGATACTGAGTTGGATTCACAGGGGATAAATCAGGAAACCACGTAAGGCCCAAGTAGTGTGATGCACACTTATGTTAGCACTGCCATAGACTTTAGACCACTCTCTTCCAACAAGAGCAGGAGTGTACTTTGGGAAATTAAGAGGAATGAACACAAAGGACATTTCCCCCCAAAAAAATTTTAAAAAAGAACACATTTCAAACTTGCCCAATAGAAAGCACATAAAACAGTAAGTGCCTATACAAACTATAAAGGTTTTCTTAGGATGGAAGCAATTCCACCTTCTCCAAACAACTTCATTTCAAATGGCTAGTGTAGGTACATTCTTTATTTTCAATACTAGTTCATTTATTATAGGCAGTAGTAACAATTGTCAGATATTTTAGAAATAGTGCTAATATGGGCACACACTAGAAAATCTTTAATGCTTAACAAGAGGAAAACTTTATAGAGTGTGAAAAAATCCTATTGCATTCATATCTTCATTTTTCTCTTGGTGATTTTTATGTTAGAATGACTGCTGTGATTTTAATACTAACACAATCTGTTCACCCAGCCCTAGGAGGGAGTGATTAGAATTTTATAATAATACACAAGATTCTTTATTAGAAAGATTTAATATTGTCAGAAAAACTTTAAGTTGCAGCTGTTTCACTCTACACAGGTTTATCCTCTAGATAGTCCTTTGCTGTGCTGTGCTTAGTTGCTCAGTCATGTCCAACTCTTTGCAATCTCATGAACTGTAGCCAGCCAGGATCCTCTGTCCATGGGGGTTTTCCTTGCAAAAATATTGGAGTGGATTGCCATGCCCTCCTTCAGGGGATCTTCCCAACCCAGAAATCAAACAGGGTCTCCTGCTTTGCAGGCAGATTCTTTATCAGCTGAGCTACCAGGGAAACTCAGGTATCCCTTCATTCAAATATAATTGATTGAGGATAGAAGTGTAAACAAACATGTTAATTTATTTATTTTGAATTATGTTTTTCCTGACTTTGGGCAATGACCAGACTTAAAGCTTAGATTTTTTCAACTTTAATCAATAATTCCTCACAGAATTCTATGATTACAATAAATGGGAAAAGAAGAAATTGAGCACAAAGGTTTTGTTTTTATTTAATTATCTGCTACACATTTTGAAGTGAGACTGTCCCCAATAAAGGATACATCTAAAGGATAAATTTCTTTTAAAAAATAAATTTAGAATAAATATCATTAAGTGTTAATCACTGAGTCAATTAAAATAAAATTTCACATATGTGTGTGTGTGTATATATATATATATATATGCATATATATCCAAAGGCTATTTTGAGTACTTATGATCAACAAATGATACTGAAGGAAGAGAAAAGTAGTGAATAGATTTGGATGTAAAATTTGCCTCTGCCTTTCAGGAATTTATATTCTATTAAATTTTGGAGTAGTCCCAGACCTTAAAGAATGTACAGTCTAGCAGCGTGTTAAACTTAACACAAGTGAACAAAATTACAGAACAAATAACAGTTTAATGTAGTGTAGTAGAAAATATATGTGCTGCAGAAATTAAAAAACTGGCTGGTTTGTTGGAGGAAGCTTCTCAGAAAAGGTAAGACTTGGGCCAGCAGCATTATCAGTGTACTATTTATGTTTGGTTATATGAAACAGAGACTTGAAGGCAGTATAGCTTTACCAAAAGAGAGATTGTTTTCCCATGAAATAAGGAATCTAGAGGTAGACGGTTTGGGGAAGTAGAGAGGCTCCAAGACACTATTACCTCCTGGATACCTCTCTCGTTCTTCCAGTCTTACCATCTTTAGCCTGCTGGTTACAGCTAAGTCTGGCACTGCCAACAGAGTATCTGTGTTCCGGACAGATGACAGGCAAAGGGAAATCTGTTCCTACTACTGTCAGTCACTCAGTCATGTCTAACTCTGTGACCCCATGGACGGTCGGCCACCAGGCTCCTCTGTTCAAGGAGTTCTCCAGGTAAAAATACTAGACTTGGTAGCCATTTCCTTCTCCAGGGGATCTTCCCAAACCAGGGATTGAACCTCTGTCTCTTGTATTACAGGCAAATGCTCTACCATCTGAGCTGTCAGGGAAGCCAGAGAAAAGCCCACCTTTTCTGAAAGCTTCTAGTGAATTCACCTCTCATTATCCAATCATGTCATATGGTCATCTCCACATACAAGGGATGAGGGAAAACATGTTTATTTTATTTTTAGCTATCTATAGTGGCATATTTATGCATCAGAAAAGAAGGAATCAGGGTGAAATGCATATTCAGAAAGGAATATGCAGTATCACTTAAAACATGTCCAAAGGTTTCAGAAAACAAAATGTAATGTGGTAGTGAAATCAAGCAGGAACCTGTGGGGCTCCTGGGTATGAAAGGCTTCCCATGTCCCCCTGTTCCTTTTAGGAAACAGATTCTAGCCTCCATGACCTTCCCTAAGTTCCAAAGGGCACATGTGAACAGTTACTAGTCCAGGAAGGAAAAGGATACAGAGTCAAGGGAGGAACAGCCAAGAAACATTAGTCAAGCCTTGAGGAGGGTCCTGGTTCCCCCTCTAGGGATACACATAATAATATCTTTAAGTTCTTCATTAATGTCCTTTCTTTATAGGGAACTGGAATGCAAAATCAGTATTCATACCAATCCCAAAGAAAGGCAATGCCAAAGAATGTTCAAACTACCTCACAAATGCACTCATCTCACACACTAGTAAAGTAATGCTTAAAATTCTTCAAGCCAGGCTTTAACAGTGCATGAACTGTGAACACCCAGCTGTTCAAGCTGGCTTTAGAAAAGGCAGAGGAACCTGAGATCAAATTGCCAACATCTGTTGAATCATCAAAAAGGCAAGAGAGTTCCAGAAAAACATCTCCTTCTGCTTTATTGATTATTAAAACCTTTGACTGTGTAGATTACAACAAACTGTGGAAATTCTGAAAGAGATGGGAATACCAGACTACCTTACCTGCCTCCTGAGAAACCTGTATGCAGGTCAAGAAGCAACAGTTAGAACTGGACATGGAACAACAGACTGGTTCCAAATCGTTAAAGGAGGACCTCAAGGCTGTATATTGTCACCCTGCTTTTTTAACTTATATAACAGAGTACAACATGAGAAATGAGGGCTGGATGAAGCACAAGCTGGAATCAAGATTGACAGGAGAAATAGCAATAACCTCAGACATGCATGCAAATGACACCACCCTTATGGCAAACAGCGAAGAACTAAAGAGCCTCATGGTGAAAGTGAAAGAGAGAGTAAAAAGTTGGTTTAAAACTCAACATTCAGAAAACTAAGATCATGGCATCTGGTCTCATCACTTCATGGCAAATAGATGGGGAAACAGTGTTAGACTTTATTTTTGGGGGGCTCCAAAATTACTGCAGATGGTGACTGTAAGCCATGAAATTAAAAGATGCTTGATACTTGGAAGAAAAGTTACGACCCACCTAAACAGCTTATTAAAAAGCAGAGACATTACTTTGCCAACAAGGGTCTGTCTAGTCAAAGCTATGCTTTTTCCAATAGTCATGTTTGGATGTGACAGTTGGACTATAAAGAAAGTTGAGCACAGAAGAATTGATGCTTTTGAACTGTGGTGTTGGAGAAGACTTTTGAGAGTCCCTTGGACTGCAAGGAGATCCAACATGTCCATCCTAGAGGAAATCAATCCTGAATATTTATTGGAAGGACTGATGCTCAAGCTGTACTCCAGTACTTTGGCCATCTGATGCAAAGAACTGACTCATTGGGAAAGACCCTGATGCTGGGAAAGATTGAAGGTGGGAGGAGAAGGTGAAGACAGAGGATGAGAATGCATCAATGAAATATGAGTTTGAGTAAGCTCCGAGAGTTGGTGATGGACAGGAAAACCTGGCATGGTGCCGTCCATGGGGTTGCAAAGAGAGGCTGAACTAAATTCAATTAAGCTCTTCATAGAATTAAATTCATGAAACAGAAGATGTTAGCATTCATCATACCAGAGGAGATTACCTGAGGCTAGACTGAAGGAAAGGAGAAGCTTATCAAAAGATTATCTGAGACCAGATTAAAAGGAGTGGACACACTCTAATTTATCAGCAACCCCACCTTTGAACTATCCCTATAAAGTGAAAATGTTAGTTGCTCAGTGTGTCTGACTCTTTGTGACCCCAAGGACTGTAGTTGGCCAGTCCGTGGAGCTCTTCTTTCCATGCAATTATCCAGGCGGAGTGGGTAACCATTACCTTCTTCAAGGGATCTTCCTGACCCAGGGATCAAACCTGGGTCTCCCACACTGCAGGCAGATTCTTTATCATCTAAGCCACCAGGGAAATGCATCCCTACAAAATGTCTCACGAAGTCCTCCCAGGCTAGGAAGCACAGTTTTTGAGGCCAGGAGTCTGCTGCATTCCCCTTTGTCTGGCAAAGCAATAAAGCTATTCTTTTCTATTTCACCCAAACTCTGTTTCCTGGATTTGATTCAGCAACAGTGCAGAGGCATCAATAAGTAGTAATGAACTATTAGAAGTTCCTTAACAAGGCAATTTGGCAGAGAACCAGTGCTTCATAAAACTGAGTTTGGCAGCAGTGATATGGAAATCAGAGAGGAAATCATGGAAGGATGCAGGAGAAGGACCTAGAACAATGTGGCAGTCTCATATAAAATGCTAAGGAGAGTCTGTTTGTATACTGATTGAAATAAGGAAACAGTGGAGGAGATATTTCCATATCTGAACAGGATGCCATTTTATACAGGTGTTGAAGGACAAAGAAAAGTAAAGAGTACACATTTTCCAGTCTGTCAAAGTTTTAAAGTATTAGTAAGATTGGTCAGCTGATTTGAAAACTAAAACACAGGAAAGGTCAGAGATGTGTTCAACTTTACAAAGCTTCAGTGATACAAACTTGACCAAACCCATTTTCTAACTCAGTCTAGTAGTACACCATTTTCATGTATCATTTTCATGATATATTATATTTTACATATATGTATTTTTAATAATTATTTATATTTTATAGGTATACAAATTCTTTTGAGTTGCATGATGATTAGGAATCTAGAATCTAGTAAATTTTAGATTATTTTTATGACTATTTCTTATCTTACAAAATATTTATAGTGTATTTATGCTACTATAGTGTAAGAATTTTGCTGGAAATTACATTCCTAGCCTGCAGGAACAAGAAGTAAACAAGATATATAGGCCTCCTATAAAAGATTAGAGAGTGAAGAGAATTATCCTGTACTGATAGAGACTGAGAATACTTTCTTTGCATACTTATCATAGAAAAGTTGCTGCAAGCAAAGAAATTATTATAGAGGAGTTATTTTAAAAGTCTAATGCTGACTTTTTGATAACATATCATTCAGTCTTATAGTGGTTATGTTATGAAAGTTTTACCTCTGTTTCTCAGCCCTGTAGTGCTCTCTGCGTCCCTACAACTCTCAAGACCAATTTACTCTAAAGAGAGAAGACATTTCACACAAGACATATGTTGCTCTCAAGGTTTTCCTACCAGATTCTGACTAGAGTAGCAAAACCCACTGATTTTCTATCTACTTCTCCCACTGCACATTCATCAAAATTGACCTCTGCTATTTCCATTTTTTTAGGTCTCCACTTTTTTCTTAAGAATGGGTCAATAAATTTGGGTTAATATGTTTACTTTCAATAATGGCATATTATTTCCTTCCTGATTGTGTTTCCTTTTAATCATGCACCTTAATGGAATAAACAAAATGGTATTTCAGACTTAATAGGAACACAGGAATTGTACATCTTCAGGTGCAATCACAACCTATCATTCATTTATGTAATTAACAGATAATCTGGATTATCTACTACATGTTAAACACCAAAGATAACAACTTTAAGAAAAATAAAGACTCTTTCCCTTATGATGCTTAAAGTAGGGTGGGAGACTAGACATTAACCACATAAACAAATGTAACATTCCAAACTGTGATATGATAAACTCTGCAAATGCAAAGCACAAGCTGAAAAATGGTAAAGGTGAGATTTCTGGGGGAAAGAACAGGGAGAGAGATTTACTTATGAATATTTCTGCACTTAATATATGATTTTTAACCCCAAATTTCATTAAATGGTTTTTTTTCTATTTCTTATTCTGGGGTTATTATGACACTTATAATTTGATATAAATACCTTAAATTTATACCTAAAACAGTCTCTCCTCTAAGTATGTCTGAGACAGTGCACAGATTGCAGTTTACAAATAATAGAGTAAGGAGCTTTTTTTTTTTAAGCTCATGCTGGAAAGCATTATCCTAGAAGTAATATAGCATATTTTAGGCCACAGTTTAAATTTTTCCAGCGTATAAACTCTGGAAAGCGTAATTTCTCCACTTGTTCATGAATGATGTTTAGCATTTTCAGAAAACCCTAAAAGTTTCTAATTTTGAGTGAGTTTGGAGAAGTAAACAGAGTCTATATACAGGCCACACAGACGATTAAGGAGTTGGCAAATAGGTCTTTTGAGTAATGGTAAGATGAAAGAAACCGAAATAATTTAGCTTACGATAGAGAAAATTTTGTGGTAATATATTAATAGTTTTCAAATGTGTAAAAGACTAGGAAGGAAGAGATGGTAACCAGATGTTCCTGATCTCTACAGTGGAAAGAACAAGATTAAATCAGCTTAAAGTTTAACTAGAGAGATCAAGGACAGATATAACTTTCAGAAAATAAGGGAATATTAGCACAGCAGCAGACCACCAAAGGAAATTACACAGTCTCTGACATCTGCCTGATTCTGTTTAAATATAGATCTGCTTGAGGGTTCCCTCTGCCTTATTTTTCTCTGATTTTTTGTATACAATATTGGGAACAAGATTTCTTGAGAGGAGGCAACTAAAAACCAAACTAGTAGTAAGATTTACGCAGTCAGAGGAAGAAGAAAAGCAAAACATAACAATGATTTCATATTTGCCCTCAGGAGGCAGAATAGGAGTGAAGTCCAAAATCAACTGAGATCATGTCTTTAAACTCATTTATTTTTCCACCATGGAATCCAAGATTGTTTGGAGGTTAATTCCTTTCGAGGCACCAATATGGAAGAAATTTGACTCATGAACTCTGAATATCTGAGCAATTCTTCAACAGTTCTTGGATCTTGATAACACGTATTAGAGCCTTTTAGAAACAAACTTGGCAATACAAAACTAATTTATTTTTCATGCCTTTATAAGTTAGTGATTAAGAATTAAAGTAAATGGAGCAAAATAGAGCCATGAACAATTCAGGGGCAACAAATGGTGACTATCTACCATCTTTTGAAACTTGACATTTATGATAATAATGGCAGTGTACATGTTTGTAGCAGTAAATGTGATAAATACATAGTTTATTTAATCTTCACAACAACCTTATAAATTGAGTACTCTCATTACCTCTAACTTACAGATAAGTAGGCTAACTTAAATGAAAGGGTAAATTTGCCAAGTAAATGACAGTGCTTGAATGAAATATAGGTCTTTTTGATTTCAGAGGATAAATTCTCAACTGCTATGAAATACATTTACCAAAATCCAATGATGTTTACACTACTCTGTTGTAGAGAAACTTCCCAGAAGAAATTCCTCCTGCCATTCAGGTGCTAAAAATGGCTTTCTTTTGAAGGAATGAAAGTAAAATTATAGTTTATTACGATCTATTTCCTACTTTAATATGTGTCCTAAATTAAAGTCTGTGAAATTCAGTTTTTCAATTGATAGGATTATTACTGCCAATCTTTGAAAGGCTTTAGGTAAATTGATTGAGATGAAGGATTTAATTACTTTAATCCACACAGCAAGAGAGGGATGGCAAGAGTTTCAGGTGTGATCAAATAGTTTATAAAATATAAGCAGTAAACAAAAGGAACTGGATTTAATAAAAAAAAAGACTAATAATTAAACATAAAAGTTCATGATACTTCAGATTAAAAAACTTTATTTAATATTATATTATTAATATTATATCTAGAATCTTCCCCATATCCAAATTTATTATTATCATTATCCTTAATTGGGCCTTTAAAAAATATCTAGAATATGTATTTTTTATAAAACTATGCTCCCTACTTCCTATACCTCCACTGTTTAGTTACATTTATATACTATTCTTGGATTAATTTTCTTTAAATATGGCTATAGTCATACTCATTGCTCAGAGTTTCTTGGTGGTTTCCCACTGCCACTATAAAATATCATAATGTCATCATTATTGATTTCAGCTTTCTTTTCTTTTTACTTACCATTTTCTCTGTGCCAAAAACTGTAATAAACACACTGAACATTCTGTCTCACTTTATTCTCATAAATATGTTGAAATTTATAGGTTATTATCATTATCTTACAGTTGAGAAACCGAGGCTCTAGGGATGTTTCTGTAGATTGTCCGAAGCCACAAGACAGAAATAGGATTCAAATAAGCTTTTGCTCTGCTCCTACCAGAATAAACTCCAACTTTTTTCTCCTGGAATCTTAGATCTTAACTAACACATCCTAATGCCCTGGGTTTCATATTACTCCTCAAGCACTGAAGAGTATCTCCAACTCAGCTCTTTTCAAGAGTGGGTCTTGTCCCTCCAGCTGAAAAAAACTGAACATTTCTGTGAACCATAATGCCACTATGTGCATATATTTTGTCATTAAATCCACAGCTGTTTAATTATGTATTTTATTTCTTTTAACGGCTGAAACATTTTATAACAACAAGATCTGTGTCTGACTGAAATATTCATACTTTACAGCACTGTGACCTGTTGGGAAAAAAATGTTATATTTGATTTGGAATGAAGAAATGAAATAGATGTCAATTATTATCAAGATTTCAACTACGCCTTAGCAAATATTACAAGAAATGAGAGATGTAGAATAAGTATTAAAGAACAAAGTAGACTTTTCACTTCTGAGGATCTTAAGAAACAGGACAGATTTTTACCTTCCATGACAATTTCCAAGTGGTTCTATCTGAAGAATGAGGATAGGATGTAAAAGCACTGAAAACTTCTTTCCAATTATTTAACTTTCTAAATGAGTAAAGAAATTTGAGTCCAGTGAAACTAACTAAGCAGAAAATTTAGAAGAAATATAGCTATTAAGAACATACATTAGGTGTGTTTTTTTTTTTTTCTTTTTTGGTGAATGATGAGTTTGGAGGGCTTTCCTGGTGGCTCAGTGGTAAAGAATCCACCTGCCAATGCAGGAGACATGGGTTCAATCTCTGGGTTGGGAAGATCTGCTGGAGAATGAAATGGCAACCCACTCTACGATTCTTGCCTGGGAAATCCCTTGCACAAGGAGCCTGGTGAGTTACAGTCCATGGGGTCACAAAAGAATTGGACATGACTTAGCAACTAAACAACAACAATGATGAGTTTGGAAAGAAAACTGCTCATATCACTTCATTGCTTATCTCTTTCTGTTCATGGCAAAAACACAAACATAAAATATAGGACACAGGAAGTAAATTAACTGTGTTAATATAGATTTTAGTAGTCTAAAATAATTTGCAGTGAAGGCTGAGGCTATGAGGGAAAAAGGGGTTATTTCTTTAACTGTTTAACCCAGAGACTCCTTCCCTCAGATTGAGTAGAGATATTGCAGAGAATGTAGTTCTGAATGACGGTGAAGTAATACTAAATGCAAACCTCTGATGGGTTCCTGATGAGAAAACATGCCTTAGTCACAAGTAATAAAGTCAATACAGAAGCTGTAAAAATCCATCACCAGAGGAAAACAATAATTTAAATGAGTGATAAAAAAGGCATTTCGTCTATGCATGATAAGAAACCACTGAACAAAACAAATTATACACCACTCCAGAAGGGCTCGGTGCCCAAAGAAATTGCAAACAGCTTATGATGACAGAGAAAAGAAAACCACAGAGACTCAGAAATGAAAGAAGAGTGTTCTTCATATCAATAATATAAATATTCTGGTCCTAAAAACCCCACCCAGGGTATACTTCTCAGTTGCTGAAACTGTCTGTAAGGAATGCATGGCCATTAGTGATGAATATTTTGGATGGCATTTTGGATGAGAAAGCAGTACCACTAACAAGGCATAATCTATCATACGCACCTCGTGTGGTACCTACATCACATCAGCATCTTCAAGTCAGTGTTTCCTTCAGGTAAAATTCAAATAGTTAGGACAAAATATGACATGGCCTTTGCTGTCTAGAATGATATTTGGTTTTGATAGCCATTTTTTGCAGGTGTTTTATGCCTTTTAATGCCTTAAATAAGAGCAGTTTTCAGTTACTCAGATCTCATGAACTCCTCAGCCATTAACTGCTATAACATCAGTTATACTTTTTATTACCAGTATTTTACATGTTTTTATTTCAGGTGTTTATTTTATTTTATTACAGTATTTACATATTACATGTTTTTATTACAGGTGTTTTGTTTTTATTGCTTTGTTATTAGTATTTAGAGAGAAATTCTCACAAACTCAGAATCTAACATAAGAAGTTTACAAATCAAAAAGTTGTCATGTGATCATACATTTAAAAGAAATTCACAAGATTAATGGATAATAATTTAGAGCATATAACTGAGTGGAAAATGTACTAGATAATAAGATCTAGGTTTATATGGTAACTTATTTATGTTGAGAAAATCATCACAGGTAGTTGTTAAATATGAACAATGATGACCAATTGAATAAAACTCTGGGGAATTTTGATCACTTATTAACATGGAGAAAAATGATGAGAAAAACTTCTAAGAAAAAATTAAGTGGTTCAGAAGAGTTTTCTCACTTTATATCATTTGAATATCATCATTTCTTTATTCCCCCTTAGTCCACAGGTCCTGGAAATAATCATTCTGTTTTCTGCTTGTTTGAGCTTGATTTTTTAAGATTGCATGTAGAAATGAGAACATATGATATTTGACTCTGTGTCTGGCTTATTTCACTTAACATAATATTCTCCATGTCTATCCACATTGCTACAAATGGCAGGATTTTCTTTCTTTTTTGAAGGCTAATATTCCCTGATATACATCACATCTTCTTTATCCATTCATCCATGGATGGAAATGTAGGTTGTTTTTCCTATCTTGGCTATCTTAAATAGTGCTGTAGTGAACACAGAAGTACAGATATTTCTTCAGGATTCTGATTTCATTTCCTTTATATACAGACCCTGAAGTGAGGTTGCTGGATCATATAACAGTTCTGATTTTCATTTTTGAGGAAACTTCATACTGTCTTTCATAATGGCTGTACCAATCTACCTTCCTATCAACACCATACCATAGTTCTATCTACTCCATATTATCTCTAGCACTGACAACTGTAGTTGTATTTTTTAATGAGTCATTTAAAAAGTATGTGGCAATATTTCATCATGGTTTTGATTTGCATTTCCTAATAATTATTGATATTAAATATATTTTCATATACCTATTGGCCACTTTTACATCTTCCTTGGGGAGATGTCTATTTATGACCTTTGCCCAGTTTTTATCAGATTCTTTTTTCTTTTGTTTTTGCTGTAGAGTTGTAGAAGTTTCTTAGGTATTTTAGATAGTAATTCCTCATCAGATGGCTTCCCTGGTGGCTCAGACGGTAAAGCGTCTGCCTGCAATGTGGGAGACAGGGGTGCGATCGCTGGGTTGGGAAGATACTCTGGAGAAGGAAATGGCAACCCACTCCAGTACTCTTGCCTGAAAAACCTTGTGGATAGAGGAGCCTGGTAGGTTATGGTCCACTGGGGTTGCAAAGAGTCAGACACACCTGAGCAACTTCACTTTCCTTCCCATCAGATACATGCTTTTAAAATATTTTCTCCCATTATATACTCTGCCTATTCATTTTGTTGATTGTTTGAGTTTGATATAATTCAAATTGTTATTATTGTTTTTATTACCTGTGCTTTTGGTGTCATATCCAAGAAATCTTTGCCAAAAATCAATGTCAAGGAGCTTTTTACCCACATTTTCTTCTAGGAGTTTTGTGGGTCAGGTCTTACATTTAAGTCTTTAATCTATTTGAGTTGATTTTTGTATAGTAAAAGATATGGGTCCAATTTCATTCTTTTGCAAATGGATATCCAGTTTTCCCAACATTATTTCTTGAAGAAACTATCCTTTCCTCAGCTTGTATTCTTGGAGCCCTTGTGAAAAGTTAGTGAACTATAAATGTATGGATTTACTTTTGTATTCTCTATTCTGTTCTACTAGTCTGTGTGTCAATTTTATGCCAGTACCATAGGTTTTGTAGTATAATAGGAATTGGGAAGTGTGATACCTCCAGCTTTTATTTTTCTTGCTTTCACTACTCAGGGTCTTTTGTAGTTTCACATGATTTTGGAGACTTTTCTCTACCTCTAAAAAAAACTGCCATTGGAATTTTGATAAGGATTCAATCTGTACATCACTTTGATTAGTATGTTTATTTCAACAATATTAATTTATTTCTGGCTTCTTCAATTTCTTTCCTCATAATTTTATAGTTTTCAGTATACTGATATTTCATCTTCTTGGTTAAGTTTGCTCCTAGATATTTTATTTTTTTATGCTATTGTAAATGGGATTCTTTCCTTAGCATCTTATTCAGGTGGTTCATTGTTAGAATTGCAACTGATTTTGTATGTTGATTGTATCTTCTGACTTTACTAAATTCATTTATCAGTTCAAATAGTGAGATTTCAGTGGAATATTTAAGATTCTCTATATATGACTATGTCAGCTACAAAAAGGGACAATTTTATATCTTCTCTTTTGATGTGGAGAGTTTCAGTTATGCAAATAGGTAAAGTTTCAAGTGTAAATATCTAGTGGATAGCATGGTGCCTGCAGCCAACAATTCCACATATTTAAAATTTTCCAAGAAGGTAATCCTCATACAAAGTGTAATTTCCACAGGAAACAGATAATAAACAAGGGTAGGAGGGAATTTTGGGAGCTGATGGATATGTCTACAGCCCTCATGGTTGTGTTGTTTTCATGGGTGTATGTGTGCATGCGTGCTAAGTTGCTTCAGTCATGTCCGACTCTGTGCAACCCTTGAACTGTAGCCTGCCAAGCTCCTCTGTCCATGGAATTCTCCAGGCAAGAATACTGGAGTAGATTGCTAGGCCCTTCTCCATGGGATCTTCCAGACCCAAGGATCAAACCATCTCTCTTGCACCTCCTGAATTGGCAGGTGGGTTTTTTTACCATGAGCACCACCTGGGAAGCCCTTCATGGATGTATACTTATTCCCAAACTCATTGAGCTGTATATAGTAAAGAGACATCCCTGGTGGTTCAGATGGTAAAAAATATACCTGCAATGCATAAAATCTGGGTTTGACCCCTGGGTTGGGAAGATACCCCAGAGAAGGGAATGGACTTCCACTCTAGTATTCTTGCCTGGAGAATTACAAGTACAAAGGAGCCAAGCAGGCTACAGTCCATGAGAGTTGCAAAGAGTTGTATATGACTGAACAACTGACACACAACACATAGTAAGTATGTTCAGCTTTTTACATGACCAAAAAAAAAAAAAGGCAAAATAAAACAAAAAATTACTTGAAGGCAAAATGAAAGAGAGAAATAACTGTATCAGAAGTGAAGTAAAACATGTAAACTAACCAACTAAAAAAAAGAGGTAGGGAAGGTGAATTCAAAAGTCACATGAGTCAAAGAAAAGAAATAAGGGGTAAAGAAGTTTTGCAAATTAGGAGATAATTTAAGAGGACTTAGCATCAGCAAAATCAATTTTGTTAAATGGAAAAAAGGTTTTTAAACTATCCTTAGTGATACTGTGATGAAAAACACAATAAGAGAACAGATTTAAATGGCAAAATGGCTACAAAAGCATAACTCACAGTCTAAAATCTCTAGCTTCAAAAATATATACAGTTGTTGTGAAAACTAAAATGATCTGTAATAACCTTGAAATATAAATAAGCAAAATACCACCAGAAGACTAGAAAGCTTTAGAAAGCCCTATCAGCCATATAAATAAGCCAGTCCCTTTCTTAACATGGTACCAAGTGTTGGCAAGAGAATCGCTTGTCTTTGCATTGGAGCTATACATAGTTATAGCAATTCTCATGGAAGGGACAGGCCAGTGGCAAGAATCTGGAAAAGAAATGAAGTTTTATACCCAAAATTCAGAATTCTAGTGTCTGGTAGCAAGTGTCACTGTTACTCATGAGCCCCTGAATAAGAATTTCAGAAACTAGTAGAGCATCAGAAAATAACTAGGGAAAAATTCAAAAACAAAGATGAGCAGATAAGCATATAGAAAAGTTTTAAAGATAGTATTAGAGGAGCACTAAATTTAACAATCAAAAGAGTAAATAGAGAAAACATTTATTAGGACAATAACAAAAAGTTAAATATACTGGGGTAAAAAGAATATTAAATCCATGATACCACAGTTATTAAAAAGAGATTATGGACTTTAGAACCAAAACCAAAGTTATTTACATATAAATACCTTAGGTATAAGGGAAAAAGATTAGTAACTTAGAACATTTAAAGGGCAGTCTCTGGAAAAATACCAAAATGATTAACATAACTAAAAAATAAAATTGAGATGCACAGAGATTAGTTTCAGAAATTACATCTACCATCTATGATGTGGAGAGTACAAGTGAGAAAATAATCAGTTATATCAAAGCTTTAAAAAATAAAGATGTAGTTCACCAAATCAAGAAAGTTGATGGTTTGGAGCATAAAGACAGGGAGATAGAGTACCTTCTGTCTTAGACTTTTCAGAAATGAAATAAACATCTAAATAGGAGAAACACTGCTTTACAATTTTTAAAGTAGATAGCTGGGTAAAATAGTAGATTAGAGATAACTAAAAATATAAAGAAAATTTCCAGACTCTAACATTAAGATATATACTAACCAAATTAAAGAGAGATTAAGAAATATAAAAACAGAATAAGATCTAGAGATTCTGGAGAACAAAAAACTGAGATTAAAAAAAATTATTTGTAGACATAATGGCTAAAAATTTTCCATAATTGAAGAAACACATGAATTTTTAGATTTGAGACATACAGCAAAGATAGATGGACAGATAGTAATACAACTATAGAAATCAAAGAATGAAAAATTTGAAAGTAGCTGAAGGGAAAAGATAGATTATCCATAAACAAATAAAATTCTACAATGAAAAAAAGCATATATTACAAGAATTCATGAATAAAAAACTTTATAACTAAGTGGTTTTTCATTTCAAAAAAGAGGGAGAGATTCTAAATGTCTATCACCAGGAAATTGAGTAAAAAAGTATTTGAATACATGTCTAATCTTACACTGCATAGGTGTAAAAATTAAACACGAAAAACTAATGTTTAAAGTGTCAACATAATAAATTTTATGCAGAATTATAGGTACTTACAAATTAAAATAAGCAATTATCTATAAATATGAGTCTGGACATTTAAATACACAAGTGAGTTTAGTGAGGTTTCAAACTATGCAGGCTTATGCTATCCGAAACAAGGGTGGGGTTATAAAAGGTTCAGCCAAAAAGTAAGGGCTACTCTGTTTTCCTCTAGTATTGCCCAGGGGAGGTGGGTGCTCGCCAGCAGACACAAGTTTCTGATCAGCCTGACAGAGTCTCCACCCTAAAGTGACCACAGAATCATCTGGCGTAGCCTCAAGCATTAATAAGCACCCCTCCCAATTACATTCAATTTGAAGGAGAAATGAAGAAGGAAAAAGACCAAAATCAAGTAGAAATAAATGTTGAGAATTTCATTGTCATTATTATTTGTTTCCAGAGTAGTATAAGCATGAGTACTTGCTTAGAATACAAAGTTACAGAGTGGATGGGGAAAGGATACTTACAGTAAACCAAAGGAAGGACAACACTGCCTCTAAAGTGTGCAGAGCAGGCACAACAAAGGAAATGAGACGTAATTGAAAATGCCATTGATATCAAGAGCACATCATTGAGAAAGATTGTATGTCTACTTTTTTGTTTAGTGTTTTTGTTTGCTTGCTTGTTGTTTTGTTCAAGTGAAGTAAGACGATCACATTACTTTGAGGAGCAGGAGTAGAGGTTATGAGAAAAGCAATTATGTTGTTCCTATAAAGGGACAAGGAACAAAGATATGTCAGAGACAAATACAAAGATAGTTGAGAAATACTAAAGGTCTAACTGAAGATAAAGATAATACATTTTAATGGGTCAGTCAGCATGGTGTAATTCTTCTCTAGAAAGTGGCTGATAGCTTTAACTCAAGGTTGGTTGTCAGTAGGGCAAGAAAAAATCTTTAAATGTATGGGAAATGAAAAAGTTAGTTAGAAAGCAGTTGACATATTAAATTACAGAGCTTTACTATATAAGAAAATAAATGAAGCTGGATCAAGGGTGCAAGTGCTACCTATGAGACTGAAAATATCTAGGAAATGAAAATTCTGATGTGATCAAAGTGATAGAAATAAAGAAATGAAAAGTTGACAAGACTAGGATAATATGATGAAATTAACTTCTCTCACACACAGATATTCTCTATCTCACCACCGTGTTGCTTTTATCACCTATTAATATTTGGTAGGCTCTTCTTTCTTGAAGACTGGGATCTTATTTGTTGCATTTACCAAGCATATCTCCAACCACCTAGAGTGGTTACTTATCAAGAGTGTTCAATAATTATTTTTGAATATCTGAATAGTTCCTGGAATTGAGATCTCATAGATGCTATGAATCTTGGTATAGGTGTTGAGCTGGATGAAAAGGTTTGCAAAAGTAAGATGACTTCATCTGAGAGAATTACATGGGAAACACTGGAGACAGGGTTGGATGGAGTATCTCATTCTTATTAGAAGCTGTATGGCATATTAGTTTACATCTAGCCTCTGGAATAGATTTTAAACAATGGATTTGGCACTGGCTCCACAATGCCTTATCAGTAGGATATTGTGCAATGAACTTGATCATTGTGAGTCCTCATTTTCTTAGTCATAGAAAAGATATATCACCTTCATAACATTTTTTGAGGATAAATTAGGTCCTGTGTCTTGTGCCTAGCATATAGGAATGCACATTATATGTTAGGTATTTTTAAATGCTCCTCAAATCACTGTGATGTAAGCTATATCCTCTTTTCATGCAATAATATTATTTTGCCAAGATATTAAAGGATCTAAGTTTAATAATAAGCCAGCTCACAAAGTCAAAAAATTACACCTATTGAGCATTATTAACGTTTCTTTCAGTATTTTCCTCAAGGGGAGCATCGCCATGACAATGATATTGACAGACTCAACTGTGTATTATATGTACAGATGAATTTTGCACTACAGAGCTGGTGGTGACACTGTTGGTTTCAGTGCTTAGTAAAACCAAGTTTACAAAACATTTCTGAAGTGATAACTCTGTGTCTTTAAACTGGATCTCGTCACACTGGAGGTTTTTCCTGGTGGCTCAGACAGTAAAGAATCTGCCTGCGATGCAGGAGAACTGGGTTCAGTCCCTGGGTCGGGAAGATCCCCTGGAGAAGGAAATGGCAACCCGCTCCAGTATTCTTGCCTGGAGAATTCCACGAACAGAGGAGCCTTGTGAGCTACCTCGTCCATAGGGTTGCAAAGAGTCAGGTATGACTGAGTAACTCACACTTTTACTTTTACTTTCATCACTTGGGAACCAGTTTAGTGTCTCTGGATTTTTCGGCATGCTTACTAAAGCTGTTATATGCAAAGAGGTACTCTCCTGACTCCTGAAACTACCTTCTGTAAGGACTGCTACTTAGAAAGGACAAGTACTGGTCTCAAGAGGACAAAGTATGACTATCACATATTGATGGCTGAATGGAAATTTTCATTTTTAAACTTTCTCCCGATTCCACATATAATAATTTACATGTTTCAGTGCCGTTCTTACCCATATCATCCCACCCTTGCCTTCTTCCATAGAGTCCAAAAGACTGTTCTATACATCCGTGTCTCTTTTGCTGTCTCGTATACAGGGTTATCCTTACCATCTTTCTAAATTCCATATATATGAGTTAGTATACTGTATTGTATGAGGGAGGTGGGAGGGGGGTTCTGGAAGGGGAACACATGTATACCAACGGCGGATTCATGTCAATGTATGGCAAAACCAACACAATAATGTAAAAAAAAATTAATTAATTAAAAAAAAGAGCAGAATGAGAAGTGCTAATATTTAATATTTATAAATGAAAAAAGCTTTCTTATTTGCTTCTAATAAACTACTCTGACTTTAAAAAGCAAAGGACTTATATGTAATCTAAAAAGTATTTAAATTGTTTTCTGCCCTTTGTTTGGCAAAACAAAAATAATATTTCTAAATAATTTCCTGTGAAATGGCACACAGGCAAACACATTTACAAATCCTTCATAAAGTGTTCAGATTGTGAATGTAAGTATGATTTTAGGTCAAACGGAATAAAAATATTCCTCATCACGACCTTTAAAAATTCATCCATCTCTTGCTTAAGAGCCTTAAATCATTGCTGGAAATTTTACTACTAAGTGAAAAGTTTATATATATATATATATATATATATATATATATATATATTTACAGATAGAAAAAATCAAGAGACAATAAAATATGTTTATATATGGAAAAAACAATTTGCAAAAGAATACATATTTTGGGGCTTACCTGGTGGTCTGTGGTGGCATTGAGTACACTTAGTCGTGTCTGACTCTTGCAATGTCATGAACTGTAGCCCACCAGGCTCTTCTGTCCCTGGGATTTTTCAGGCAAGGATACTGGAGTGGGTTGCCATTTCCTCTAGGGATTGAACCCACATCTGAATGCATTTCCTGCATTGCAGGTGGCTTTTTTTTTAACCTGTTAAGCTGGCCCTAGTGGTGTAGTGATTAAGAATCCACCTGCCAATGCAGGAGACACAGTAAGATCCCTGGGATCTGGGAAGATCTCACACGCTGCAGAAATAAGCCTGTGTGCCGCAACTACTGAGCCTGTGCTCTAGAGCCCAGGAGCCACAACTACTGACACCCGCGTGCCACAAGAGAAGCCACCAGGAGAAGCCCGTGCACCGCGACGAAAAGTAGCCTCCACTCACCGCAACAGAAGAAAGCCTGCATGCAACAACGAAGACCCAAAGCAGCCAAAAATAAACAAATTGTAAAAAGAATACATATTTTACCTAAAAGTTATACAATATAAATTTCTTTTTCTTAAGAAAAAAAGATAGGAGTTGCAGAAAAGATATGAGAAGCAGTTGTTTTTTAACTGGTACATCCTTTTATTGCACTATTTTCATCACCAATTTTTCACTTCTCTATGGCTCATGGTTGTCCTGTACCCAAACGTCACTTAATACATTTAGAGCAAAACAGAAAAACCAATTAAACAAAAAACACTTTGAAATACATGGAAATTGTTCATGTGCACAAGAGATGTATGAATAAACAAAAGATGCTATTTCTTCATCCATTTTACTGGCATACATACAAAAGAAAACACTTTAGTTTCATCCAGACATAGGACACAATTCAATTATTTTTTTCTATTATAGTTCTAGGAACTGTTTTGTCAAGTAAATTGTTGTGTCTTTGCCTGAAATTAAAATGTCATAGTATTACTTTTTAGAGCACATTAATTTACTGTGCCTTTAACTGAAAAGTCATCATACTGGAATGAAAGGAGATTTTGGTGAAAACATAGTAACAATACTGAAGAGCTATTGCAGTAAATAGTTGTTAACTGAACAGGTTTTATGTTGCATAGGTCTGTTTTTCTTTGTTTTTAGCTTTGAATATTTTTCTGAAATGTAAAACTGAGTTGTAGACATTGATAAAATACCTGTGATATTTTTAGGAAGTGCAGATTTCAAAATACTGAGCTCTCTGAAAACAGTGCACAGTAACTTTTCCTTAAGAGGACCACACACACACACATAATTACTAATTTACATCATTGGAAAAAGGAACGGTTTATCACATGCTTATCGTATCTGTTGACATCAGAACTGGAGAAGTTACATTTCTTTGCTTTCACTAAGGACTCAGAAAGTAGTGAGGAAGGGCTGAAATTTACTGCTAGCTAGGAACAATTACTTTTTGTTAAGTTTATCTGAAGATTCAATAATGTGTTGCTTCCTGATCCTATGCTGCTTATATGACACAGTCAGTCACAACAGCTGTCAGGCAAGAGGTCACTTCCACTTTATCAATTTATTATCAAGAAGATCGAAAGGATTAGAGTAGAGATTTTTATCCATTTCAGGCTTAGGAACCTTGCGTGCAATGTTGCTATAGGCAGGGCATAGTAGTCACTGACCTATGAGATGAATATACTGTTTTTTCTTGCGATCAGAATACTTTCAGCATCATTATGAAAGCACAAAATTTGCATGCCAAATTAATTTATGCTCTCTTCACCTCACACTGATTAAGACAAATTAAGTTTCACACTCATCACCTAGAGCAATTAATAAGTAGTAGTATCGAATCCGATGACTTTCCTCCACCGTAATTCTTTACACTGATCTTTCCACAATGCCTTCTTAATAGAAGCCTATGGTATTCATTTCAAAGCAATCATGTGAAATGAAAGTGCTCACAGAATGTCTCAGATGTTCTCAGTGTTGGAAGATACAGTCTGGAAACACATATGTATTTTATAGCTAACTGAGCTAACTGGGTTTCAAAGATGGATCCAATAATTAAACAAGTATGGTTTTAAACATCTTAAATATTCTAAAAATTCGTATCAGGGAAATCCAGAGGCATATCATCAATCCCTGAATTCTATTTATTTACATTAAAAAAAACCAAGTAGAGGTAGCACATCAAAGCAAATCCTAATATGAACAAAACATTAGGTTTTAAATGGCTCTATTTAAAAATATTGTTTTCTATTGCCTTGAAAGGGAGTTAAGGAAGGAAAAATTTTGCTGAGAGTCTATATTTTAAGTGTTCTTATAAAATTCCCTTTATGTTAAGGTTTCATAAACATAAATACATGGAGAGATACTATGAGAGACCTATAATAAAGCATATGTTGAATATCATAGGGAAAATACATTTTATTAATATACAAATATGGTTTTTATATTTTATGGTATTATTAAAGAACATTAGGATGATATGGTAATAAAAAGTCATATTAAACTGTTTTATAAAGTTCTAAACAAAAACTATTAAAACCTACATAAAACAAGATTGCAAATAAACATTCTTTAGCTTTGTTATTTGGAAAGCATTTGCTAACTCATTAAGATAATATGTTCTCCTGTAAGCACAGAAATTTGTTTGTAAGAGAGGGAGTATGTGGGGAGAGGAGAGTAATTAGAAAGAATTCCATCAAAATATCAAAAGTAAGCTCCAAAAATGGTCTCCAGTATAGCCACAACATAAGCAACACAATATTGATATTGTGGAATGTATATGAAATTTTGTTTGTGATTTTCTATCTTTCCATCTGGAAACTAAACTTGAGGACTGGATCAATAATTTTCATTCTTTTGTCTGATTATCTTCTCCCCTCAATGCTTGTAAAATGTTAAATCTCAAAAAGTATCCTCTGCATTCAGTTACTAAAACTAGATGTTCATTTACATTATGCTTTGTTATGAACCAAATGTTTTTGTCTCCCAAAATTCATATTTTGAAGCCCTAACTTCCCTCTGTGCTGGCATTTGGAGATGGATCCCTTGGGAGGTAATTAGGTTTAGATGAGGTCATGAATCCATTGTGGAATTAGTGTCCTTATAAGAAGAAAATTACATATAAATGAAGAGAAATGTTTACCTCTGCCGTGTGATACAGCTAGATGGTGGTCATCTACAAACAAGGAGAACGGCTCTTATTGGGAAGTGAATGAGTCAGCAGTCTATCAGTCTACCTATGGTACATTGGTACAGCCATCTGAGCTAAGACATTTTTGATCCTTAAACATACAAATCATACTTTTTTAGTCATTATGTGTGTACTCAGCCACATCTGATTCTTTGTGACCCTATGATTGCCCCATGGACTACAGCCCGCCAGGCTCCTCTGTTTATGGGATTGTCCTGACAAGAATACTGGAGTGGGCTGCCATTTCTTCCTCCAGGGGATCTTCTAGGCTCAGGGATTGAACTGAGTCTCCTGTAGCTTTTGATTGGCAGGTGGATTATTTACCACTGAGCCATTTGGAAGCATATCGAGTCATTGTGCTTTCCTTCAAATGTCATCCATTTCATGTATTCAATTACACTTCCATTTTTTAGCCAACAGGGATGGGATCTAGAATATTCTTATTACCATCAAATATTAATACTAATTCTGATACTATATTCTATACCCTAGTCTTACAGAAGAGGCCCAATGTCAGTTAAAAATTTCACAACATTTTGTGTCTTTTTCAACTGCAGAACATAGTAATCTACCTGTAAGTTAGAATAATTTTAATAACAACTGTTTGGAAAACACCAAAATATTTTTCTTAATTTATATTTTCTTAGCATGTTATTATATTTATTTATATTTAATTTTTTGTACGACTTTAATATTGAAAAGATTCAACCATTATTGTTGATGAACTTGCAAATTAGCTGAATCATTTCAGCTTAGTAAAAATTTTAATACCTGGAGCCAGTATCTCTATGCATCTCTATGAATTTTTCTATTTATATTTTTATAGAAATCACTTCATAGTTTTATGTTATTTTTTGAATTTTTATTTATCTATGTATTAACTCTTCTCACTTGAAAATTTTATTTATTTATTTATTTTTGGCTGTACTGGGTCTGCATTGCTGGGTGTGGGCTTTCTTTTTTTTTAATTTATTTATTTTAGTTGGAGGTTAATTACTTTACAATATTGTAGTGATTTTTGCCATACACTGACATGAATCAGCCATGGATTTACATGTGTTCCCCATCCTGAGCCCCCTCCCACCTCCCTCCCCATCCCATCCCTCTGGGTCATCCCAGTGCACCAGCCCTGAGCACCCTGTATCATGCATCGAACCTGGACTGGCGATCTGTTTCGCATATGATAATACACGTTTCAGTGCTATTCTCTCAGATCATCCCACCCTCGCCCTCTCCCACAGAGTCCAAAAGACTGTTCTATACATCTGTGTCTCTTTTTCTGTCTCGCATACAGGATTATCATTACCATCTTTCTAAATTCCATATATATGCGTTAGTATCCTGTATTGGTGCTTTTCTTTCTTTAGTTGTGGTGAGTGGGGGCGTCTCATTGTGTGTGCCGGCTTCTCGTTGTGGAGGACAGGTTCCATGGTGTGCACGCTTCAGTAGTTGTGGCATGTGGGCTTAGTAGTTGTGGTGCCTGGGCTTAGTTCTGTCTCAACACGTGGGATCCTTCGGGACCAGGGATCAGACCCATGTTCTCTAAATCAGCAGGCAGACTCTAAACCAGTGGACCACCAGGGAAGCCCTTATTTTTCACATGTATTTGCAGAAACATGCTGCATCTTTCATGTTCTTTGTTGTGGTATGTGAGCCTTCTCTAATTGTGGAGCGCAGGCTCTCCAGTTGTGGTTTGCAGGTTTAGTTGCCCTATGGCAGGTGGGATCTTAGTTCCCTGCCCAGGGATTGAACCCACATCCCCTGCATTGGTCCATCTTAACCACTGGACCACCAGAGAAGTTCCCTGCAATTTTCATAAACATACAGATTAAGCACACTGTGATACTTTATATTCAATGCTCTATTAAGGTCTCATTTGTTCTCTTTGGTACTCACTAAGATGCAGGAAAATTTAAACACATAAGAATATATTGTGCTAAGGATACAAATGAAGAATATTCATTAAATTTCTAGGAGAACTAGGGCTTCAAGAGTACACTTTTTTCCATCTTTCATCTCTGGTATAAGTAACCGTAACTGGTATATACTAGGTTCTTAATATATTTTCTAAATTGAGTAAGTAACCAAAAGTACAAGACACTTTACAAGATGTGATATATTAATAACTGAACACACTGAAGACTCAGTCTTCAAAGAATTTATAGTGTAAGAAAAGATTTCATAGATACTGAGAGTTAATCACACTAATTAATACTGAGAATAAAATACAAACCTACGAAATTTAGATAAACACAAGTCCATATTTTAAGGCATTAGAATGATGGGCCTAAAATATACTACTGAAAAATCAGAACTATTGTTTATAACTTTGAGTAGTCAATGCAGTTCTTAAATCATACTGTGGAGTTGTGAAGTCATGGGGCAATTACAGTGATCCTGAACTAGACTAGGGCATAAGGAGACACTGGGAATAAGGTTTACTCTGAATCATTTACCAAGTTTTTTCCTATTAATGTAATTCAAATGATAATATCAAATTCCTATATGTAGTGGGTCTTTCCTGGTGGTTTAGTTGGTAAAGAATCTGCCTACAGCAGGAGACACAGTTTTGATCCCTGGATTGGAAAGATCCCTGGAGAGGGAAATGGCAACCTGCTCCAGTATTCTTGCCTGGAAAATCCCATGGACAGAGGAGCCTGACAGTGATAATATCAAATTTCTACACACAGTGAGAGATTTAATATTCCTTGCTTTAGAATTAGGTTAAGGAGAAGAAAGCATTTCTGAAATGGCAGAGTAAGGACCTCTGAAAAACTATTCCTTTGTGAAAACCAAGCAGAAGACAAAAAAATAAGTTTGTTAAAATCAGCTCTTTGAAAATTCTGGAAATCAAAAGAAGCTTTAAAAATCCATGAAGGATTTACACCAAAAAACAAAAAACAACAACAACAACCAAAAAAAAAAAAAAAACCCAGCTAAATCTCTGGAAGAACAATAAAATATGATGTTTTAACTTGCCCTATCATATTTTCCTCTTGCCAGCTCTGTAGGAGCCTGAAAAACCAGTAGTCTAATAGACACAGAGCTGCCACAAAAGACACAGAGAACTGTCAGCAGTTTATCTATCTAGCACTGGGTGGCTCAGGTGGTAAAGAATCTGCCTGCAATGCAAGAGACTCAGGTTTGACCCCAGGGTTGAGAATATCCCCTGGAAAAGGGAATTGGCTACCCACTCCAGTATTCTTGCCTGGAGAATTCCACGAACAAAGGAGCCTGGCAGGCTACAGTCCACAGGTCGTAAGGAATCAAAATCAACACCGAAACTTTCACTTTTCACTATTTATCTAGTAGATCTCAGGAAAAGGTCCCCTCAACAAGGCTTTTCATCTGATTTGAATCAGAGCTTTTTCAGTGGGAAAACTCTACCCTAGGGTGTTCACCAGAAACAATCAGCATCAATTGTTTACTCTTGAAGTTCCCAGAGAAAGTGACACTGGTTTAACCAAATAAAGAGTGTAGCCAAAGAACTTAAAAGGAAAATACGTATTATGAGATGTCTATATGGGGCTTTGATAGGTTCCAAATTATTCCTGGATATGTGTGTATATCCCAGAATACCTAAGTGTTTCCTAACCTCCCACCTCTAGTTGAGGATCTACACAATCTAGAAATGAAGGATAAGGCATAATTCAGCAGGAGACTTAAAATCACACCACATCAAATACGGAAAGTCCCTGCAAAGGCTGGGAGACTTACTGGTTCAAGGCATTTAATAAAATCTCTATTCCATCATTAGTTGACAACTAAGTTGGCTGAAACTTCAGTGGCCACACATGACAAAGAATATAAGCTTCATAGAGTTAGTCTAGGAAAATCACTGACAAATAGCAACAAACTATGATGACGAATACAAATCTCATTTCCAGAGTATCCATATTATTTAAAGTGCTCAGTTTCCTATTTAAAAATATGAGATATACAGAGAAAAGAAATGTATGGCCTATCCACAGAAAGAAAAACATTAATACAACAAAAAATAATCTTTTAGGGAAACCAGGTGTTGGATTTACTAAAAAAATTGTATAAATCTGCTATTGTAAATACTTTCAAAAAGTAAAGGAAGCCATATCTGAAGAATTAAAGAAAAGTATGAGAACAATATCTGACTATATAGAGAATATCAAAAGGCAAAAACAATTAGATACTGAAATAAAAATCCATCAGAATTGCTCAAAAGCAGATTTGAGCTAACAGGAGATTAACATTGAAGGTAGGTCAATTAAGATTTTTGTCACTTATTTCTGAGGAAGAGAATGGAAAAAATACATAAAATTAACCAGCTTCAAAGAACTCTTGAACACCTTGAAATGTACCAACATGTGTGTAGTAGTCAAGAAGTGGAATCCACAAAAAAAGGAACAGAAAGAACATTAGAAACATGATGTTTCTAATCATGGCAAAGTGAAAACATTCCCAATTTGATAAAGGATATTCATCTGCATTATCTGAGAACCTCAATTAACTTCTCATAGGTTAAACTCAAGATATACATATCCAAATACACCTTAGTCAATTTGTGAAAGGTCAAAATTAGAGAAGGGGTCTTGAAGTCAGCAAGAGGGGAAAAATCATATATACGGTATCTTCAATAGATTGAGTTGACTTTGCATCAGAAAGAGTGGAAGCCAGAAAGCAAAGTGTTGAAAGAGAATATCAACCAAGAATTCTATATCCAGCTTCTGGGCACAGAATTTTCATGTAGTAGTGAAATTAAGTTGACATTAAATTAGACTATTATAAAATAAGATGTTACTTGTAATCCTCAGACAAAAATTTTAAAAGATATATCAAACTACAATAAATCAGCAACAAAGACATGAATATAGCACCCAAGAAAAATATCTATTGAGCATCCAAGAAGGCAGTAATGAAGGAATAGAGGACCGATGAAGACATAAGGCATATAGAAAACAAATTACAAAACAGCAGATCTAAACTTTATTTTATTAGTAATTACATTAAATGTAAGTGGATTAATCATTCCAATCAAAAGGTAAGAATTGGCTGAATTAAAAAAAATGATCCAATTTTGACTTGCCTATAAGAGACACCCTTTATATACAAAGACAGAGACTGAAAATAAAAGAATGGAAAAAGATATATCATGCAAACAATAAACCAAAGAGAGTTGAAGTGGCTATATTATTGATAATTTCAGATTCAATAAACTTTAAGGCAAAAATTGTTACTAGAAAAAAACAAAAAGAAAACATTTTATAGTGAAAAGGGGACCAATCATCAAGAAGACATAATTATAAGTACATATACCCACAAAATGCATGAATTGAAAACTGACATAAAGAAGGGATAGATGGATAATTAAACAGTAGTTGGAGAAACTTCAGTACTTCACTTTGAATAATGGAGAACAAGACTCAGCATAAGATTAACAAGGAAACAGAAGACTTGAACAACACAGTGAATGAAGTAGATCTAATACACAACTATAAAACACTCCACCCAACAACAGAAGTAAACATTTTTAAGCACATATAGCACATTCCCAAATATAGATCATATATTAAGCCATAAAGCAAGCTTTACTAAATGTAAAGTGCTATTAATTACAAAATTATGATGGCATAAATCATGAAAAATGTGTTCTCTTACTACAGTTAAATGACATTAGAAATAATAGATGCAAACTACAGAATTTCAGAAATGGGTGGAAACTAAACAATGCAGTCAAATTCCCAGTGAGTTAAATAAAAATAAAAAATACTTTGAGATATATGAAGATGAAAATACAACATTACAAAAATTAAGGAATTTATTTAAAACTGTACATGGAGAGAATTATTATTTATGAATACCTAGAGGCCTCCCTGGTGCCTCACTGGTAAAGAATCCACCTGCAAAGCAGGAGATGCTGGAGACACAGGTTTGATTTCTGTATGGGAAGATTCCCTGGAGGAAGAAATGGCAACCACTCCAGTATTCTTGCCTGGATAATCCCTTGGACAGAGGAGCCTGGATGGCTACATCCCATGGGGTCACCAAGAGTCAGACACAATTGAGCACACACATGAATAAAACAGAAAGACATCTAATCAACTTCACCTTTCACATTAAGAAATTAGTAAAAAAGCGATGAACATTGGGGTACACGTGGCTCTTTCAATTCTGGTTTCCTCGGTGTATATGCCCAGCAGTGGGATTGCTGGGTCATATGGCAGGTCTATTTGCAGTTTTTTAAGGAATCTCCACACTGTTTTCCATAGTGGCTGTACTAGTTTGCATTCCCACCAACAGTGTAAGAGAGTTCCCTTTTCTCCACATCCTCTCCAGCATTTATTACTTGTAGATTTTTGGATTGCAGCCATTCTGAGCGGTGTAAAGTGATATCTCATTGTGGTTTTGATTTGCATTTCTCTGATAATGAGTGATGTTGAGCATCTTTTCATGTGTTTGTTAGCCATTTTTATGTCTTCTTTGGAGAAATGTCTGTTAAGTTCTTTGGCCCACTTTTTGATGAGTCATTTATTTTTCTAGAATGGAGCTGCAGGAGTTGCTTGTATATTTTTGAGGTTAATTGTTTGTCCGTTGCTTCATTGGCTATTATTTTCCCCAATTCTGAAGGCTGTCTTTTCACTTTGCTTATAGTTTCCTTTGCTGTGCAGAAGCTTTTAATTTTAATTAGGTCCCATTTGTTTATTCGTGCTTTTATTTCCAATATTCTGGGAGGTGGGTCATGTAGGATCCTGCTTAGGTTTATGTCAGAGAGTGTTTTCCCAATGTTATCCTCTAGGAGTTTTATAGTTTCTGGTCTTATGCTTAGATCTTTGATCCATTTTGAGTTTATCTTTGTGTATGGTGTTAGAAAGTCTTCTAGTTTCATTCTTTTACAAGTGGCTGTCCAGTTTTCCCAGCACCACTTGTTAAAGGGGTTGTCTTTTCTCCATTGTATATTCTTGCCTCCTTTGTCAAAGATAAGGTGTCCATAGATGTGTGGATTTATCTCTGGGCTTTCTATTTTGTTCCATTTGTCTATATTTCTGTCTTTGTGCCAGTACCATACTGTCTTAATGATTTTGGATTTGTAGTATGGCCTAAAGTCAGGTAGGTTGATTCCGCCAGTTCCAATCTTCTTTCTCAAGATTGCTTTGGCTATACGAGGTTTTTTGCATTTCCATACAAATTGTGAAATTATTTGTTCTAATTCTCTGAAAAGGACCTCTGGTAGCTTGATAGGAATTGCATTGAATCTATAGATTGCTTTGGGTAGTATACTCATTTTCACTATATTGTACCCCAATGTTCATCGCTGCTTTATTTACAATAGCCAGGACATGGAAGCAACCTAGATGCCCATCAACTGATGAATGGATAAGAAAGCTGTGGTACATATACACAATGGAATATTACTCAGCATTAAAAAAAATTCATTTGAATCAGTTCTACTCAGATGGACGAAACTGGAGCCCATTATCCAGAGTGAAGTAAGCCAGAAGCAAAAACAACAATACAGTATATTAACGCATATATATGGAATCTAGAAAGACGGTAATGAGAACCCAGCATGCGAGACAGCAAAAGGAATGCAGATGTATAGAATAGACTTGTGGACTCTGTGGATGAGGAAAAGGGTGGGATGATATGGGAGAATGGCATTGAAACATGTTAATTATCATATGTCTAATCAATTGCCAGCCCAGGATTGATGCTCGGCGCTGGTGCAACGAGATTTCCTGGGGGAAGGGAGGAGGGAGGGGGGTTCTGGAGGGGGAGCATATGTAATCCCATGGTGATATCATGTCATTGTTTGGCAAAACTAATAAAAAACAAAAAAAGAGAAAGAAAATATAAAAAAATCAAACTGAAAAAAAAGAAATTAGTAAAAAAGAAATGTAAGCCCAAAGTAAGTACAAGGAGGGAAATAATAGAATTTAGAGTGGAAATAAACCAAAGAATAGAAAAAAAAATCAATGGAATCAAAAGTTAGTTCACTAATCTTTCATTAGATTGAACCAAAAAATGAATGTGGAGAGAGAAATCAAATTACTAAAATAAGTAATTAGAAAGTAGTTGTTACTACTGACTTTTTAGAGGTAAAAAGAATTATAAGAATACTATGATCAACTATATGTCAACAAAGTAGAAAGGAAATTTTCCTAGAAAGAGACCACTGAAAGTGACTCAATATGCAATATGAAACCTGAAATAAAGTGTAACAAGCAAAAAATTAAATTTATAATTTAGAAACTTTCCACAGAGAAAAATCCACATCAAGATGGTTCACTGATGAATATTATTAGACATTTAAAGAATCAACACCAATTTTTCATGTAATATTCATGTTATCTTCCAAATAAAAGAAGAAGAAATATTTCCCAAATCATTCTATTAGGTTAATATGACCATACTAAAATCAGAACAAGAAATCACAAGAAAAGAAAGCTATATACCAATATTCCTGTGAACATACATGCAGATATTCTCAAAAAAAAACACTAGCAAACAAAATTCGATAGCATATTAAACTAATTATAACCCTGAGAGCAAACAATGCAGCTAACATCTTACTTAGTGGAAAGAGGTTTTCCCTTCTAGAGAACAATTCAATAGTCACCTCTCTCTCCATTCCTATTCAGTATTGTGTGAAAAGTTATAGCTGTTACAGTAAGACAGTAATTTTAATATATGCAGTTTCAAAAGGAAGAAATAAAACAGTCTTTATTTGCATACAATATGACTGTCTATGTAGAAAATTCCAAAGAATCTTCAAACAAACCTTGAAGCTATGTAAGTATAGCAAGGTCCCAGGATGCAAGCACCATATAAAAAGCTCCATTGCTTTTATATATGCCAGCAATGGGGAACTGGAACTTGAAATTCAAAAAAAATCAACCAAAGAATGAAACATTTAAGGATACATATAAAAAGTATGCATGGTATCAGTATGCAGAAAACAACACCACACTGAGAAAAGAAATTAATATATAAATAAAAGAGATAATCCATTTTCATGAATTAAATTACCCAATATTGATCATTCTTTATCTATATATTCAAAGCTATCCTTATCAAAATCTCAGTTGCATTTCTGCAAGAATTGGCAAAGTGATCCTAAAATTTATTTGGAAATTCAAAGGACCCAGAATAGCCAAAATCATTTGGAAGAAGAAAATTGGAAGAGTCACTCTATCTGATTTTAAAACCTACTACAAAGGTAGAGTGATCAAGAGAGTGTGGTACATACATAAAAGTACATATAAGTGATCAGTTAACAGAGGGTAACATACGGATTAATTTATGGTTAATTGATTTTTGACATAGGTACTGAGACAATGCAATGTAGGAAAGAAAACCTTCTGAACTATTGAATTGTGTGAGGGCAACTGCATACCAACATGAAAAGAATGAACCTGGACTACCTACTTCACACCATAAAAACTATTAACTACAAATGCCTCACAGGCCTAAATGAGAGAGCTAAAACTATAAAAACTCTTAGAGGAAAACATGATCTTTGTGATTTTAGATTCAGTTCAGTTCAGTCGCTCAATCATGTCTGACTCTTTGAGACCCCATAAGCCACAGCACGCCAGGCCTCCCTGTCCATCACCAATTCCCAGAGTCCACCCAAATTGATGTCCATTGAGCCGGTGATGCCATCCAAACATCTCATCCTCTGTCATCCCCTTCTCCTCCTGCCCTCAATCTTTTCCAGTATCAGGGTCTTTTCAAATGGGTCAGCTCTTCGCATCAGGTGGCCAAAGTATTGGAATTTCAGCTTCAACATCAGTTCTTCCAATGAACACCCAGGACTGATCTCCTTTAGGATGGACTGGTTGGAAGTCCTTGCAGGCCAAGGGACTCTCAAGAGTCTTCTCCAACACCACAGTTCAAAAGCATCAATTCTTCTGCGCTCAGCTTTCTTTATAGTCCGACTTTCACATCTATACATGACTACTGGAAAAACCATAGCCTTGACTAGACGGACCTTTGTTGGCAAAGTAATGTCTCTGATTTTTAATATGCTGTCTAGGTTGGTCATAACTTTCCTTCCAAGGAGTAAGCATCTTTTAATTTCATGGCTGCAATCACCATCTGCAGTGATTTCAGAGCCCAGAAAAATAAAGTCAACCACTGTTTCTGCTGTTTCCCCATCTATCTGCCATGAAGTGATGGGACCAGATGCCATGATCTTAGTTTTCTGAATGTTGAGTTTTAAGCCAACTTTTTCACTCTCCTACCTTTTCACTACCATAAGGATGGTGTCATCTGCATATCTGAGGTTATTGATAATTCTCCCAGCAATCTTGATTCCAGCTTGTGCTTCTTCCAGCCCAGCATTTCTCATGATGTACTCTGCATATAAATTAAATAAATAGGGTGACAAGGTACAGCCTTGACATACTCTTTTTCCTATCTGGAACCAGTCTGTTGTTCCATGTTCAGTTCTAACTGTTGTTTCTTGACCTGCAAACAGATTTCTCAAGGGGCAGGTCAGGTGGTCTGGTATTCCCATCTCTTTCAGAATTTTCCACAGTTTATTGTGATCCACACAGTCAATGGCTTTGGCATAGTGAATAAAGCAGAAATAGATGTTTTTCTGGAACTCTATTCTGCCTTTTCAATGATCCAGCGGATATTGGCAATTTGATCTCTGGCTCCTCTGCCTTTACTAAAACCAGCTTGAACATCTGGAAGTTCACTGATCATGTATTGCTGAAGCCTGGCTTGGAAAATTTTAAGCATTACTTTACTAGCATGTGAGATTATCTAATCTGACATAATCATTAGGCAATGATTTCTTGGATTATAATGCCAAAAGCACAAGTAACAAAAGAAAATATAAATAAATTGGTTTCAATCAAAATAAAATTTCTTTTTCATATCATATATCCACTATTTTTTTAGATTCTTTTCCCATATAGGACAATAGAATATTGAGTAGAATTCCCTGTGCTATACAGCAGGTTCTTATTAGTGATCTATTTTATATATAGTAGTGTATATGTGTCAATCCCTATCTCCCAATTTATTCCTGCCCACTCCTTATACCCTGGTAACCATAAATTTGTTTTCTGTATCTGTGACTCTACTTCTGTTTTGTAAACAAATTCATCTGTAGCCATGGTTTTTGCTTCCACATGTGATATCATGTGTTATTTGTCTTTCTGTGTCTGAGTTATTTACTTAGTGTAACTGATTCACTTTGCTGTATACCTGAAAGTAACACAACACTGTAAATCAACTATACTCCAATAAAAATTAAAAAAGAAATAAAACTCAGAAGAAAATATAGGGCATAAAGTTCATGGTATTGGATTAGGCAATGATCTCCTAGGTATGACACAAAGGATGCAGAAAATAAAAGAAAAAGAAGTAGACAAATTGGGCTTCACTAAAGTTAAAAACTCCTGTGTATCAAAGGGCACAAATAACAGAGTAAAAAGGCAACCCTTAGAATGGGAGAAGATATTTATATATGTATATCTGGTAAGGGATTACTATGCAGAATATATAGAAACTCCAACAACAAAAAAATCAAGCAATTCAATTCAAAAATTGGCAAAGGACTTGAATAGATGATTCTCCAAAGAAGACATACAAATGGTCAACAAACACATGCAAATTTGCTCACCATTTTTATTGATTAGGAAGATGCAAATCAAAATCATGTTGATGTCCCACTTCATATCAATTAGGATCACTGCATCAACAAGTGTTGGCAAGGATGCAGACTTATATGAGGTATCTAGAGCAATAAAATCATAGAGACAAAAAGTAAAATGATGTTTGCCAGGAGTTGGAAGGAGGGGGAAATGGGGAGTTTATCACTGAATGAATATAGTTTTAGCCTTTGCAAGATGAGAAGAATTCTGAAGAGATGGTGGTGATGGTTGCAGGATATGAATGCACTTAATACCACTGAACTGTAAACTAGAAAATGGTTAAGGTGGTAAATTTTATGTTATGTGTATTTTACCACAATTTAAAAAACTTAGGGAACAAAATGAAATTGTTTTCTGATTCAAAAGACACCACCAAGAATGTGATAAGACATGAAATTTATACCCAGAATATGAAAAGAACTCTTACAACCCAGTAATACAAAACAACCCAATTAAAAAATAGGCAAAGATTTTGAACAGATGTTATTTCAAAGAAGACAGACAAATGGCTAATAACTGCATAAAAGATGTTCAATATCATTAGTCATAAGGGAATTGCAAATGAAATCCACAATGAGATAGCCACTAAGATGGTTATAATTAAAAAGAGGGGCAATGACAAGTGTAAACAAGAATGTGGAGAAATTTTTAACCTCATATAGTGATGATGGGAGTCTGAAATGGTTTAGCTGCTTTGGGAGCCAGTTTGGCATTTCCTCAAAATATTAGATATAAGTTACAAGATAAACCAGAAAATTCACTTCTAGATATATATCAAAGATAAATGAAAAAACAAGGTGTACGTTAAAGACCATGTATTTGATTGTTCATAGAATCCTTGTTTATAATGGTCCAAAAGTGGAAACAGACTAAAGTCCATCAACTAATGAATGGGTAAACAAAATGTGGTATACTCCTCCAATTTAATATTATTTTGCTACAAAAAGGAATGAAGTACTGATACTTGCTACAATATAAATAGACCTTGAAAACATCCTAAGTGAAATAAATTAGTCACAACAAACCACATATTATATGATTCAATTTATATGAAATTTCAAGAATAATAAAATCCATAAGGACAGTAAGTAGATTAGATGTCAGAGGCTGGGGAGAGAGAAGGTGAATTATATACAGGTGATTTATTTTAGGGGTGATAAAAAAATGTTCTAACATTAGACAGCAGTGATTGTAAAGAAAGCTGAGCACCGAAGAATTGATGCTCTTGAACTGTGGTGTTGGAGAAGACTCTTGAGAGTCCCTTGGACAGCAAGGAGATACAACCAGTCCATTCTAAAGAAGATCAGTCCTGGGTGTTCACTGGGAGAACTGATGTTGAAGCTGAAACTCCAATACTTTGGCCACCTGGTGCGAAGAGCTGACTCATTGGAAAAGACCCTGATGCTGGGAAGGATTGAGGGCTGGAGGAAAAAGGGATGACAGAGGATGAGATGGCTGGATCGCATCACCGACTCGATGGACATGGGTTTGGGTGGACTCCGGGAGTTGGTAATGGACAGGGAGGCCTGGCGTGCTGTGGTTCATGGGGTCTCAAAAAGTCAGACGCTGAGCCACTGAACTGAACTACTGACAATTGCAGAACTCTGTGAATATACCAGAAACCAATGAGTTGTGCATTTTGAAAGAGTAATCTTTATGATACGTGAATCCTAGCTAGCAATTTAAAAGGGTTAGAGAAGATGAGAGGAGGGCAGCTATAGTTCTCTTTTATTTGAGGTTAGATCCTCCTATAAATGCTCGAGTTCCATAACCACAAAACAACCACTACCAAGTTCATTTCCTGATCATGTGTAGCCAAAACATTGCATATTTATAACAAAGTACATACACTATTTGCTATGTTTGAAGAATGTTATGTCAAAAAAATTAAGTTAATGTATAAGTCAAAAGCAACTTCTGAATAAGAAGTACAGCTAATGAATTTAATTACAACAGGACACAAGATGATACTGTCAGCCCCCTGCTTTGATCCACCAGGAAGAAAAGAAAGCCAAAAACAAGGAAGACTAGAAACACTGACCTGTATACTTGAACCTTGGCACAACCTTTAAACATATCCAGCATCAGAGCTTCTAAGGGAAGGAGAATTTCTGGATATGAAACAAGGAGAAGATGTGCTTTGCTGTGGACACAAAATAACCTCCAGGGCAAGAATCAATAAAAATACATCAAATGAGAAAGGAAAATAAAACGTTAGGAAAGATTTCTTAAGCTGTTTTCATTTGCAATTGCTTTTTCATATAATCTATACCAGAGTGATTGCTTTCCCTATCATGTAGCTTACTGTAGCTTACAGTGAATTGCAGACCATTGTTGTTTAGTCACTAAGTCCTGTCTGACTCTTTGCAGTCCCATGAACTGCAGCAGGCCAGGGTTCCCTGTCTTTCAATATTTCCAATTTGATCAAACTCATGTCATTGAGTTGATGATGCCAGCGAAATATCTCATCCTCATTTGCCCCTGTCTCCTCCTGCCCTGAATTTTTCCCAGCATCAGAGTCTTTTCCAATGAGCTGGCTCTTTGCATCAAATGGCCAAAGTATTGGAGCTTCAGCTTCAGCATCAGTCCTTCCACTGAATATTCAGGACTGACTGGTTTGAATTCCTTGCTGTCCAAGGGACTCTCAAAAATCTACTCCAGCACCACAATTCAAAAGCATCAATTCTTTGGCACTCAGCCTTTTTTATGGTCCAAATACTCACAACCTTAAATGACTACTGGAAAAACCATGGCTTTAACTATATGGACCTTTGCTGGCAAAAGAGAAGTCTCTGCTTTGTTGATATATGGTCTAGGTTTGCCATAGCTTTTATTCCAAGGAGCAAGCATCTTTTAATTTCATGGCTGCAGTCATTGTCTGCAGTGATTTTAGATCCCAATAAAATAAAATCTGTCACTGTTTCCACTTTCCCCCCTTCTATTTGCCATGAAATGATGGGACCAGATGCCAAGATCTTAGTTTTTGAATGTTGAGTTTGAAGCCAGCTTTTTCACTTTCCACTTTCACCTTCATTATGAGGCTCTTTAGTTCCTCTTTGCTTTCTGTCATTAGAGTGGTATCAGCTGGATGTCTCATTTTGTGGGTATTTCTCCCAGCAATCTTGATTCCAGATTGGGATTCATCCAGCCCGACATTTTGCATGATGTACTCTGCATATAAGTAAGCAGGGTAACAATATTCAGCCTTGATATACTCCTTTCCCAATTTTTAACCAGTCTGTTTTTCCATGTTTGGTTCTAACTATTGCTTCTTGACCTGCATACAGGTTTCTTAGGAGACAGATAAGATGGTCTGGTATTTCCATCTCTTAAAGAATTTTCTGCATTTGATTGTGACCCACACAGTCAAAGGCTTTAGCATAGTCAGTTGAAGCAGAAGTTTTTAGTATTTCTTTTTCTGGCCTTTCTTTGCTTTTTCTATGATCCCACAGATGTTGACAATTTGATTTCAGTTTCCTCTGTGTTTTTAAAATATAGCTGGTATATCTGGAAGTTCTCCATTCATCTACTGTTGAAATCTAGCTTGAAGGATTTTGAGCATTACCTTGATAAGCATGTGAAATAAGCACAATTGTATGGTAGTTTAACATTCTTTGACATCACCTTTCTTTGGGATTGGCCAGAAAGCTGACCTTTTCCAGTCTTGTGGTCATTGCTGAGTTTTCCAAATTTGCTACCATATTGAATGTAGCACTTTCACAGCATCATCTTTTAGGATTTGGAGTAGCTCAGCTAAAATTCCATCACCTCTGCTAGCTTTGTTCATGGTAATGCTTCCTAAGGCCCACGTGACTTCACACTCAATGACATCTGGCTCTAGGTGAGTGACCACACCATCAAGGTCAACTCGGTCATTAAGACCTTTTGTTGTACAGTTCTTCTGTGTACTTTTGCCACTTCTTCTTAATCTCTTCTCCTCTGTTATGTCCTTGCAATTTCTGTTCTTTATTGTGCCCATCTTTGCATGAAATATTCCCTTGGTATCTCTAATTTTCTTGAAATCTCTAGTCTTTCCCATTCTATTGTTTTCCTCTACTTCTTTGCATTATTCACGTATGAGGACTTTCTTATCTCTCCTTGCCATTCTCTGGAACTCTATATCAATTGGTTATATCTTTCCCTTCCTCCTTTCACTTTTCTTCCTTTCTCAGTTGTTTGTAAGGCCTCCTCAGATAACCATTTTGCTTCTTACATTTCTTTTCCTTTGGGATGGTTTTAGTCACCACTTCCTGTACAAAGAATCTCCATCTATAGCTTTTCAGGCACTGTCTATTAGATCTAATCCTTTGAATCTGTTTGTCACCTCCACTATATAATCATAAGGGATTTGATTTAGGTCATACCTGAATGGTCTAGTGGTTTCCTCTGTTTTCTTCTATTTAAGCCTGAATTTTACACTAAGGAGCCCATGATCTGCGCCAGGTCTTGCTTTTTCTGACTGTATAGAGCTTCTCTGTCTTCAAAGGATACAATTAGTCTGATTTCAGTACTGACCCTCTGGTGATGTCTATGTGCAGAGTTGTCTGTTGTGTTGTTAGGAAAGTGTGTTTGCTATGACCAGCATGTTCTCTTGGGAAAACTCTGTTAGTCTTTGCCCTGCTTCATTTTCTACTTCAAGGCCAAACTTGCCTGTTACTGCAGGTATCTCTTGATTTCCTACTCTTGCATTTCAATCTCCTATGATGAGAATGGCATCTATTTTGGGGGTTAGTTTTATAAGGCCTTGTAGGTCATGATAGAACTTTATCTTCTTCGCCATTAGTGGTTGGCACATGGACTTGGATTTCTCTAATATAGAATGGTTTGCCTTGGAAACAAACTGAGACATTCTGTCATTTCTGAGATTGTACCCAAGTACCGCGCTTCAGACTCTTTTGTTGACTATGAGGGTTACTCCATTTCTTCTAAGGGATTCTTGCCTACAGTAATAGACATAATGATCATCTGAATTAAATTTGCCTGTTTCTTTCCACTTTAATTCTCTGATTCCCCCACCCCCCCAGGTCAGGAGGCGTCCATTATGCTATGGGGGAGAAACAGAGAAATAGCTCCAGGAAGAGTAAAGAGGCTGGGCCAAAGCTAAGATGATGTTCAGTTGTGAATGTGTCTGGTGGCGAAAGTAAAGTCCGATGCTGTAAAGAACAGTATTGCATAGGAACTTGGAACGTAAGGCATGAATCAAGGTAAACTGGACGTAGTCAAGCAGGAGATGGCAAGATTGAACAATGACATCTTAGGAATCAGAGAATTAAAGTGGACAGAAACAGGCAAATTTAATTCAGATGATCATTATATCTATTACTGTAGGCAAGAATCCCTTAGAAGAAATGGAGTAACCCTCATAGTCAACAAAAGAGTCTGGTGTCACATCTCTTTGCCTTTTTGTATGGTACATGGGGTTCTTGAGGCAAGAATACTGGAGTGATTGCCCATTCCCTTCTCCAGTGGGTCACGTTTTGTCAGAACTTTCTAACATCACCCATCAATCTCGGGTGGCCCTATATGGTATGGCTCATAGCTTCATGAGTTACACAAGGCTGTGATTCATATGATAATTTTGTTAGCTTTCTAAAATTGTGGCTTTTGTTCTGGAGGCTATGGAATTGTACTTCTTGCATCTTATGCCTGTCTTCTGAAGGATGAGATGGTACAGACTATTATAGTATTATATATATACAAATTAAATATCTAAATTGTTTCCCAATCAAGTTGATCAGAATAATCTGTGAAGTTATTGTAACACAGATTCCATAGCCACATCCCAAATTTACAGAATCAGAATATCCAGAGATGATAACTATTGATGATAATGATCAAAATAATAACATCAACAATAATAATAGATCAGTTTTCCTATTGTTGCATAACAAATCAGCACAAGTTTAGCAGCTTATAAGACATAAATTTATTATTCCATATTGTCCGTGAGTCTGGAATCTAGTTATATCTTAACTGGGTTCTTGGGAAGAATGCTATTAATATAATGGCCAAGGCTGGATTCTCATGTGGAGGACAGAATAGGGAAGACTCTGCTTCAGAGTCACTAGAATTGACAGAGGACTTCATTTTCTTGTGATTGTAAACTAAGTGCACTGACTTCTTGCTCCCTGTTGGCTGGAAGGTGCCTTCACCTCCTAAAGGGCTCCCTCAGGTCCTTGCCAACTAAGCCTCCCAAAATGGTTATTTACTTCTTCAAACCAGCAAGGGAGTCTTATATAACATAATCATTGAATGAGCTCATTACTTTTCCCATATTTTATTGATTAAAAGAAAGTCATAGGGTTAATTTTGACACAGTTTTTCTGGATCTTGTTGCCAGACTATATTTTGAAAGGGAAGAAAATATTGAGACTCAATTTTGTACTCTGCTAAGCACTATAAAATATTTACATATAGTATTTCTTACAGCATTCCTATAAAATAGGTACTACCAGTGCTATTTTCTGAGGATTATTTTTCTATGACACAAGTAGCAAGTGTTAGAGCATGAAATTTACCCAAAGACTTCTTCTAGTCAAGGTTTTTCTCTTTTCATTCTACTACATTATTATATTAGAAGGCTAGAGGCTAATATCTAGTTTCATCTGCTTGTCATTTTGAACAAGATAGTATATGTTAATAGGGCAGAAGTGAAAAGAAAGGGATGTGAGCATAACAGAAGCATTATTAAGTTAATTCTTAAGATTTCATATATGTGAATTCACTTTATATTATTTTTAATTACTTAATTGCAAATACACAACTTTGATATTGAAGACATTTCTTAGAAATGATTCTTGTGGTTTATGTAGCTCAATTGCTAAATCTGGGTTTTCTAAGGAACAGCTGAAGAACTTACAGCTTTCTCCAAATGGACCTTTCTTTGACAATTAAATACTAATAAAATCCCCTTAGAAGTTTCAAATTTTTTCATAATTGGCAAGTCTACATTTTAGACTAATTGCTAAGAACTTTCATTTCTCATGCTTGGCAACATAAACTTCAACAGAATATTTACTATTAGTTATAGTTTTAGTCTTCTGTCATAATGGCAGCAAAGTACTATTTTAAGGGTTTTCTGATTTCATTGAGTTCATTTTTTGAATCTATTTAAATGCTTACAGAAGTAAGTGAGTAATTTATCTTGTTAAATACATAGTAAGTGAAAGTATAATTCCGTGCCATTTTATGAGAAAGCTTTTAGTCTTACTATGTAATAATAAATAAATGAAACTTTAAAACTAAAAAAAAAATCAATAATTGTTTTAATTGGTATGTTTGGGAAGTCATTATACCACTGTCATGATGGACCACATAAGGAACCTAAGGTAATACTATAATGATCAATGAATTCTCATCATGTATTGAATTCTCCTCTTTGTATATGTACAAGAATGCCTGTATACATAATATTGTGGCAACATTTTCTGACTGAATCAGCTCTCTCAAACTCTATTTTAAAAGTTTGTTCATTTCTTTGAATTTTCAAAGTAGTCAGAGAAATGGTTCAGATTTGCATTTTAAGCAATGCTAAAGATTCAATCAACTGTAAGCTGATTTTTACATACCCTTTGAAACAGTGGAAAATTTTTCACTCTTCCAGGTGTAATATTTAAATTCTACTTAAATTCTAAAAAAAGAAAAAAAATGACTTCAGTTGCAGTTAACCTTAGGTTAATGTTCAATTAGAAAGATGTTTTACCTTAAAGTGTCTCTGAATTTGTTTTCAATTTGTTTTTTTTTTTTAGATCTCCTTTCTTCTGTCTTTTGTATTACATCAGCTCTTGAGACTCCATAGTATTCTGGAGAAACGGAATAATTCAGAGAAAGCATTTTGTTTTTTAAGATGGGAATATTTTAATATATTTGCCTTCCTTTAGGTATCCTGCTTTATGTTTCAAATGCATGGTAGCAGTTCAACACTCAAATATCTGTCTTTTATAACCTATTTCCTAGGACATGTTCCAAAACAATGAGGTATATTGTTGACAAAGAATTAAATGTAATAATCAGGCAATTAACCAAGGGTATTTGCAGCACTACATAAAAAGACAAATTAAGAAGACTACCATGGTATCCAGAGCCATCTGTTAACCAATGTCAAATTGATGATAAAGAAAATTGAGTTCCCTTGGCAGTTGGTTTTTCTCCAGCTGCATGCAGCTATAAAAGAGCCATCAAAGACAAATCTGCATTTGTTGTTAATTCAGAAATGCAGTAGAAAGGCATTGGGAAACCTCTAGTGACAACTTTTTTACTCTGAAAGTTGACTCTGAGATGCTTAGAAAAGTTATACATTGGACTCTGGATCAGCATTTAAGACCATCTTGATAGGGTGAAACTAAGATGGTCAGAACAATTCTCATATGTGTGTGCAAACACACAAATACACTAAAAATATGTTCAAAGCATGAAATAATGAGTGAATCACTTCTGATCAACCATAATGGTTAGTTAATAAACTTATATATGCACCCTATTTACCCCATTTATTATTGCACATATCCTAATGTCAGCCTCACTTTAAGGAAAGCCTCACAATAGAGCAGTACCAGAAAATAACCATATATTTGGATTATTACTAAGCCCTGATAAATACTAATTTGAAAGACATACTAAGTTGCCCTTCAGAACAATTAATATACTAATGTTCAGTGGAAACTTGAAGAAGTTAACATAATGCCTTGAAAGTGATTAGGATCTGGAGTCAGGCTAAAGTGATGCTTCAAATTCATACTTCATTCCTTATTAGTTATATGACCTTGGGCATAATACTCAAACCATTCTAATGTGTGTATAAAAATGAGGATGATAATAACCTTCAGGGATGTTGTAAGGATGAAATGAATTAATGTGTGTCAAAACTTATTTCTGTCAAATAAAGAATTAAATGTCTTATCAATGGATTATTGAACCAATACTAATTGCTAAGGACTTTAAGATTATTGTGGAAAGGTCACTGGGCTGAAGATCAGGAAATCTAGCTTGTTCTTCCAACTTTACCATAAATTAGCTATGTGACACTATATAAACCATTTACATTCTCTGTACCACAGTTTACTGTTTCCTAAATTAAGGTTGGGGTGGGCATGGAATTAAAATGTTTCTATTAATCCTAAAATTATCTATAATTCCAAGTACTTGAGTTGCATTTCCAAAACAAATGCCAAATAAAAACTCAGAAATTTGTAGGAAATTCAAATCATTACAATCACTTGTATGTGTTTATTACTGATTTACCTTTAAAGGGAAAAATAGGGGAAAAATTTGAAGTTTAAATTTCTTACACATATTTTTATTAAAAGCATGTAGTTTTAAGGAAACACATATTTAAATTAGTCACTAAAGCTGCTGAGTTGAACTAGGTTAACCCAGTATTGTGATTGACTTGTACTAGAAGTTTAGAATTTTAAAGCTGAAGAAGACAAAATATCCAACTACTTATTCACTCTCCAATTTATGTTGAATAAAACAGGTACTTTTAAGTGACAGCAACATGTTTAGAACCTGTCTGCTGACTCTTAGACAATCTTTTTCCACATCATATTTCACTATTTTTACTTTTATTTTTAACAGTCTTGCAAATACATTCTCTCTGTCACTTTCTCTGTTCCCAACACCATATCTAGCATTGATAACTCTGACTGAAATGACCACATTTAGTTTACTAGTGCAGTGTCAAACAAGCATTTCATATCAAATGATATCAAATACAAAATATGTTTGGTCTTCCATGGCCAGTTTAAAATGCATGCAGAGAAAGAGACTTACCCCCACCCCCACTATCATGGTATAAAAACTCAGTGATCCTCATCATTTTTAAGTTCATTCCTCATATCAAACATTCAACATTTTCAGGTTATTTTATAGTTTCAACTCAGAAATGCAAACTATTTCTTCAAAATAGCGATTAATATTTACATCTTTACTAAAATATGAGAACTTTCCTCCTTTTAGGCATAGTTAGCCTCTGTTTCCATTAGTTAGATGATATACTGAACCTAAAAGATCCATGAATTTAGAAGGAAATTCTACAAAGCTAGTGAGTAGAATTGTTTGTTTGGTTAGTTACTGCTAATGCAGTGGCAAGTTTAAACTAAGGTTAGACTATTAAAAAAAATGCATGCAAGACATAATACTATGTTGAATATAAGAAACAAATAATAAGAAACATAGAAATGTATGTTACCAGACCAGGTTGGTTTTGTCCAATGCACAGCAAGTTAAGACACCGAGGTTTACAGCAAAGAGGGTTTATCTCCAAGGCAGAGAAGACTGGAGAACTAGTCTTGAATCTGCTACCCTAAAAGCAAGGAGTTCAGGGCTCTATGGATAATAAATAAAGAAGCAGGGTGATCTGAGGTGTGGGAAAAGGTATAGGAATCATTCCACACACAGACATACCTGAGTTACAGGTCTCTGCATGTTCAAAAGGTCACCAAGTATGCCCAGTTGAAGAGTCAGTGGTCTGTGATCCTATCAAGTCTCAATCAACTCATCTTGAACTAGATGCAGCTGACTCCAAGCTTCTGGAAAACAACTTGGGCAAACATCTTACTGCTTAGGCTAGTTGCCACTTGGCACACATACAAGTCTTAAAATGACCTTGATTAGTGAAGGCAGGTGAAATGGACCAATTATTACACTATTTCAAGTAAAACACTGATCTTTGATAAAGGAGGAAACACAATACAATGGAGAAAATATGGTCTTTTTAACAAATGGTGCTGAAACATGTAAATGTCCACATGCTTAAAAAATGAATTCAGACAGGCTTTATATCATCGCAACATAGATCTAAACGTAAAACACAAAACTACAAAATTCCCAGAAGATAAAGTAGGAGGAAGTAGAGATGACCTTGGGTTGAGTAAGGATATTTTAGATACTATATCTAAAGCATGATCAATAAAATAAATAATCGATAAGTTGGACTTAATTAAAATAAAAATCTGCTATTCTGTGAGAGACGCTATGAAGTAAAAGAGAAGATAAGCCACAGACTGGGATAAAATATTTATAAAAGATAAGTTTGATAAAGGACTGTTATTTTAAATGTCCTGGGTTGGCCAAAAAGTTTGCTTGGGTTTTTCCACAACATTTTATGGAAAAAAACCCAAATGTACTTTTTGACCAACCCAATACAAAAGACTCTTAACACTCAACCATAGGAAACAAACTGATTTTAAAAAAGGATCAAAAGCCTTAACAGACACCTTACCAAAGAAGATACATAAATGAGAAATAAATATACAAAAATATGTTCAACATCATATGTCATCAGAGAAATGAAAGTTAAAATACCAATGAGATAACCAACAAACACCTATTTGGATGACAAAAGTCCAAACATTAACAACACAAAATGGCAGAGATGATATAGAGCAATAGGAATTCTCATTCACTGATAGTAAAAATGCATATTGCAGAATCATTTTGGAATATAGACATACATTTAATATATGATCCACCAATTACACCCCTTGGTATTCATGCAAATAAGTTGAAAACTTATGTCCACACAATAATCTGCACACAGATGTTTACATTAGCTTTATTCTTCATTGTTCAAAACTGGAAGAAGCCAAAATGTCCTTCAAAAGGTGAACATATAAATACACTAGGGTACATCTAGACAATGGAATAATATTGAGTGCTAAAAATAAATGAGCTATCAAGACATAAAAATACATGGAGAAATCTTAAATGCATATTACCCATGAAAGAAGCCAATCTGAAAGGCTACATACTATATGGTTTGAGTTTCTGACATTTGGGAAAACTCAAAACTATGGAGACAATGAAAGGATCAGTGGTTTCCAGAAATTAAGGGAGAAGAAGGGATAAATAGGCAGAGCACATAGAATTATTAGAATGAGAAACTATTTTGTATGATACTATGATGGTGGATATATGTAACTATACATTTGTTAATACCCATAGAATGTACATGGATCATGGAGAAAGCAAGGGAGTTCCAGAAAAAAAAACATTAATTTTGGCTTCATTGACTATGGTGAAGCCTTTGACTGTGTAGATCACAACAAACTGTGGAAAATTCTTAAAGAGATGGGAATACCAGATCATCTTATCTGTCTCCTGAGAAACCTGAATACAGGTCATGAAGCAATGGTGAGAACCAGACATGGAACAACTAACTGGTTCAAAATTGAGAAAGGGGAGTACAACAAGGCAGTATATTGTAACAATGCTTATTTAACTTATATGCATGCAGAGTACATCATAAGAAATATCAGGTTGGATGGATCCCATGCTCGAATCAAGATTGCTGGGAGAAATATCAACAACCTCAGAAATGCAGATGATACCACTCTAAAGTAAGAAAGAACAGAGGAGCTAGAGCCTCTTGATGAGGGTGAACAAGGAGAGTGAAAAAACTGGCTTGAAACTCAGCATTCAAAAAACTAAGATTGTGGCATCTGGTTCCATCACATCATGGCAAATAGGAAGTAGGGAGTAGAAACAGTGACAGATTTTATTTTCTTGGGCTTCAAAATCACTGTGGTTGGTGACTCCAGTCAAAACATTAAAAGATGCTTGCTCCTTGGAAGGAAAGCTATGACAAATATTGACAGTATATTAAAAAGCAGAGACATCATTTTGCTGACAAAGGTCCATGTAGTCAAAGCTAGGATTTTTCCAATAGTCATGAGCAGATATGAGAATTGCACCATAAAGAAGGCTGAGTGCTGAAGAATTGATGGTGCTGGCGAAGACTCTTGAGAATTCCTTGGACAGAAAGGAGATCAAACTAATCAACCCTAAAGGATATCAACCCTGTATATTGATTGGAAGAGCTGACGCTGAAGCTGAGGCTCTAATTCTTTGGCCACATGATGGGAAGAACTAACTCAATGGAAAAGATCCTGCTGCTTGGAAAGATTGAAGGCAGGAGGAAAAGGGGATGGCAGAGGATGAGATGATTAGATAGCATCATTCTTCACTCAATGGACATGAATTTGAGCAAACTCTGGGAGACAGCTAAGGACAGAGTAGCCTGGTGTCCTGTGGTCCATGGGGTCACAAAGAGTCAGACACGACATAGTGAATGAAAAAACGACAATGGGATTAACAACACCAAGAAAAAACCCTAATAATAACTATGAACTTTGGATAGCAATAATTTGCCAATGCAGTTCATCTGCTATAACAACTCTATATTTTCCATTTAATTTTGATATGAATATAAAACTCTTCTAAAAATTAAAGTCTATTTGAAAAGGTAAAACAGAAGCCAACTTGATGCATTTAAGAAGGGGATTTTTTTCAGAGAAATTGAAAATTTTCCAAGTAATAAGGTAATCATCACATAAACAGTTTGGGGCATATTTCCGTAGGAGGTAAGAGTAAGCTTTTAATGAATTTTTAAAATAGATGCATATCCTACTGCAAAATGAATTACATTACGAAACAGGGAGAACAAAAACAAAGATAAGGCACTCATTGTAATTCGTGTAAGGCAACCCATCTCAAGCCTATTTTAAAGAACTTTGAAAGATAAAAATTAATATAGGTGATATATCCAAATATAGATGATTCCATCAAGATCACTCAAACAAATTTTTACAGAGTATGAACCAAAATATATCTACTTCACATTCATAAGCTAAATTGGATATAATTATATCATAATTATGGCTACCCATTCTAGTATTCTGCCTGGAGAATGCCATGGACAGAGGAGCCTGGGGGCTACAGTCCCTGGTGGCTATGGACTGGGCTACAGTCCATAGCGTTGAAAAGAGTAAGACACGACTGAGTGACTTTCACTTCTTTCACATATCCTAAGTATACTGTATAGGGAAAAGTGTGAAGGTATCATAAATGGTTAGAAGCAAATGTGATAAACTGTGAAGATTCAACATTAGGACGTCAACTTTCAGACTAGCTAATAAACCATATTTATCCTTTAGAAATCAATACAATGGTCAATTAGGGCTTGTGCGCTCGGTCACTTCAGTTGTGTCTGACTCTTTGCAACCCAATGGACTGTAGTCCACCAGACTCCTCTGTACATGGGGTTCTCCGGGCAAGCATACTGGAGAGGGTTTCCATTCCCTTTTCCAGGGGATCTTCCCTACCTAGGGATGAAACCTACATCTCTTGCATTGCAGGCAGATTCTTTGCCACTGGGCCACTGGGGAAGTCTGGTCAATTAGTAAAGAATTGCAAAGTAGATTATATATATATACCATTGAAAGTTGAACAACATGGGTTCGAATGGCAAGGGCCTACTTGAATATGGATTTTTCTTTTTACAATAGTAATTACTAGAATACTACACAGTAAGTAGTTAGTTGAACCGTTAGAACCAAAACTGCACATAAGGAGTAACCATGGATATGGAGGAGAAGGGGGTGGCAGAGGATATGAGATGATTACATAAGTTATATTTGGATTTTTGATGCACAGAAAGTCAGTGGCTGCAAACCTCTAAGACATATGGGTTTAACAGAGTCAGTTGAAAGGGAAAAAAAGTGACCAGAGCCGAGTAAAAGCAGTGTGCCAAAAAGCCTCCAGTAAACAGCTGTAAATAAGTAAGTTGTTATGACAAGATTTAGGAAAAAATGTTCCCTGAGAATTCTGGAAGCCATAAAAGACTGTGGCTTTGATGTTACTCATGGGGACACAGTGAGATTATTATTCTGTTGTCCTTCAAGGTATTTACTGCGTAGGTCATCTTTAACTGAGATGGGCACTGGTGATGTGTGGTATAAATACAAACTAGTCACTCTGATACGGGAAGTGAACAGAACTAAGGGACAATGTTCTGTGTTGGTTTATGGCAGAAAATGAAGAGATCCTAATACAATAGACAAGAGTACACATGAAAATCTAAAAAGAATATTCTGATGGAAAAAGAAAGTTACAGATTTTTTTTTTTATGCTACAGAATAAGTCAACAAGTATTTGCAAAGTCAGGAGAACAAAAAGGCATATCTTAGCTTTTTTCAGTACAAGAAAAAGAAAGGATCAACTTACTGAATCTTCTCTAAATGAACATTCTACTCAAAACAGCAAAACAAACATGAAAAATAGAAAATTCCAAGATAGAGAAGAACACAGTAAAAGATTACCTTGGTATATAGTTTACAGTTCTATGTCATGGTTAGTTATAAAACAGAGAACTATAAAATAAAAATAAAAATTGGTATCATTATAGAATCATTGAGAATCATTCTTCACCACATTTTAAGTCTTATGTGAAATAGAAAATAAACAAGAGAGACAAGTATTACCCTAGAAGTTTAAGTTCTTTTTAGTTTAATCATTTTTTTTTTGCACATATAATAATTGTAAAATTTTCCCAATGGGGAGAAATTTTTTTAAAGTGATGAGGTTTGAGGGCATGCCTTCAAACAATACATATTTAAAGCAAGATGCTATTCTTTGTCTGCAGATAGTGAGTTCCCATTTACAGAAATGGCCAAGAAAAAGATAAAAAAAAAAATATCTGAGCTATCAGAGACTGCAGTGTCTGAGAGGTTGGATTAGATGAATTCTAAGCTACATTACAAATTTTATCACTACCAAGTGCTAACAAATCATCATAGTCATTGTCATCCTTATATCTTAAGGAAGCATGATATTTATTATTACAAGTCATGTTCATGTTAAATACTAATGTATATAAATTTAGGCAGAAAACTCAAATGAGCTAATTTGTTCTAGTCTCAGAACAGGTTCTATCACATATGGTAACTTTGAATGCCTCAATTCTTTGCTTCTTTCATTCTATTTCTAATTATATATCTGCTAAGCAAATAAGTCTAGGCTTTAAAGTGAATATAAGTGATGGCAAAACTATGATGCATCATAGCACCCTTAGTGTTTATTCATGATAACTTGAGATTTTTAGCACATCACATAGTTTAGCAAGCCATATGTCTGCCATCTATTTTGATTAATAAAAAGATACATAGGAATCTTTTCTAAGGAAAAACAAATGTTGTAGAAGTATGTCCTCTTAATCTCTCCCCGCTCAGCAAAGAAACACCAACAACATCAGCACCTCCACAATAACTGCATCCCTTGCAAATGAGTGGTTATAGTATTATGGTAGGAGGAGACTGGATTTGAAGTCAGGAGACATTTGGCTTATGAAAACTGTGAACAATTTCTTTCTGAGACAGGTTTAAATGGGAACTCACATTATCAACAGAATTTTCTAATAGTCTGCCTCACAGGTAATCTACTGTGAGATTTAATTTTAAATTAAAAAAAAAAACAAAGTTGAGATATTTGGTTACTATAATATAAATCCTTTCAAAATCCCAACCCAGGGATCAAACCCAGGTCTCCCACATTGCAGGCAGATTCTTTACCAGCTGAGCCACGAGGGAAGCCCATATAAGCCATAAAGAAGTTGTAGGTTGATAAATATGAAGCTGAAAGCACAGTCCTAAGCCATTATACTAGAATTAGTTCTCAAAATAAAATTTGAGAGATTATACCTTTAGAAATTACCAACAGCTTCTTTCAATACAAGTTTAAGCATATGTTTTTATGCAATACGTTGTTGGATGTGATTAAAATTTTGTGTGTTCTCCATTGTATTAAAACCACAGGCAAAAGGTTTTCTAAGCCTCCAAATGCCACACTTTGAAGCCTGTAGAGTGAGGAGTGTTTCAAGAGATGGTGGGTAGAAAAATAGAAATCGAAGCAATAAATGCTGGAGAGGATGTGGAGAAAAGGGAACCCTCTTACACTGTTGGTGGGAATGCAAACTAGTACAGCCACTATGGAAAACAGTGTGGAGGTTCCTTAAAAAGCTGCAAATAGACCTGCCATATGACCCGGCAATCCCACTGCTGGGCATATACACCGAGGAAACCAGAATTGAAAGAGCCACGTGTACCCCAATGTTCATCGCTGCATTGTTTACAATAGCTAAGACATGGAAACAACCTAGATGCCCATCAACTGATGAATGGATAAGAAAGCTGTGGTACATATACACAATGGAATATTACTCAGCATTAAAAAAAAAATTCATCTGAAGCAATTCTACTCAGATGGATGAAACTGGAGCCCATTATCCAGAGTGAAGTAAGCCAGAAGCAAAAACAACAATACAGTATATTAACACATATATATGGAATTTAGAAAGACAGTAACGAGAACCCAACATGGGAGACAACAAAAGGAACGCAGATGTATAGAATAGACTCGTGGACTTTGTGGATGAGGGTAAGGGTGGGATGATATGGGAGAAGGGCATTGAAGCATGTTAATTGTCATGTGTCTAATCAATCGCCAGCCCAGGATTGATGCTCGGGACGGGTGCAGCGAGATTTCCCGGGGGGGAGGGAGGAGGGAGGGGGGATCCGGAGGGGAAGCATATGTAAACCCATGGTGATATCATGACAATGTATGGCAAAAACAATAAAAAAAAAAAAAAAGAAATCGACATAGCTGAAAAATCTAGGCTAATATTGAATCAAGACAGCAAGCAACTAACTTAAGGAAAATGAAAAAAGAGGGATTTAAAAGAAAGTGAACACAAACAAACAAACAAAAAATCTCAGTTTCATGACAAACATCAGCACTATCTTGTGTTCATCCAGCCCAATTGATGTATACCAAAAATCTTGGTAGAAATTATTGCATCGATCCACACAATTGGTCTCTGATATGGATTAGAAACTTACAGTATTACTCTTGTTTAACAGTTGTTAAAAGTTGCAATTTCAAAAGTAATTCAGTGACTTTCTGAATAAAATCAAAATCTAAGCTACCACAAATTTTAATTTACAAATCTATTTCCTGTTACCTATATTAAGGATATAAAAGGTTTTAAATTTCTTCCCCTATTCAATTGACTTAACACTTCACTATTTGCTGGTGTCAAGTTTGTTATTTTCAAACAACAACAAAGCTCCCAGTGAAAATCATTATTTCTCTTTAACTTCTGAGGAGTTCAGAGTAAACATACAAAAGAAACATAAGCAAGGATGCGATCATCATAGGCTTGGAACATCCAGTAAACAAAACACATTACTTTGTAGCTCTTTTGAAAGGAAAATATGTACTATACATCTAAGCATCAAACAGATGGAATAATATATACTGATTTGTGATGATGACATAAAATATTCCCCTAACATCATTTTTCATATTAGACCTTCACTGAAAGGTCTAAACCACACTATTATAATAAAAGTCAGTGATTTCCTCTCAAGGAGTAAGGCAGTGTAACTTTACTTCACTGTGGTCATCACAGGCACATCCCAGGTACCCATAAGGAATGTTTATTTAAAAAAATAAACAACCAACTTGCATAATGACTAATGGCCTCAGGGTAGCTCCTGATAGATATAAGATAGATGACAGAGATATATTAAAAGATGAATGTCTTCTTTTGAGTATGTTGAGTAACTGATGCTTGTTAGATGAAAAACTATGATTTGCAGTATTGCTTTTTCAGCATCAGCAGAAGGAAAATAGGAAAATCTTAGCAGAGCAAGTCCAGCCTACATGTTAAGGATTCCTGAGTCTGCAAAGAACAATGCTCTCCAGTAATTATTAGCACAGAGAAGGTGCGCCTAGTGTTTCCAAACTTTATAACACAGTTATAATCATCATGCTTCAACTGAAAACATTCTGGAACCATGTTAAACTATCTGGCTTCTATGCCATCCAGCCTGTCGACATCCGAAAATCAATGTTATCAGTGTCTCTTCTAGTATGAGGATTACTTTAATAGGGGTATCTCCACAGTCATCCTTGGCACACCTGCTTACGGGAATGTATGATTTACACAGCTGCACAGTTGGGGTTTGTGTTGAAAGAGATTTTAGCAGATGAGGCATAAAATTTGAAAATATGCAGCCAGGGAGATGGGAGGTATATTAAACCCTCTGTTCTGCAAGCATTAGTCTTTTTCAGATTTTGTTTGTCAGTCTTTTCAGCTAAATAGAAAAGTGACAACACTCTGAAAGAGTGTATGCAGATGCTGAAAAATAAATAGATGAGCTATTACTAGCTGGCATAAATGCTTAGCATTTAGATATTTCATTATATGTAACAGAATTTAGTAAACACATTGGCCAGGATAATATTGGACAGCAGAAGATACAAATATGAATGCTGGCACATGAAAACATATTAGGGACAGATTTAGAAAAGATAAACAAAGGTATGAGAGCTTTATTTGATTTATTTTTTAAATGGCTTACATTTTAACAAGCAGTATTTTTATTTTTTATTTTTTTATTTTTATTTTTATTTTTATTTTTTATTGTTTTTGCCATACATTGTCATGATATCACCATGGGTTTACATATGCTTCCCCTCTGGAACCCCCCTCCCTCCTCCCTCCCCCCCAGGAAATCTCGCTGTACCAGCCCCAAGCATCAATCCTGGGCTGGCGATTGATTAGACACATGACAATTAACATGCTTCAATGCCCTTCTCCCATATCATCCCACCCTGAACACGCCCGATCTCGTCTGATCTAACAAGCAGTATTTTTAAATGGATGAATGATGCACGAGTGATAAGGTATTAGGATATCTGTCAGGGCTACTATTTTATTCTGAGGCACCATATTAGCTTATGAGGTTGTGGACAAAATTCAGCTTCTTGTGGTTGTAGAACTGAAGTCCCTGTTTTCTTGACACATTCCTCTCTTCAAATTCAGGCAAAGAATCATTGATTTCCTCTTGTGCTTTGGATTTCTCTAAATTCCCTTTCTGCCTTGCCTTGTGCTTTTAAGGGATCATATGATTATATTGGGCCTCTGCTGCTGGTCAATCTTCTTTTGAATTCAATTGATTAGGAAATTTAACTACATCTACAAAGTTCTTTTTGACATGTTAAATAATATATTCACAGTCTGATGATCAGAGTGTAGAATCCTATTGGGAGCTAAATTCACTTGTCTGAAATCTCATCTTCTATTACATATTTATTTGAAACGTAAGTAGACTTAGATTATTATTCCTAAACATGACAATCTAGTCATTATCCACATTACATTTTAGTGTGAGTTTAGTAAGAATCTTAACTTTTAAGAACTGAAATTTGCCTTAAGGAATAAGACCTGTAGTCATAAAAAGAAAAATACAGGACAAAAGTCTGATTTTATAGCATGGAGAGGTATTTCCCAGAGGAAAACTAAAGACCAACCTGAGTGGAATACTGAAATGTGGCATTCTTGAAAAGGATGATAGAAGAAAGTAGAAAGAAGTAGAAGAATGAGTGGGACAGAGACAGTGAAGAACCAGAAAACAGTTCTCCCATGGGCTGTGAAAGATAGGAATGAGCTAAGTTAACTAGATCCTAGCCCTAGATGCCCCTACTCTTTCATCAATAACTCAAACACCACACACACACACACACACACACACACACACACACACCCCTCTAAATACAGAGGGACAAGAAAAGATTCCAGTAAGTTTCTGCAGTTCGGAAACATATTTCTTTCTCTTGGAGCATTATATAGTATTTTTGTAAATAACAGCAGAATTGGAGCTGAGGAAAAGAGGCATTTAGAATAGAGGGAAGAGACAATATACAACTATTTCTATTGGTTTTAAAATACCCCTTAACTTCCAGGAATAACTTTGTCTATTCAATTATTGTAATGTATATTTAAAGAAAGAAAGCATTTTCTGTTGGAACAAATATTAAGTTCACAATAATCCAATCATAATCTTAACAGGGAGAAAAACCAATCTCTGCTTCACTTCACTGCACTATAGTATTTAATCTTTTTCTATTGATAGTTAGTGCATGCAATTTTCATTAGAAGAGCTTTAAACATCAAAAGTAACATTTGGAGGCAGCAGCAGATTCACAGCAGCTCTTTAATATTTGGTCACTTTATAATTAGATTATAACTTTACAAGGAAGCATATACAAGACACTGGGTCACAGTTTTAAAGTTATAAAGCCAATAAAATCATCCAGGGTGTATTATTATTTTGAAATGACTTATAATCAATTTAATTTTACTGCCAAAACAGTTTTATCATTTCTTTCCCAAAGACAAATGTGTTCAGTTCGATTTGTGTTTGGCTTTGCATTTAATCATGTTTGCAGGGTTTTCTGAGTTTACAATTGTGTAACATTTATGTTTATATATATCTTTATATATGTTTATATATATCTTTACATTTATGTAACACTATTCAAAACTTTCTCCTCCCTAAATTTGTCCTTGTGTTTGATAACTTATTATAACTTTATAATGTTGTAGTTATATATACATAGTGCTCTGAGGATCATGATAAAGGATATTTTATAATCTTATTTTTTTACTGCTCAAACAATTTCAAGTAACATATTTATAAAGTCTAAAACATGTAAATGTAACACATATTCAAATGCTGTTCAGAAAACCACTAGATCATGAATATTTTAGATAAATGTAAAATTAGTAGTTTACCTACTACTGGTCAAACTGCATCTGATATGCACCTGAATTTAGTCACCTTCCTTTAAAGGATTAATAGACCAGGCATTTGCACATCAACCCAGAGCACAGCAATGGATAAGTGAGGTGAAAAAGGTATGGATAGTTTGTTTTGTGCAGTGGTGGTTTTCTAAGGTAAGCAAAGAAAATAGAAGTTTTAGGAAAACAATGGCTATGCGAATGAGGAACTTGGTAACAGTTCTTGTAATAATTGAATTGACCAACATATGATTTAAGCTCTAGGATTTTTTCAGCATGTGTGAGGGAGTGAGGCTAAGCCAGAGCTACAGCCTTGTGCTTTTCAGTTCTGAGAATACAGGAGTCTGTGGATTGAAGTGTGCTCTCCACGTCCTTAAACCATCATATGATTTTAAGACGGGTAACTTGGCAGAAAAATTAACTTTTTAAAAACACTGGAGTGATTTAAAGGAAAATCATATGCAATTATGGTTAATAATGCAAACTTCAAGTTTATCATTCTGCTATAAGTTAACTTTTGGCCCTGAGATGTTTGACTAACATTACTGCCTCATTCTATCAGTTCAGTTAAGTTGCTCTGTTGTGTCTGACTCTTTGTGACCCCATGGACTGCAGCATGCCAGGCCTCCCTGTCCATCACCAATTGCCGGAATTTACTCAAACTCATGTCCACTGAGTTGGTGATGCCATCTAACCATCTCATCATCTGGCATCCCCTTCTTTCCCCACCTTCAATCTTTCGCAGCATCATGGTCTTTTCCAATGAGTCAGTTCTTCACATCAGGTGGCCAAAGTAATGGAGTTTCAGCATCAGTATCAGTCCTTCCAATGAATATTCAAGACTGATTTCTTTTACCATGGATAGGTTGGATCTCCTTGCAGTCCAAGGGACTCTCAAGAGTCTTCTCCAGCAACACAGTTCAAAAACATCAATTCTTTGGCACTCAGCTTTCTTTATAGTCCAACCCTCACATCCATACACTGGAAAAACCATAGCTTTGACTAGACAACAAAGCTCTGACATTTGTTGGCAAAGTAATGACTCTGCTTTTTAATATACTGTCTAGGTTGGTCATAACTTTTCTTCCAAGGAGCAAGCATCTTTTAATTTCATGGCTGCAGTCACCATCTGCAGTGATTTTGGAGCCCAAGCTTCATTCTATACCAGTGGAAATACTTTGAGATAATTAACAAGCGTATTTGTTATTTAAAATAAGAACATCAAGAAATGATAACTGGAAAGAATATTAAACATTTATACAATTAGTTACAGGAATCCTGATAGGAGGAATGAACATAATTTACAAACTAGTTCTGACATGTGGGAAAATTGAAAAATGAGAGACACAGAAAAAAAAAAGAAAGAGAGGTTTAGGAAAATTTACCCCCTCCACGAGATAATTCATTTGCCAAACTTGGTCAAGGAGTATCAATAATTCCTTTCGGCGTTCATGCATGCTGAATCACTTCAGTCCTGTCCAACTCTATGCAACGCTATGGACTGTAGCCTGTCAGACTCCTCTGTCCATGGGGATTCTCCAGGCAAGAATACCAGAGTGGGTTGCTATGTGCTCCTCCAGGGGATCTTCCTGACCCTGGGACTGAACTCATGTCTCTTATATCTCCTACATTGCTGAGTTCTTTTCCACTAGTGCCACCTGGGAAGCCCAATTCCTTATTATGAGTAGATTTAGGTCCATAGTAGAACTCCTTTATGTGTTTCTGGTTCAGACAGTGAACTTTGCATATATGTCTTTTCTTCCCCCTTAACAAAAGCCCACTGAAACAGCAGATATATTAAATATATATGCATTGTGAACAGGAGAACCAGTAGATATAATCTTCATAACAGACGAAATAGAGTAAAGAAAGCTATGCTGCTGCTGCTGCTGCTAAGTCACTTCAATCGTGTCAGACTCTGTGCGACCCCATAGACAGCAGCCCACCGGGCTCCCCCGTCCCTGGGATTCTCCAAACAAGAACACTGGAGTAGGTTGCCATTTCCTTCTCCAATGCATGAAAGTGAAAAGTGAAAGTGAAGTTGTTCAGTCGTGTCTAACTCTTAGCGACCCCATGGACTGCAGCCTACCAGGCTCCTCTGTCCATGGGATTTTCCAGGCAAGAGTACTGGAGTGAGGTGCCATTGCCTTCTCCAAAAGAAAGCTATAGTCCACAAAAAAGAGCAAATGAAAACAACAGACATGGGAGCAATGATCTTTAGTGGGCCTGAAAAGATTCAGGGATACAAGCCTAATGACAGTGGTTATATTGTGCAGAAGTCTGAATGGGACAGAAACAATTTAAATAATTTAAAGGCTTTGTAAGTAATTGCAGGACCAGGCTGCTTTATGCAAGCTGTCCACACGTAAGCCCTGCATTGGCAGAGACACTGGTTACTTTCAGACATAACTAAAGAACTCTCAAAAGAAAGTGAACCATGTCTTGGGGAGCACTAGGGATTCTAGCACTGGTGTTAGTATGTCAGCTATTTTCTACTTTTTATTTAATTCAATTGTATGTATTTATTTTTGGAAATCAGAGTAAAAGCTGGCATTTATATTTGCTACCTAGTCACACGTCATTAATGGAAATGCTGAGAATCAGCCCTCCCATTCGAAGGAGAAACAATTTGGGAAACTGATTCACACAAAAGTAGAAGAAGTCAGTGTCAGTCGTGTGATATGAGAAACTGTTGAAGATGTGCCTCAGCCTATGTGATGCAATATCAGTGACAGAGGAGTCACAATCTACAAGTGTAAAAAAAAGAATTCTAGGATGACAATAGTGCCGCTTACAAAGAAATTAATAAAGTTTAGTGTAAGTTTGTCCAACTTTTTTTCCCCTTTTTCCAGCATGTAAAATGAAAGTCGTTCAGTCATGTCCAATGCTTTTTGACCCCATAGACTGTAGCCTGCCAGACTCTTCTGTCCATGGAATTCTCCAGCCAAAAATACTGGAGTGGGTAGCCCTTCCTTTCTACAGGGGATCTTCCCAACACTGGGATCAAACCTAGGTCTCCTGCATTACAGGTGGATTCTTTACAGTCTGAGTCACCAGTGATATGAACCTCCTATTACATTCGGGAAATGTGTGAGTATGCTACCCTTGGGGGAACGTTGTAACAAATCAACACCTCTACTGGGCATTCCACTGGTGGCGATATGACGTCCACTATCCAGAAGCAGTGATGTCATTGTCGCCATGTTGTCTGATGGTGTTTGAGTTATCATCAATGCCCAGTTAATGCCACAGTAGCCCTCCAACCAGTGCACTGTGGTGACATTGCCTATAGGCCTGGCTTTCAGTGTGGGCTTGTATTGTCCATACATGTTTCTCAGGAATTTTCTCCTGTCTCTGTGACAATAGGATTATTGTAAATGTTGACAAGATGACTCTATGCTTCATACAGAAAGGAAAGAGAACTAGAATAACAAAAAGTTCTATTTTTTTTTTAAACAGCAAAGTTGGAAGATTCACACTATCTACTATAAAGCTACACCATGGTATCAATGAAAAGATGGACATGTCAATCAATGGGAGAGAATATTCAGAAATAGAGAAAAACAACTATGGTCAAATGATTTTTGTCAAATATGCAAAGGTGAGCCAATGTCTAAAACAAATTTTTTAAACAAAATTTGATGAATTATTTCATATCTGCATGCAAATGAAGGAAAAAGAAGAAGGGAAAAAAAGCTTTGGCTGGATCCCTCAGCTTATATATTGGGCTGGCCAAAAATTTCGTTCGTTTTTAAAGTAAATATAAAGCCATATTTTTAATTTTCATCAAGAACTTTATTAAACAATGTATTCACCATTTTGTTCGACTATCTTCTGCCATTTGTCAAGCAAATTCATAATTTCATCTTCCTCAAACTTTTTATTTTTTTGAGCAAAGAACCATTCTAGGTGCATTTTATAGTCTTCCAGAGAACTGAAATTTTTTCCATGAAGAAAATTTTATAATCAAAGTGAATGGAAAACCCAAAGGGGCAGTGTCTGGTGCATACAGTGGATGAATCCAAATTTCCGAGGCAAGCTGTACCCATTTTTGCCTGATCATCAAAGAGACATGTGGTCTTGCATTATCCTGATAACAATACTTGGAAATAATCATTTGGTTTTCCAGAATGGCTCATAATAGAGGACTCCCTTCCAATCCCACCATACACACAACATCATCTTCTTTAGATGAAGATCGGTTTTTGGAGTGGCTGGTGTTGGTTCATTTCACTTGCTCCACAATCTCTTTCATTCCATTTTATTGTACAGTATCCACTCTCATCACTTGTCATGATTTGTTTTTTAAAAGCGGAATGATTTCATTAAGTTTCAGTATAAAATTACATATGGAAATACAGTCAAGAAGATTTTTTTCGCTTGACTAATGTGGAACTCAAACATCAAAGTGGTTAACCTAACATGCTGATTTGAATGATTTTCAGTATTTAATGTGTATATTTTGAGTATGTCAACTATCTCCTATGTGGTCTAACAATAATTCTCAACTTACTGTCTCAATTTGACTGCTATCAACTTCAACTGGTCTACCTGACCACAGAGTGCCATTCAGTGAGAAACCTCCAGTACCAAACTTCTCATACCTCCTTTGACACAACTGATCAGTCACAGCACCTTCTCCATACACCGCACAAATCTTGTGTGTGTGTGCTTCAGTTGCATTTTTACCTTTCTTGAAATCATAAAGCATAATATGCCAAAAATGTTGTTTGTTTTCTTTCATCTTCAATATTAAAATGGCTACACAAAAATTCACTGGTTTTGATAAGTTTTTTTATTTCATGCCAATATGACATCTGTCATAATACAATCTAACAAAATTGTTTTGAATGAAACTAAAGACAACTATGACTACTAGAAGCATCTCACGGGGGGAAAAAATGAACATTTTGGCCAACCCAATAATAGTTAACTCAAAACAGATCATAAACGTATAAAATGTAAAATTATAAAACTTATAAAGGAAAACGTAGAAAATAATTTTCATGACCTTTGGAACAGACTAAGGATTCTTATATGGAAGATCAAAAGCATGATTCCCCCAAAGAAAATATTGATAGATTAGACTTCATCGAAATTAAAAACACTTTTTTTTTCTGTGAATGATACTGTTAAAAAAGAATTAACAAACAAACTACAGATTGGGAAAAATATTTGTAAATTATTCCTCACAAGGAACTTGGATGCCTAGAATATAAAGAATTTCTAAAACTCACAAACAAGAAAACAACCCAATAAAATAATAAAATATTTAAATAAAAAAACCCACTTTACCATAGAAGATATACCAGTGGCAAATAGGTATATGTAAAAATGTTCAATATCATTAGTCATTACGGGTAATGTGGAGTAAGACCAAAAATAGACACCACTGCACATCTATCAGATCAGCAAACAACAGATACAAAGAGAACCTGATAAAGTCACATGCCCTGGCAAGTTTGCAGAGCACTCAAATTTCATACATTGCTGCTAGCAATGCAAAAGTGATACAGTCAAGAGTTTAGCTAAGTGTTTATTGATGTGCACAAATATAGAGGTATTGTGATACATATAGTGGAATACTATCTAACCATTGAAAAAATTGAAATCTTACTGCAACAACATGGATGAATCTTGAGGGTATTATGCTAAGTGAAATAAGTCAGACTAAGAAAGACAAATACTGTTTATTTTCACTTATATGTGGAATTAAACAAACAAAGCCAAGCTATAGATAGAACAGACTGGTCGTTGACAGAGGTGGTAGGTGAGGGAGTGGATGAAGTGAATGAAGAGACTAAAATGTACAAACTTCCAGTTATAAAATAAATAAGTCATGGGGATGAAATATACACCATAGTGACTAGAGTTAATAATATTTTACTTAGAAAATAGAAAATGCATATTGTTATTAAGAGCCATACATAAAATCCCCTCAAAATTTCACAAAGGTAAAAATCTTTAAAGTATATAATACATACTTCTTTGTTGCTTTAGCAATACAAATAAAATTAATGACTCCTGAAAAAAAAGTAGACATACTTATCATATGGCCCAACAATCTTCCGCCTAAGTATTTACCAAGGAAATAAAACTTATGTTCAAAAATTCCTGTACATCAAAGTTCACAGTAGTTTTAATCATGTGCTCTAAAAACTGGGGACAACCTAAACACCCTTTGACTGATGAAAGGATAAACAAACTTTGGTAAATTTATGCAGTGCAATGATACACAGCAATAAGAAGGTGTGAATTATTGATACAAGCAACAATATACATACACACTGAAAAGTGAATGTGAAAATGTTTGTCGCTCAGTCATGTCCAAATCTTTGTGACCCCATGGTTCTAGCCTATTATGAGGGAAAGATGCTATATGCTTCCTGATTTCATTTGTATGACATATTGGAAAAGGCAAAACTACAGAGAATAAAGTTAAGTGGTAGATGTCAGGTTTTAGGGATGAGGAAGGGGTTAATTACTAAGGGCAGCACTGGGGAATATTCTGGATGATAGAATTGCCCTATACCTTGCTCATTTTGGTAGTTACACAACTCTGTGTATTTGTCAAAACTCAAACAAATATATCAAAACTGAAACCAAGTAGAACCCTTCAGACCCTCCCAAGTCTGAAGACTCCACCATGTCCCCTGCTTCTGCTTATAGAAAAGCTAAAGTGTCTCAGACCTCCTCACAGAGGAGTATGCACAAAACAGTCAGTGATTTGCATGACAGAGTCACAGAATCTTTCTGCCTCTGATGCACATTCCTGAGTTGTTTTACAGATACTAGAACTATCACCAGAGGGAAAAAAACTAATCCTATGACCATCAGGAGTTAGCCGTGACAAACATAAGCTGCTCCATCTTGAGCAGTACTGAAACTCTGGCTAGCACAATTCTCAAAACAGGCCTCAAGAGAACAGGAATAATAAACACTATTGCTCATAACAACGTGTATCTTTGTGGACATCATCAAAATAATTACAGCTTGTTCTACAAGTATATATAAGTAGGTAACTAAAATTGTTAGCAAAGAGACACTACAGACCCATATCAACCCACTCTAAGAAGGTGGTACCCTGTATCAACATGAAGAAGTTACATAGGGAGACTTTTACGCATAGTCCAATAGAAATGGAATAATGTCTGAGTGTGGGGATTTGTAAGCAGCTCTTTGCAGGCAGCAGCTTTCTCCAGAAGGCCCCTTTCAACTCATCAGTTTAGCAAAACTATATATTTACCAACCTTTATAGCAGATGCCCCCATGCTTAACTAACCTCCAGCCCAGGCACAACTTTCAAATCTTTTGATAACAGTGTACCTTTCCTAACCTGCTGATTCCTTTTTTTAAATTAAAGAAGTAAAAATGAAGAATAAATAATTAACAGATGACTAGAAAAAGATCTGGTCTTTTTCCCTAGCTTCTTCCTTTGGCAATTTCACAAGCAGATGGTGAGAACAAGATAGCATCTAAAGATCACAAGGAGTCAACAAGCCTGCACATAGTGGGAATCGCAAAAAATCCAACTCCCTAACTCAGTGATTAACTGAGATTAATTCCCTTTTTTCCGTTTAAAAATTTCCATGGTAAAATCATTAGAGCTGGTTCTGGACAGGACACAATTCTGCCTTCTCCTTAGATTACCAGCCACCTAAATAAAGCAGTCTTTCTGTTTCTACCAGCACTTGTCTCTTGAGTGTTGACTTTTGAATAGTGAGCAGCCAAACCTGAGTTTGGTAACAGAATGAATGAATTTTATTGTACATAAATTTAAAATGTGTAAGTAAAAATTAACAGGAAAAATTTTAAAATATACTACTTAAATTATTAAACATTATCAATGATAAAACTGGAAAGCAGCAAAACTTTTGAGGAAATACCATAATAATAATGTCAATAGATGTTTATGTTTCATTTATAAAGAGAAATAGTAATATAACCATATTATTTAGAGATAGTGAAGCAAACACAAAATTAAAAAGGGAAAATGCTAATCCCTGAAAAGGTATTATGGAGAGAGTTTTATATATATAAATATGTATAAATATATATGCACACACAGTATGTATTGTTTACATTTTATAGGTATATTCATAAGAATTATATTGAGCTAAGATAACAAATGGATAGTAGCAAACTGTTCTTATTTAATGATGTGAGTTTGATAATATTTACACAGTCTTCATATTATTTGAATAAAGAAACCACTTTTTTTTGTTTGTTTAAAGTTTATTTCCGGATCTGTTAGACCTCAAATCACAATTATTTGTGAATCTTATAAGTAAAGCAAACAGACAATTTTAGCAACATTCCTTATACAACAAGATCTTAGTCTTATTTTTCTCAGTTTGTGTTGTATGCTTCTTTGCAGTCTGTAAAGCAGTTCATGTAGGTATTTGGGAAGTTCTGAAAATTCTAACAAACAATAATTATCCCACTAGAAGATGATTGTGTTATAGGTGTTAAAGTTCTCAGTACAGCAAAAACATTATGGCTCATACCATGAAGGACACAAATCACAAGACCAGGCTGGAAAGACAAGCTGCTGCTTGCAAGTATAGCATGCCTCTCTTACATCTTTACCCAACATTTTTTACACATTTTTTTCCCTTTAAACTCTCAGGAACCCCTGCCAAATATGATTCGAGCCCTGATAAATATATTCTTGTCCTTTCTAAATATACCATGTTTCTCATAGCAAAGATGGTTCCCATCATAAGGTATTATTACATAATATACCACTGTCATGAGAAATGCTTAGAAAGCTGTCCATATTTTCTTGGTATTTATTTTGCATATTTCAACCCTATTGATACCAACTTTCTTCTTGGAAATCAAAGAATACCTATTGATCCTGAAAAAGACTTACTGACTACTAAAACAAGCCAAAGTTATAAGACCTGGCATGTTAAAATCACTGACCTCTTTACAAAACCTTCAATTCTATTTTGGGGAAGATATTTTTTATTTAACGTGGATTTTCTACATTTATTACAGCTCTTTGCATGTATTTACTGAATTCAATTAATTTCATGATAAAACCTTAAAACCAGAAGGAAGATCCCAAGTGTGGCATTATGCAAACAAAACATTTGTTGAGAAATAATTCACAGTCCTCTTTATCCTTTTTCTTATGATATAAGGCATTGTGATTAACATATCAGAATTCTGAACCTGTCTTTTTATTTGAACAACATTATAGCAATAAACCAGAGATGGAAAGCTTATGGAGGGAGGGGGAAGAATTACATTCCAACAAAGAAATAGATTTCATTATAAGTACCCAGGGGGTTATTTTATAAGAAAGTAGAAAAATATATTTTTAAAAAATATAGCTTGGCAATGGCCTTTATGTCTAGATATTATTTTCTCAATATAACCCCCATTGAGGCAAAAGTAATATTAACAAATAATAAAGTTTTGCTGTAATTCTTAGTATTTTAATAAACATAGTTATAACATGCCAAGTAAATTAAACTCCTTAATCTTTTCCCTCTATTTTACTACACCATGGCATTGCTATACTTGGAAAATGATCATTCCACAAGCAAAGTTACTAATCATCTCAGACTGATTAAAAAGAAAATGTCTTCTTGATTCCTCATGACCCCTAAGCTGAAGTCTTTGAATCTGAGATTAAAGCTTAATTATTTTGATGTACCAGTTCAGTGTTATCAACCTGGCCTCTTCACCACTTTGAAAGTGTAAATTGATTGAGTAAAATAGGTGAATGCTCTGTCCTTTGCTTTTTTTTTTTTTAAATAATTCATATTTTCAATTTCTAGATGAAAAATAATACCTTCACTAAATTCTAATCATACTTTCTGCTGACAGAGATAAAATAAACCCAAAGATTATCTAGAATACTAAGGGAAGATCACTATGCATAAATCAATATTGCCTCTACCTGTATTACTAATCTTCTTTTAGACATGATACACAATGTTTTTTTAAAAAATGTAGACCACTTTGAGATAAGGTTGAAAGTGCTCTCTCAATCTTAAAATACAATTTTCTTTACTAAACTACCTTAAGCAGAACTGTTTTAAGTATAAAAAATAATCTGAGATTAGTCAGTGCTACCAACCCCATAACTATCATCTACCCAGTACTTCTATACACAGGTAACCATGTCAGTTTCATGTATGAACTTCCAGAAATATTCTGTGTTGCACAAATATTGCATTATAGAAATTCTAAAATGAAACAACATACTGAATTTTTTTTATTTAAAAATATAGCTTAAAGGAAGATCCATATAAATACATACAGATTTGGTATGTTATTCTGTTATATAAACATTCCATGATTTGTTTAAATTATCACTTAAGATGTGTCCAGAAACAGTTAAGTCCTAATATTGATTCCAGTCCACTTTTTAAAATTAAAGTATAGTTGATTTACCCTGGAGAAGGATATGGCAACCCACTCCAGTATTCTTGTCTGGAGAGTTTCATGGACAGAGGGGCCTGGCAGGCTATTGTCCATGGGGTCACAAAGACTCAGGCATGACTAACTAACTATAGTTGATGTATAATACTATATTAAAATTTTAGGTGAACAATATGGTGGTTCAATATTTTATAGATTATACTTAAAATAATTATAAAATATTGGCTGTATCTCCCTGTAACTTATCCTTGTAGCTTATTGGTTTTATACATAGCCCGTCTATTTTTGTGCTTCCTTATGGTGACTTCTCTTCATGGCCGCATGATTCCTTGTCTGCCAGCCATGCACAAGGAAAATGAATCTCCTGTAAGCTTGCTTGAGTTCAAATGTTGGCACCACCAGTCTTTCACCATGTGAATGTGGGGTAAGTTACACAGATTATCTGAGCTTTAGTTCGTACTGGTATATTACTGCCTCTTGAGTTTTATAAATCATAAAATTCATGAAACACAGCCCAGGCACATTCCAAAGTGCCTTATAAATAGAGTGAATATTGATATAATCAATCCCAGAGCCTTCTGGAACAGGAGGTAAAAGGCTCACTGTATATTATAAGAAGTTTCATAGTATCCTCCAAAAGTATCTATGGACCTGGCCCTGACCAACGCCAGTCTAAAGAATGGATTTCTTTTCACTGCTCTCCTCACAATGGGCAAGAGTATTCCTGACATCCAAAAACCACAATGAGCAGGGGCGGTCTTGTCACAATGGGATCCAGCTCTAAAAATGATTAGGCTCTTCCCATTCAGGGGGAGTAAGTTGCCAATATCTCTTAAAGTGCAGATTCAAGCTTCAAGACCTCACAGGCCCAAGTAATCTCTAAATGAAAATTAATTTACACAGATCAAACAGTCCAACTGACCAGTTTACATTCAGATAACTTGTATGCATAACGGTTAATGTCTCTCTCCCTGCACTGTGGATTCAGCTGTGCCCCCCCTGTAAAGTGGTATGTCATTCCCTTGTCCCCAGAACTAAACAGACAATCCCCACTGGGCTTGCATTTAATTGCTCTACAAGTAAAGGAGGGTTTGTCACCCTAATAGGGTGAGATTAGTCTCCAGTTCCTTTTGTATGCATATAACTTCAAGTGAGAGTGAAACAGAATCTAATTCTCACATTCTGGTGTAGTCTTGGTTCTTGTGTGGCGCTAAGGTTTGTGCCTTATATCATCTCATTTATTTCTACGATATTCATGTGTAAGTTAGTTCAGTTGCTCAGTCGTGTCCAATTCTTTGCAACCCCATGAACTGCAGCACGCCAGGCCTCCCTGTCTATCACCAACACCCGGAGTCTACCTAAACCCATGTCCATCAAGTCAGTGATGCCATCCAGCCATTTCATCCTCTGTCATCCCCTTCTCCTCCTGCCCTCAATCCTTCCCAGCATCAGGGTCTTTTCCAATGAGTCAACTCTTCACATCAGGTGGCCAGAGTATTGGAGTTTCAGTTTCAACATCAGTCCTTCCAATGAACACCCAGGACTGATCTCTTTTAGGATGGACTGGTTGGATCTCCTTGCAGTAAAGTGCATACTATAGAAGAAGGATCAGAAGCTTAAAAAGCATAGATAATTTCCTGAAGATGAGAAGAGTATTACATGACAGAGCTAGCACACAAATTTGGGTTTCATAGACTTCAAGGTCTGTGTTTTTCCACCACATTCTTATATTGTCTCTAATGAATAAAGAAAGATATTCTGTGTGCAATGGACTAAATTCTGTAAAGGTCTAAACTAAACTTTTTTTTTTCTCTTTCACCAGAGAAAAACCCTATATCCAGGAAATCTAAATGTAATGCTATGTAGAACATTATGTTAAAATGTAAAACACAGTAACTGTTGACACATTTTCAAACAAGAAGATGACAAAGTAGTGGTTTCAGGCCGAAGGTGGACTGACAAACACTGAAAGTGAATAAAGATGACAATACAGGACAACACATGAAAACTCACAAAATAATGCAGCAGGTGATCAAACTGGCACGTTAAATCCATGGGGACTAAAGACTTTCAGACCTCTAATTAGAATACTGTTTTCTTTCAAAATGTTTGTATATTTAGCTGATATACATATACTTTTAAATGATCACCTTTGTTCTGGAATCTAGAGAAAATAGATGAACACTGGCTAGTCCCCAGGAGATAACACCCTGCTAGGCCATTGAACAAAACTTTTGCATAAAGGAATTAAATATATAAACTTGTCCTCACTAGAATTTTGCTCTAAATCAGTGTTTCCAAGTTATGGTCCAGTCTTAACAATGATAACCTACAATGTTCAAATTGCCTTCACATCTATTCACTCATTTACATCACATTCATTTACTCACAAGGATCCTTTCCTGTTGACAAGGTGAATACCATATGCCATATTTTTGAGATCACAGCATTGAATTTGAAGTTAATGCATCTGCCCAGAGATTCTTTTTTCCATTATTGAGAAAGAATACAATTTCCTTACCCTTAGCCAAATGTTCTTCTAGTGATAATGGCAGTTATGATGACAAAATAAGAACATTACAAAAATACAATAGCCTTGAGTTTCCAAACACATGTGTGAAAATTACTATGGTGTGGGCTTAATGATGACGTATTACTTCATCTAATCCTCATAACAAAGCTACGAAATGAATATTATCTTATACAAAGCAAGAAACTGAGGCTGGGAAAGGTTTAAATAACTATCCTAGATTACATAGTAAAAAAAAAGTACCAGAGTGAAAACACACTATAGATGCTTCTCAAGGTAAAATTTCTTATTAGAGACAAATGTCAAAAATAGTCAGTGTGCTGGTTCCTTCTAGTTTTAGTGTTCAAAATAACATAATGATTGTGTTCCAGTTAGAACATGAGTTATTATCTCATAACTTTCTAATATTAAAGTCCTATATCATTGTTCTTTAAATACCATAAAATATTAGTTTACCTCTATTAAGACAAGAATTTTTGGGTGTTTGGATATAGCTGCTTTGGAGTATCTTCTCTTCTGACTGTAGTAACAAATGACATAATCTTTTTTTAAGGCAGAAGAACATATTCTTTTCCACCTCTGTAAGTCCTGTTCTCCCTGTATTTCTCTCCATATTTCCCCAGATCTTGCCTTCTTTCTTTTGCCTCTTGTTCTCTCAGTACAGATCACTGATATACTCAATTGCAAATACTTTTTGCCATCACAGTTCAATCAATAGTTAATAATCTAAAGCACTAAAGTACTTTATTAAGTGCTATGAATACAGCAATGGATGAAATGAACATGGCATCTCACCTTATAAAGGTATTTACATATAGACATTGACATTAAACAAATTCATTAATAACTGAATTATGGTCAAAAGGTAAGAGGGAAAAAAACAGGATGTAGGATGATTTGTAACCTTTAATAAGAGAGGTTCATCTAACTAGTAAACGCAAGAAACATCTCCCTGATGAAGTAATTTTAGCTGAAATTTGAAATATGAATAGGAATATGCATACAAATATGGAAAGAAACTTGTTCAAAAGCCCCGAGTCTTGAAAGTCCTAAATGAGGGTTACTGGAGCTAAAGTTTAGTGAAGATGAGAGTCCACTACATCACTGAGGTAATCAAAGTCATGTACACTTTATTCATGATAGTCACTTTATTTATAATTGAAAAAAAAAAAACATTTGAAGGGTTGTAAGCAGGGAAAACAGTGGCTGACTTTATTTTTTGGGGGCTCCAAAATCACTGCAGATGGTGATTGCAGCCATGAAACTAAAAGATGCTTACTCTTGGAAGGAAAGTTATGACCAACCTAGACAGCATATTAAAAAGCAGAGACATTACTTTGTTAACAAAGGTCCATCTAGTCAAGGCTATGGTTTTTCCAGTAGTCATGTATGGATGTGAGAGTTGGACTATAAAGAAAGCTGAGCACCGAAGAATTGATGGTGGTGAACTGTGGTGTTGGAGAAGACTCTTGAGAGTCCCTTAGACTGCAAGGAGATCCAACCAGTCCATCCTAAAGGAGATTAGCCCTAGGTATTTATTGGAAGGACTGATGTTGAAGCTGAAACTCCAATACTTAGGCTACCTGATGCGAAAAATTGACTCATTTGAAAAGACCTTGATGCTGGGAAAGACTGTGGGCAGGACAAGAAGAGGATGACAGAGGATGTGATGGTTGGATGGCATCACCAACTCAATGGACATGCATTTGGGTAGACTCCGGCAGTTGGCGATGGACAGGGAAGCCTGGCATGCTGTGGTCCATGGGGTCACAAAGAGTCAGACATGACTGAGTGACTGAACTGAATTGAACTGAAAGAGGAAATGATTTTCTATTTAAAAGCATACATGGGGAAAAATAGTTTAGAGACCCCCTAGACTATGTTTGGAGATTAAATATGCAAAAGTTACAAAATCTTAGGCAAGAAATACTGGTAGATAAATTAGAATGGCATCAGTGATTATGGAGAAATAGAGCACATGGTTAGGACAGAATTAAAGGGTTTAGTCTACACACAGTAATTATCAGAAGAGGAAAAGAACAAGAAGAGTTGGGGCTTCCCTGGTTGACCTAAAGAATCCACCTTGCAATTCAGGAGACACCGGTTTGATCCTTGCTCTGGCAAGATTCACAAGCCATAGGGTAACTAAACCCGTGTACTCAACTACCAAGCTCAAGAGCTGCAACTGCTGAAGCCCATAGAGCCTGTGCTCCACAATGAGAGAAGCCACTGCAATGAGAAGCCCATGCACCAAATCTAGAGAAAAACCCATATAGCAGCGAAGACCCAGCACAATCAAAAATAAATAACTAAATTTTTTTTAAGTACAAGAAGAATCAAGAATAAATTCAAATATTTTGGTATAAGAAATTGGATACAGAGCTTTGAAATTTTTGAAAGATTAGAAATAAAGCTGAATACATGTTCACTCTAAAATACCAAAGAGAAATAAGGAAATTGATCTTAAAAACCTGTGAAACAAAAGAGAAGCATGAAAAACCAACTTGTGGTATATTTATACAGCTCAGCAGTTAAAGGAAAAAACCTTTAGTGCATGCAAAAAACATGGATAAATCTTCAAAATGTTATATTAAGCAAAAGTAGTGAGACACAAATTACAATATTACGATTTAATTTTTATAACTATCTAGAATAAGTAAAGCGAATTTATAGTGTTAGAAATCAGATGAGTGGCTGTCTAGAGCAGAAAGAAGTGAGTAAAGGAGAACTTAGTGACATTCTTAGGGACAGTCTGAAGCCTTTGAGAATGGAGGAAATTTAAGCAACCTGATTAAAAAATGGTCAAAGACCAAAGATGATACAAAGATGGTAAATAAGCATATGAAAAGATGCCCCACATCATGTGCCATTGGGAAAAATGCAAAAACAACAGCGGTAAAGCATTATACACTCATTGGAATGGCCAAAATCCAAGACACTGGCAGCCCTAAATGCTGTTGAGGATGTGACACAATGGAAACTCTCATTCATTCCCGGTGGGAATGCAAAATGGAACAGCTACTTTGGAAGATAGCCCAGCAACTAAACTTTTTGGTGTTTATTTGCCCAAAGGAGTTGAATATTCACACAAAAACCTACACAAAGATGTCTATAGTAGTTTTATTAATAGCTGCCCAAAGTTGTACAAGCCAATATGTTCTTTAGTAGCTGAACAAATAAATAAATTGTGATACACTCAGACAACAGATATTTAGTGTTGGAAAAATGAGATTTCAAGCCATGAAAAGACATGGAAGAATCTTAAATGTTAATTACTGAGTGAAAAAAGTCAACCTTAAAAAGCAATATTCTATATGAGTCCATGTATATGATATTCTTGAAAAGCTAAAACTATGTAGATAGTAAAAATCATTGATTGCCAGGGGTTCAGAGGGAAGGAGAGATAAACAGGCAGAATATAGGATTTTTAAGGCAGAGAAACTATCCTGTGTGGCACTAAAATGGTCGATACCTATCATACATTTATCAAAACTCATAGAATGTGCAACATCAGTGGTGTAAAAAACGAGATTGGTGATTATACTTTAGTTCATTGGGTGTAATTGAAGAATCTTGCGGCTAAGACTGCCGTAAGTGATCTTTACTAAGTATTTTTAAAAGTTGCATTTTATATGTGATTTGTCACTCAAATAATCTGCTTCTATTCCTGAAAATGTTCCATATCTTCACAACTGTTTCAAATTCAGAGGAGATTATTAGCCTCCCCTGTGTATCCAGTAGCATTCAATATTTCATTCACCATTGGAGCCTGAACTGATTTTCACGTACAGATATTACAGCAGATTAATTTTATGACATTTCAACAAAATTTAAGATTACGTCATTTGTGATTAGTGAACACAAAGCGTGAATGTCATAATATTCAAATGGTTTAGTATTTAAAGCACTTTGGTGAGTTCAAATGGGATAATATTGCATTTGGAATACTTCTCAGAGCTTTGAAGAGGTTTCTATATAATCAAATGGTTTGACTTTATGTAACACAGTTGCATTGTGTTTACACTTTAGGTAGAAGTCCCCACGTGCCCCAACATCTGTCAGTTTTTGAGTGGCTCTTAATGAGGACGTCATAGGCTGAAAACATAACTACACAGTTTGGTATCTGTTAAAACACAAAGTCATCAGAGCTGAAGAGGGACAGAGCAAATATACCACACAGCTGATATATGACAGGCTGCTACTATGAGGGAGAAAATTGATAGACTTCTATGCTTGATTAGAGCACAAGATGAATAGAATTTGTCTGATTTTAATCTTTAGACTCTAGGGATATTTTTCCATATTTACCACTAAGAATATTCACAAAATAAAACAATGGAATCATGCCCAGAAAAGAAAATTAAAAGTCCAACTTAAATTATTCATACAATTTAACATGGAAACTGGAAAACGAATGGCAGCTGGAAAATGAAATGAATGGAAAGGGACCACTAATAAAGGTGTCTGTTCTCATTAGAAATGTTTATGAAAAATGAGAAAAATGAATATTGCTAATGTAAATAGAAGTGTACTTACCTCCCACCATGAAAACCAATTCAGAAGGATCAATAAGTGGAATGGCAACCACCTTAAAACTGACAACAATAAAGATATAAATAACACCAGATAATTTTGTGATTGCAAAACTTTCAGACTTCAGGATAACTTTAAGAAAAATAAAGGTGTATTCTATAATTTTCTAAATCAGGGATGATTGGCCCATAATAAAACGATGAAAATTCACACTCACAGAAGAAAATGTTACAGCTAAGGACAAGATAATCAGTATAATCACAAATCTGATGAATCCCCAGAAAAAGAAATTATCCACGCATCTTTTCTTCTTTAGTAAAGTAATATCTTCTACTCTGTTCACCCCAATCTATAGTTATTTAGTATAATTCCATAAGAGAAAGGAGAATGACTTCACTCCTGTCTCAATGGGTGAAAGTACTTCATCATGAATTGATTTTACATCCCTTAGACTGACCCTGTAAAACTGTGTGAATCTATATGTGATTTAGCCAAAAAGAAAGAGAATTTGCAACTTATCTTCAGGTAAAATTCATTCACTTAATTTTTTTAGGGTTTATTCTTTCATTCAAAATATCTAGAACTAATTTTTATGTTCTAATACTCAACTACCTTAAATTTTATTCTAGACAACAGACATATAATTTGTAACCTCCTAAGAGCAGATGCAACATCAGTTTTGTTTATTTTCCACAGCTGTTGGTCTGGCAGAAAAACTCACAATAACATATAGCTTTTTCCTTTCCTCAAGCTTTATTGAGGCTATCAGGGAAATGCAAATCAAAGCCACAATGAGAAATCACTTCACATCTGTTAGAACGGCTACTATCCGAAGACAAGAGATAATAAGTATTGGTGAGGACGTAGAGAAAAAGGAATCCTGGTACACTGTTAATAGAAAGACAAATTGGTATAGCCAGTATGGAGAACAGTATGGACATTTCTCAAAAACCTAAAAATAGAAATACTATATAATCTAGCAATCCCACTTCTGGGATTCAAACAAAGAAAATAAAATCACTATTTCAAAGAGATATCTGAACCATCATGTTCACCACAGTATTATTCACAATAGCAAAATATGTCAATTGACACATGAATGTTTAAAGAAGATGTGGCATGTATATACACAATGAATGTTATTTAGCCATGAGAAAGAAAAAAAATGCCATTTGCAACAACTTGGATAAACTAGAGTACATTATGGTTAAGTGAAGTAAACTAGACAGAGAAAAGCAAGTACTATATTATCTTACATATTTGTGGAATCTTATATAAAAAGAGTCTAATTCATAGAAAGAAGTAGAATGGTGATTACCAGAGACTGCAGGCTGACAAAAATAGGGATGTGCTGGTCAAAGGGCACAAGCTTTCAGTTATAATTAGTAAATGGATGAATAAACTATCAATCTTTAAAAAATTAAATTGTCAAGAGCAAATAGTCAAAGAATAAATAATTTAAAATCCACAAACACCATAACAGAAAAGACAAACTTCTCTACTCATTTTTGTGAGGCTAGTCAAAGCTTGCTACCAAAACCTAAGAAAGAAAAAAAACAATTACAGTCAAACCTCACTTTTGCATTTATATGCAAAAATCATATATAAGCTAATAACAAATTAATACTAGTTACATGTAAAGAAATATTAAACTTTATATGATGATTGCAGTGATAGAATTAGATATCTAAAGAGTATACTTTACAATATGAACAAAAAATAAAAATCATATTAACAATTAATCTAGAAATTTAATAAAATTCAAGATACATTCATGATTTAAAAAACCAGCAAACAATATAAAAACATTGACCTAATGCAAAAATCAACTATTTAATTGTTCTGCAGTGTGGACAGAAACCAAAAGACTGGTTAGGAGGGCATACTTTCTTGGAGAATGGAATATGGGTAGCTAACCAGATTAGATTACAGTTTCCACCACTTTCAGACTTGAATACTGGGAGCAGGGAGCAAGTCTGCAAAAGACTATACCTCTTCCAGCCAGGGAAAATTGAAAACAGAAGTCAGGAAGCCAGAAACTACAAACACAGTAGTGGAATCATGAATGGGAAAGAGCCAGAGAGGAGAATCTTCAAACTTCCTACGCTTGTCTCTGACTGACCCCTCAATTACACATGTGTGGAACAGACTCGAAGACAGGTAACCAAGGCCTGAGCTAGGGCCAGAATCGCTTCCCAAGAAACAAAATGTAAAGTTCAAGCACAGGCAAGGAAAACACTTATTAAAAGAAAAAAATAAGCAAGACCACAACCAACAAAAAAACTAAATAATAATCATTGGAAGGTAATAACAGAATTAAGAATCTGCAAAATGTAATATTCATAATGTCCAGGATACAGCCCAAAAGATCATGACATACCAAGAATAAAGACAATGGAATCCAGTATTAGAGAAAAAGGAATTACTTGAATGCAAAACCAAGAAAACCTAGATGTTAGTACAGAAAGAATATAGAAGTGGCTACTATATCCTCAATGAAATAAAAGACCATTTATTTAATCAATAAAAATTTCACCCTCTAAAATGGAAAATCTCAAACAAAGAAATAGAAATAATAGTAATAAAGGAATTCTAGGAGTGATAAAGTAAATATACAGTAGGAAACAGGAGAAATCTTTTTGATCTTGTAGTAGGACAATATTTTTAAGAGTACACAAAGCACAAGAAAATTTATAATTTGGAATTGACTAGAAATGTGGTTTAAAACACATTGAAATAATGAAAATGTAACTCACAGACTGGGAGAAAATATTTACAATACAAATGCCTGATAAAGGGTATGTAACCAGAACATATAAAGAACATTTCAATTAAATAATGAAACAAACTGCACATTATGACAAGTATGACATTTAAACAGATAATTCATAAAATAATATACCTATACATATATCCAATTGGTAGAAATTAAAATCCTCAACATTGCTAGATATCAGAGAAATCAAAATTAAAATCTTATGATTCCTCTATATACTCATTAGAATATCTAGAATAAAATTGATTTAAAATGACCAATGTAGATATGAAACAACTGAAACTTTCATACATTGTCAGTAAAAATATTAAATATAACCATCTTTAAATAGTGTGTTAGATTATTACAGTTTTTATATTATTATAAAGTTTAGCATCTACTTAATATTCAAATCACACACCACCTAGAAATTCTACTTCAACGTATTTTCCCAAGAATAATGAAAATATATAGCCAAACAAAGACTTGTACATCATTGTACATAACAATTTCAACAATTATCACCCCCAAATGGAAACAACACAAATATGTCCATCAGCAGGAAAATGATAAACAAACTCTGGTATAATCATACAATAAAATGATGTGCATCAACAAGAAATAGATTACAAATAACCAACACATCCCCAAAATGTTATGTGAAGTCAGAGGAACAAGACACAAAAGAGCATAAATTGTATGGCTTCATTTACATGAATTTATAGGTCAAATACAATGAATATATACTAACAAGCATCAGACCAGAGTTTGCATTGCACTGGCAAGGGTTAGCTGTCAGTAGCTACGGAGTCATGAAGGAAATTTTGGGGTAATGTAAATAATTCTAAAATTTAATTGGAGTCATAATTAAAAGGAAATAATACATTTGAAAAGCACATTGAACTGTTTTAAAGTGAGTGCATATTTACTGTATGTAACTTATATCTCAATAAAGTCAATTAGAATGAAACTTTGATTTCACATACGAAACAATGTAATCCCCTATATTAACAAAATAATAAAGGAAAATTCAATATCACAGTAATCCAAGTCTATACCCTGACCAGTAATGCTGAAGAAGCTGAAATTGAATGGTTCTATGAAGAACTACAAGACCTTCTAGAACTAACACTCCAAAAGATGACCTTTTTATTACAGGGGACTGGAATGCAAAAGTAGGAAGTCAAGAGATACCTGGAGCAACAGGAAAATTTGGCCTTGGTTTACAAAATGAAGCAGGGCAAAGACTAACACAGTTTTGTGAAGAGAACACACTAGTCTTAGCAAACACCCTCTTTCAACAACATAAGAGAAAACTCTACACATGGACAACACCAGATGGTCAGTAACGAAATGAGATTGATTATATTCTTTGAGGCAAGATGGAGAAGCTCTAGGCAGTCAGCAAAAACAAGACAGGGAGCTGACTGTGGCTCATCATGAACTCCTTAATACCAAATTCAGAATTAAACTGAAGAAAGTAATGAAAACCACTAGACCATTCATTCATTCATTCAGTCAGTTCAGTTGCTCAGTCATGTCCGACTCCTTGCAACCCACGGACTGCAGCATGCCAGGACTCCTTGTCTATAACTAACTCCAGGAGTTTACTCAGACTCATGTCCATTGAATCAGTGATGCCATCCAATCATCTCATCCTCTCTCATCCCCTTCTCTTCCTGGCCCCAATCCATCACAGCATCAGGGTATTTTCAAATGAGTCAGCTCTTCATATCAGGTGGCCAGAGTATTGGAGTTTCGGCTTCAACATCAGTCCTTCCAATGAATATTCAGGACTGATTTCCTTTAGGATTGACTGATTGGATCTCCTTGCAGTCCAAGGGACTCTCAAGAGTCTTCCCTAACACCACAGTTCAAAAGCATCAATTCTTCAGTGCTCAGCTTTCTTTATAGTCCAACTCTCACATCCATACATGACTACTGGAAAAACCATAGCCTTGACTAGATGGGCCTTTGTTGACAAAGTAATGTCTCTGCTTTTTAATATGCTGTCTAGGTTGGTCATAATAGAGTTCTGCCAAGAGAACATAATAGAGGTCTGCCAAGAGAATGCACTGGTCATAGCAAACACCCTCTTCCAACAACACAAGAGAAGACTCTACACATGGACATCACCAGATGGTCAATGCTGAAATCAGCTTGATTATATTCTTTGCAGCCAAAGATGGAGAAGCTCTATACAGTCAGCAAAAACAAGACTGGGAGTAGACTGTGGCTCAGATCATGAACTCCTTATTGCCAAATTCAGACTGAAATTGAAGAAAGTGGAGAAAACCACTAGACCATTCAGGTATGACCTAAATCAAATCCCTTATGACTATACAGTGGAAGTGAGAAATAGATTTAAGGGACTAGATCTGATAGACAGAATGCCTGATGAACTAGGGATGGAGGTTCGTGACATTGTACAGGAGACAGGAATCAAGACCATCTCCAAGAAAAAGAAATACAAAAGGCAAAATGGTTGTCTGAGAAGGCCTTATGAATAGCTGTGAAAAGAAGAGAAGTGAAAGGCAAAGGAAGAAAGGAAAGACATACCCATTTGAATGCAGAGTTCTAAAGAATTGCAAGATAAGAAAGCCTTCCTCAGTGGTCATTGAAAAGAAACAGAGGAAAGCAATAGAATGGGAAAGACTAGAGGTCTCTTAAAGAAAATTAGAGATAACAAGGGAACATTTCATGCAAAGATGGGCACAACAAAGGGCAGAAGTGATATAAATCTAACAGAAGGGACTATAAAAAAATCTGAGTGCCAAAGAATTGATGGTTTTGAACTGTGGTGTTGGAGAAGACTCTTGAGAGTCCCTTGGACTGTAAGGGGATCCAACCAGTCCATCCTAAAGGAAATCAGTCCTGAATATTCATTGGAAGGACTGATGCTGATGCTGAAACCCCAATACTTTGGCTACCTGATGCAAAGAATTGACTCACTGGAAAAGACCCTGATGCTGGGAAAGATTGAAGGCAGGAGGAGAAGGGGATGACAGAGGATGAGATGGTCAGATGAAATCACTAACATGATGTACATGAGTTTGAGGAGGCTTGGGGAATGGTGATGGACAGGGAAGCCTGGGGTGCTGCATTCCATGGGGTCTCAAGGAGTCAGACAAGACAGTGACTGAACTGAAGTGAACTGAATAAAGGAAAAAACAGATAACCACCTCAATAGACATAGAAAAGCCATTTAACTATATCCAACCCATTGTTTCTTGATAAAATGTCTCAGTAAAATAAGGATAGAAGTGAATTTCTTCAACTTGATAAAGGCTGTTTCCAAAGTGTCTAGAGATATAAATATCCTTAATGGTGAAATACCAAATGCTATTCCTATAAGGCCAGAAATAGTAAAGCTGAGGGGCTATAAAGCAAAGAAAGGGGGTGAAAAAAATATAAGATGTCAGAATAATTACCTCTTGGTACCTTTGGGAAAAGTTACTTAGTTGATTTCAAAGATAACTGTAATGCTCTTTTTCCTTAAATCAATGAGTGCTTTTTGAATTATTATTCTTTATGTGTTACATGTGTATAACCCATTCTATTCTGTATGCCGTAATATAACAAAAATTTTATTTGGAGTACATCTTAATTGCAAATACATCATATTTAACTTAATTCTAATAAGATAGTACATAATTAAATAAAAGATATCATAGAAGTTTGAGTAATATTAGACTGTTGTGGATTGTCATAGGGAATTGTTTATGAAACCATAAAAAAACAATTTGAAATTCTGGATGGTAATTCAAATGCAAAAGGAATAGCATCAGTTATAATTATATACATGTATATATGTTGCACATTGTTAGTGGCACTGTGAAGTAGTATACAGAAAGTATGGAAGACAGTACAGAATTTTCTCAAAAAGTGCAAACAGAACTACCATATGATTCAGCAATCCCACTTTGGGGTGTATATATATTTCCTTAGCTCTTCTTAACTACATTAAGTGGTCCTGGCCTGCTAGAAAGGCTTTTTACATAGTTAAAGGTGGAAATTATTCTTTGAATTGCCCAGATGCTTAGTAATAACATCCAGGTAAGTGGCTCCTAATAATGCACTTTAAAATATAAATATAATGACATTATGTGGTGATTGGTTTATATATCTCCTGTCATTTTTCTCCTGAGTCTATGTATGTGTGTGTTAGGTGTTCAGTCATGTCCGACTCTTTGCAACCTCATGAATTGTAACACACCAGGCTTCATGGTATTCTCCAAGCAAGCATACTGGAGTGGGTTGCCATTCCCTTCTTTACGGTATCTTCCCAACCAATGGATTGTACTTGAGTCTCCTGCATTGCAAGAGGATTCTTTACTTAAAACAGCAGAACTAAGATTACAGAGAATTTTTACTTTTATACATGGTTATCAAAATTTATTTTTCTTCTTCACTAAAATCTTACATATTGAATAACAAACCATCATGAAATTTTAAAAATAATTTTTATCTTGTTATGGGTCATGGAAGTATATTTTTAGTAAAATTTGATTTACTACAAAGCAGTGTTTTACTAACAGAAGAGTATCCTTGACTCCTACCTTCTACTTTTTTGATAGGGCCTTAAATTTGCAACATGATTGTCATGTTTTGATATTAGGTTTTCACTGGCCTCATAAAACAAATTGGAAAGTGTTTCCATCTCTATTTTCTGAAAAAGTTTGTATAAAATTGCTATTACTTATTCATGAGATGTCTGGCATAATTCCTCAGTGAAAGCATCTAGGCCTGGAATTCTTTGAGAAAAACTTTTTGATGATGAATTCAATTTTTATTATAGGTATTGAACTCTTCTGATTTTCTATTTCATCTTGTGTCAGCTTTCATGTTATACTTATAAGAAATATGTACATTGCATCTATTTGTCAAATTTACTGGTATTAAGGCTTCCCTTATTATCATTGTAATAACAATATGATATGTAGTGATCTGTCTTCGCAGTTTAAGAGTGAATTCAGATCATTATATGAGATGAAAAAATAAAAAATGATTAACTGATTAACACAATTAATTGATAAATTCAATTTTTTTCAGTTCTAAGCATTTTCATTCCAAGTGAAAAACTAAGAAATAGAAGAAATGAATAAGACTAATTGATATTATATATACACATACATGTATGTGTATATATGTGAAACTTTTGTGTATTTATATTTTATATAGATTCATTTACTGAATGAAAAGTTTAGATATATAAAATATTCTTTAATTAGTGTATTAATATCATACTTTCAAATAGAAATGAAAGTTCTCAACCTCTTGTTAGAACTTACAGTTGGCAATGTGAATATAGGAATATATAGACAATGCCAATTCGGTGAGTCAATTTCTATTTTTTTTTATATTGACTTCGCAATTAGCAATCACGGAATGTCATACAAAATGCTACAAATTCTTAAAAAAACAAAGCGAAAAAACAAACTCATACAACTTATCCTATATGTTTTATAAAAATTCAGTTAATATTTTTGTTTACTATTTACTTTCTTAACTGGAGAAATAGAAAGATACAGGAGATTTTAGCAGGATGCCGAGAAAAATAAATTATTTTTTTTAAAAAAATAAAAAGATACATAGGATACTGTCTCTCCCATCTTCAACACCAGATGGCTCACAGAGATGACTTCCAAAATAATTTTTAAGAAAGCCCATTAATATCATGCATTGTTCAGATTAAACCATAAGCTTCTTAGAAGAGATGGCCAGTTTTGTAGTTGTTGTTGAAGTTGTTTCTCTCATAGACAATCCTCTGAGTTTTAAGAAGCATGAATTTAAAACTTTATTTTTGCTTCACGCTTTCCCCAAAAATAAAGTGGAAAATCTGTGCCCTGATAGATACTTATGTTTTCTCCTAATCATCATACAGATTACTTTCCAAGTGCTTTGGGGAACATTAATATTATATCCAATACAAAGTACATGAAATGCATCCAAAATATACTGCAAGAAATACTCATCCAGTATAAGGGACAATGCCAAATTTGACAGGGGGTTGGCACTTAACACATTATTAGTAATTATAGCATGAAAACATGTTTTTGTTTTTATTGCTTTAACACATCTGAATAAACACAGAACTGAATCATAAAACACAGAAAATAGTTTCCTTATGCCAGGGCATCCTCTGTCATTAGACTTAGAATAGTCTCATTCTTTAAGCATTTTGTGTGAAAGACTCCTTTGAGGGACATCTTGAGATCCTTTTTAAGGTTTTTTCCTGCATTGCTTAGCATTTCATGTAAATGGCAGGCCCAAAGATAATTTTCAATATTTAGAATAAATACTCATCTAATTACTTTGATAAAAACACTGATCATCCTCCTGTTGTTGTTCAGTCACTCAGTTGTGTCTGACTCTTTGTGGCCCCATTAACTGCAGCACACCAGGCTTCCCTGTCCTTCACCATCCTCCAGAGCTTGCTCAAACTCATGCCAATTGAGTCAGTGTTGCCATCCAACCATCTCTTCCTCTGTCTTCCCCTTCTCCTCCTGCCTTCAATCTTTCCCAGCATCAGGGGATTTTCTAATGAGTTGGCCCTTTGCATCTGGTTTTGGAATATTGGAAATACTGCCTAAATACTGGAGCTTCAGCTTCAGCATCAGTCCTTCTAGTGAGTATTCGGGTTGATTTCCTTTTGGATGGACTGGTTAGATCTCCTTGCAGTCCAAGCAACTCCCATGAGTCTTCTCTAACACTACAATTCAAAAGCAACAGTTCTTCAGTGCTTAGCCTTCTTGATGGTCCAACTCTCACATCCATACATGACTACTGGAAAAACCATCTTCCTGTAGGCAACAGCAAAGACAGTTCCAAGTATAGTCTTATAAGGCCCTTATTCATTTATTCCTTTTTTAAGGGGACATCTTTTATAAAAAAAATTTATTTTTGGCTGTGCTCCATCTTCATTGCTTTGTGGAAGGCTTCTTATTTTGTTACTGAGCATGGGCTTCAGGTGCAAGGGCTTTAGTAGTTGCAGCACACAGGTTTATTTACCCTGAGGCATGTGGAATCTTCCCAGACCAGGGATCAAACCCATGTTCCCTGCATTGGCAGGTAGATTCTTAACCACCCACTGGACCTCCAGGGAAATCCTCCTTTATTCTTTGTAATCATGCTTTATCCTTAGCCCATCAATCAGAAAATTAATATAATATCACCCAAGATAATCTTCAAAGTAACCCACTAAGATTTATTTTTTAACCACAAAATAAAATTCAGCTAGAGATATAGACTTTTGTTATTTGGAGTTTTTTTGGTTTTGTTTTTTAAATAGTACTTTTTGAAAATCTGGAAAATTTATCTTAACTATCATCAGGAATGTAATCTAATGTTATGCAAATCCCCAGAAAAATCCTAATGTGTCATTTTCATTACTAGTACTCTTAAAATAGCATTACATATGCATTATGAATAATGTAGAGAATATTTTTCAATTACGTTTATACAAGAAAAGTATTTAAACTTAGAGATATTAATAGACTAGCCACTCTTTTCTTTTCCCTATAGATTATTGAGTGCTTATGGGAACAAAGGAAATAAAAATGCCTTTTTCATATACCTTTTAATAAGATAGGATGACTTCTTAGTTTCAGTAGTGAAAATATTTCATTTAATGGTTAATTGAAATACATTTTTGAGCACTTTTTGGTGGTAGAGTGTAGTTTAGACACTGAAAAGTATAATGCTAAAATAACTTCAACACTTGCTGTATCAGTTAGAACGTTGGTTGCAAGATACAGAAATTCGAATTAAAATGGCTTAAACAATAAGTGGATATATTATCTCAAGAAACGAGAAGTTCAGACATCAGAAATATTACACTGTTGGTGAATTTATACTCACTGTCAGGATCAAGAGTCCATGTTTTTTCCATGTTTTTGTTTTGACATGTTTTTCATGATTGCATGATGGCTATAATTCCGTATAGAGCCAACAACATCCAATAAATGAAGAAAGGATATTTCTTATCGATTACTTCCTACGCCAGTGGAAACTCTAAGCTTGAGAAAATTTCAAATACTTTAACATTGGCCAATAATGGTCACATTTCCTATCTTAATCTAATTCCTGGCAAGAAAAACTTCATTATCACAAATGCTTTAAAGTAATAATTTATCTGCTCCTTGGACTGCAGATAGTATGGTGTTTTATTAACATGTGGCCAAATAACAGAAATTTTTCCATCAACAGAATCAGATTGGTAAAAACAGGATTAAGTACCTTGTCCTGAAAGAATTAGTTTCTCAGGTAAACTTGTTCTTAATACCTGGTTTTCCACCTTTCTTACACTTCTCCCAACTCCAATATTATCTACCATTTGAACTCCTTTTCAGCATTTAATATTCAACTGTAAGTTAAAAACTAGACAAAAAAATCGAATTATAATTTTTAAAAAATCACAAAAACAAATCATGAGAAGTCTGTGCCTCATTTGTTCCGAATGTACCAAGGATGTTTTACTATTTTAGAAAATTTGCTCTGCAATGGCAATTTTGCTCATAATTTTTGAGTCATCACCTCAATTCAACTGTGTTACTTTGGATTTATAACAAACAGAGTGTTTCTACTTTTGTTATGTCTTCTAGTACAGTTGTGTCTGAGTATTTACATATTGAAATATCACCATTTTATCATAAATTGATTTTTTTGTTTCTTATTTGAAAAATGAGTTATCATGAGCTGATAGCTTTCTGTTCTACCAGGATATGAAAATAGATGTGAATAGGAAGACTCCATTACTGTGAGAACATGGTGAAAGTCAGGTTACACCTGAGTAGCTTCAGAAGATATAGTTACTTTTGGCCTAAACTCTACAGTATTGCCACCTTGCTTTCATCTTACACTTATGGCCCCATGAAGATTTCTTAATGACAAGTTTAGGGAGTAAAAACCATCTGGCCTGATTTAAAGATGATTTCATGTAATATGTTGCCACCACATACCTTATATGACCAGGAAAGGCAGTGGTGAAGAAGGATTCTACAAGTGGATGAAATATAAGGTGGTACTTCTTATCGCTCACTTTTGTTGTAAGGATACTTAAATAAAAATGTGGATATACTGATATATGATATTGTTTTACACTTTTAAAAGATTTGTCAGGAGAATGGATAGAATATGTTTGGAACTTTGAGAACAGAAAGCCTAGTGTAGAAGCAAACGGTATACTGCTCAAAATATTCTGTGAAAATATGTTTCCCAAATGTATAGTCACCAAAAGGTACCACTACAGAGGATGCTTCCCTCTATACATGACAGACTGTCTCTTTTACCAGGTACCCTGCTTCCTGCTTAATAGACTCAAGTATAAATTTTCATGGTGGCAAATATGGAGGTTATGAACAAGCTTAATAAAATAGCATTCCTTTCACTGAGTAATTCAACATCGAGTTCTCTTCATCAGACTTTAAGTAAACATCAGTGCTGACCTCCACATATAACATCAAGAGTAGAAAATCTTTCAGTCACCTGCTAGCATGTTGACCAGGGTCGTCATTTGTTCTTATTGAAAAAGAATCTTAACCTAGGTAGACATTTGTAATGATAACCAGTAATAGCCAATAATCTCACCTTTTATCTTGATGTTTACTACACAACATTTGCCCCAAAATATCCTTCTTGAGAAGTCCCTTCCAAGATGACTCAAGTAAAATCATGACTTCCATAATTTTACTTAGGCAAGAGTGAAAGAAACAAATCATACACGCTTTTCTTTTCCTTGTTGGAAACACAACTCTCTAGACATTTCGCCCTTTCTTTTTTACCACTCAGGGTACTTTAATTAGTTATTCTAGCCTGAGACAATTACTTCTGAACAAGTGCTTTATTTGGACAGTAATCCCAAGGAGCAAAAGTAAGACTAGAGAGACTGAGATAAAGAAAGAAAACTAATACGAATGCTTTATCAAACGTTGCCATTACTTGACTTAGTTCTATCCAGGTCTTCCAGTAGTTCTACTTCTTGTTTTTTGAGGAAACTCCATAGTGTTGTCTGTAGTGGCTGCACCAATTTGCATTCCCACCAGCAGTGTACCTGGGTTCCCTTTTCTCCAGATCCTCACCAACATTTGTTATTAGTGATCTTTTTGACAACAGCCATTCTAACAGTTGTAAGGTAATATCGAACTGGGGTTTTGTTTTGTATTTTTCTGATAATTAGCTATGTTGAGCATCTTTCCATGCACTCATTGGTCATCTGTATATCTTCTTTGGAAAAATGTTCAGATCATCTGCCCATTTTAAATAAAGTTATTTATTTTTTGATATTAATTTGTATGAAATTTTAAAATATATTGTATATTAACCCCTTAAGGGTTGCATTGTTTGCAAATATTTTCTCCCATTCAGTAAGTTGTATTTTCATTTTGTCAATAGTTTCCTGCATTGTGTAAAAGCTTTTAAGTTTAGTTAGATCCTATTTATTTTTGCTTTAGTTTCCTTTGCCTTAAGGAGACAGATCCAAGAAAGTATTGCCATGATTCATGTCAAACAGTATTCTGCCTCTGTTTTCTTCTAGGAGTTTTGTGATTTATGGTGGGAGCAATAAACTTGTATTTAAGAAATTTGGACAAGTAAAAATTATAGTACCTATGAAACTGAAGGGCTTTCTGTAGATACTTCTAATGCATTGAAAAAAAGTTGGTGAAAAAGGTGAAAGTGATTATTTGCCAATTAAAGTCATCGTTTGAAAGCTAAAGGACTTTCAGCATGTAAGTAGACTCTCATCCTAAGTAGCCAGAGTGCAAGAAAACATAAGGATTTGACCCAGGAATTATCTATAAATTTGTTTATAATAGTAGTCTCAAAAGTCTGTCAGTTCTCAAAGTCATTTAGCATGTTTGAGGCACTAAGTTCAGGGTATTGGGAGAGAAGGGACATTAAGAAATGAGACAGAGATATGTAGACGGAGGCTTTCAAAAATCCTGAAGCTCTAGATTCTTCTGAGTCCTACAGTGCTCAGAAATGGCCCACTACTCTCTATTAAAGGTAAATGCACTCCTTTGATTGAAGGTGATGTAAAGGCCTCTGGCTTACAAGAAAGCAGGCCCCTTCCTCAGGATCTACCCTCACTACATATATGGACCACCAGGCTTGTAAGTCCATTTAAGCTTTAACAGATCATGACCAGGGAAGTACTAAGAGAGGAGCAGGAGTATAGCTGAAAGGAGATTCAAGATGTAGTCATCATATATGGACAGGATGCTAGGGAGTTAACATGATCTGAACAAACAGGGGAAGAAGTGAAAGTTGAACGACTGGGGAGTTTACAGGTATGAGACTATCTCATGGAACAAAGATTATCATCTTAGCAAGACCTCCAGAGTATGACAATAACACCCTGTTAGGATAGCTCTTGGAGGTTAGAGAAAGTGATGGCTAAGAGTAAATAAATAGAAACGTCAGAATTTCTATAAAAGACAGTTGAGGAAGAGGTTAAAATTCTCAGAGAAATGGATATGCTTAAGCCCACTACCCAAGGTCAAAAAAATTCACCAACTGTTTAAGTTTTATACTGAGGGCTCAGTAAAAGACATTAAAAAAAAAAAAAGAATATCCTAGGGAAAGAGGCATTAACTATCATCAAGAAGCTCAATGTGATTCATTGGTATAGAACTTAATAGAAGATGCTGTTTCAGAGCAGTAAACCCTGATAACAAAAGGGATGATAGGAACCCTAAGTGATAGAGGCCAGATGGCAGTACTAAAATGACTTTGAAAGTCAAAGTGGCAGCCAAAGGAATATAACCCCTTGAGAATTAAGGAGATGGTTAATCTATCACTATGTCCCAAGTCATAAACTAATGAGCTTCCAATAAAGAAACTCTTCAACCTAAAAATTAAAAAAAAAAAGGAAAGGTAGCCAAGATGTTGAAGTTGGCTGTCCTTTTAAGAATCAGTCCCTTGCCCAGTTGTTTGACTTAAGCCAGTTTCAACCTTGAATTTCATGACCACAAGAAAGACTGAGTCTCCATGAAGAAGGGTTCTTCAAATCAATAGCAAATCAATAGAATAATGACTTCCCCATTCTTTCCCCCAACGGGACCTACAATGAGTTTACAGACACAGCAGCCATGGAGACAGCAATAAAGACTATGTATAAAATCCAACTGCAAGGACTTCCAACCTCTGCTGCTGACAAAGTCAGCAATAAAGATTAATTCTGAGTTCCTGATATAATACCATCCTTTGGGATTCCCTTGTGGCTCAGCTGGTAAAGAATCTGCCTGCAATGTGGGAGACCTGAGTTCAGTCCCTGGGTTGGGAAAACCCCCTGGTGAAGGGAAAGGCTACCCACTGCAGTATTCTGGCCTGGAGAATTCCATGGACCATAGAGTCCATGGGGTCGCAAAGACATGGACACGACTGAGCGACTTTCACTTCACTTTGAAGAGACAACCTGTTACTTGATGGCAAGTTAATTACATTGGATCCCTTCCATACTGGAAAGGGTAGAGATTCAGCTTGAGTACAATTGACATACATTCAGTAGGGTATGCTTTACTCCTTGTGAGGCCTCAGACAGAATCATGTCTGGTGTGATCCACTTATCCACGATCCCATATAACATGATTCCTCTTTATAGAAAAGAAAGTATGAAACTTAACTGATATACAGAGGTTCCATAGGTTCCTCTATGATAATAATCCATCTCACTGCCTATGTTCACCTGATGGAGTGATGGAAGCGCCTTTAAAGGCATAACTGAGACAAGTAGGTTTGGATGTGGTAGTTGATAAATATGGAGAGATTTTTGTCAATATTCACTTTTATGTTAAATCAATGCTCATTTAATGTTTCTGTGTCTTAAATAGATAGGATAAAACATGGGTTTGGTTACCAAAGATAGAAGTCATTGCAGCCTTGCTTAGCATCAAACTCAATGTCTTTGTTGAAGAATGTAAGCTCTCTGTCCCCATGGCAACATGGGTTTAAATGTCTTGGTTCCCAGAGACAAATATTTCCCCACAGAGAACAGAAGGAGTACCACTAAACTTTAAGTTATGGTAATCTCTCAGTCGCTTAAGGTTCCTTACATCAAGAAACAAGCAGACAAGAAAAGGAATCATCAGCTTGGAAGATATAATTGACCATAATCATCCTGAGGAAGAAGGGCTGTTCTTAGATGGAGGGGTAGTAAAGATTATGTTAGATACTCAGGGCATCCATGTGTACGTGCTTTGATATATGTTTGCCCATTTTTGAAAATAAATAGACAGATACAATGACTATGATTTGAGAAGTTGTCTTGGTAGGTTCCCTATACTGACAGAAGTTCTATCCAAAAGAGGGCATCTCAAATGGACAGAAGTGAATGAAGACAAGGCATATCATTTTCACTCCTGAGACCACCTACAGCAGGGGTTGTAATCTTATCCCACCAATCTTACCTCTCAAGAAAAAAAGACCAGCCAAAATCATAGCAGACCTTCTCATTGAATTTATGAAATAAAATAAGAGGCTGAGAGCAGCATAAGAGTAGGACAGTAATAGATGGGGGGTATGGTACCCAGATTATTCCTCCTGGACTGATGCACTCATGCCCTCACTTGTTGGGAGTGCTGGTGGCTAAAGGCTCCCAGTTGAGTCTCTTTCTGTACTGAATGGAGACTATCAAGAGGAACTTGGGTTGTTCCTACAACATGTAGGAAGGGAGAAATGTGTTTGGAACACATTTTCTGAGGAGTCTTCTAGTACTTTGATGTCATACAGTAAATTCAATGCAAAACTGCAACAACCAACACAAACAGGCCCCAAAAGAACTGTTAATAACTCAGATTCTATAAAATTGTAAGTTTGGTTTGGGGTCACTTTACCAAAGAATGCTTATCAGCTACAGTACTACTGAGACCAATGTAAAAATGTGGCAGAACCATTATTTTTGGGGCTGTCATACAAGCTTCACTATACCATCATAGCAATATTCACAGACCTCCCTATGAACTTCTCTAAATCAATAAGCCAAATGGGAAGACTTTTCTAAAACTTTCTTCAAGCTTCAGCTTCTCCAATATATCTAGATATTCCACTGGAAGCCATTTAGTTACTATTTGTTTTATACCCCAATTGGAGCCCCTCTGTTCTTTCATTCCCTCATCTCTTCCCCCATCCTTGTGACTTCTAAAGCCTATATTAAATCCCTAATTACTATAATACTTAAATTGGAATACTATGACATGGAATGAATGATAAGGGAAACTAAATTATATCCAAAAATGTGAAAAGCTAAAGCAGGACTTAGAAGTATATATTAGAAAAGAATAGTTTATTATATAAGAAAATTTTTGACTTAGAAGTAGTTGAAGATTTCTTAAAAAGGAAATGAGAACAAAGGTAAGAGGCAAAAAGGTGAAAATGTTGTTTAACTGAACTTCAGATTAATCTAGATTAAAAATATCAAGAGATATCATTAAGAAAGTAAAAAAGGACTTTACAAACTGTGAAATACTTCCAATACCTACACCCTACAATAGATCTATACCCATATATATATTTAAAACTATATAAAGTTAATTGCTTCCTTGCGAAGGAGAGCCAACCAGTCCATCCTAAAGGAGATCAGTCCTGGGTGTTCATTGGAAGGACTGATGTTGAAACTGAAACTACAATACTTTGGCCACCTAATGAGAAGGGTTGACTCATTGGAAAAGACCCTAATGCTGGGAAGGATTGGGGTCACGAGGAGAAGGGGACAACAGAGGATGAGATGGCTGGATGGCATCACCAACTTGATGGACATGAGTTTGGGTGGACTTAGGGAGTTGGTGATGGACAGGGAGGCCTGGCGTGCTGTTATTCATGGGGTTGCAAAGAGTCGGACACGACTGAGCAACTGAACTGAACTGAACTGAAAGTTAATTGGAAAAATACAGACAACACACATTAAAAAACAAGAAAATGACTTACACACTTCTCAAAAGAGGCTATCCATACCACAGACAGACTTTAAATACACAAGCTATAATCAAAATACCAAATTACTGCAAACCAATTATAATAATCAATTATTTTAGTTGATAAAACCAAGTGTTGAGAATGTAGAGCAAGTGGAACTCTGATGGACTATTGGTGAGAGTGTGAGATAATAAACCAGTTTTTGAAAATTGGCATGATCACTAAAGCTGAGCATACCTAGAGCATGGCATTTCTTTTTTTTTTAACTGAGATGATACACACAATAAGAGAGTTAAATGAGACTTTAAATAACAGAGATATGATGCAGTATCAAAACACACTAATAATTCAAAGGTTAGAGGTAACTGCACAATGCAAGCAAAACAGGAACTCTAAAACATCTTAAACATAATGACTTACTTGCTGGTGCCTGATTCCAAGAGGTTGGGATTGTGCCTAGAAAAAGAGAGAACCAGACATAGATAATTTTTAGAATTAGTCATGGGGTCTGACAGAAATCAACACACACAGTTCTCGGAAAAATCTGAGTAAACTGTGTTGGACTAACTTATAGATATTAGAAATAATCATAGGGGAAAGGAGTCAATGTAACCTACTTGGACTTTTAAAATTATTTATAAAAATTCTTCCAAACGTGTTTTAAAGGATTGCTGAATGACTGCAAAAAATCACAATAAATTTGAGCTTTGACAAAGCTGTTTAATATGTTTCTATTGCTTTTAAGAAATGCCATGGCCAACATAGAAAGCATATTAAAAAGCAGAGACACTACTCTGCTGACAAAGGTCTGTATGATTAAAGCCATGTTTTTTCCGGTAGTCATGTATGAATGTGACAGTTGAGCTATAAAGAAAGTTGAGCACCAAAGAACTGATGGTTTTGAACTGTGGTGTTGGAGAAGACTCTTGAGAGTCCCTTGGACTGCAAGGCAATCCAACCAGTCAATCCTAAAGGAAATCAGTCCTGAGTATTGGAAGGACTGATGGCTGAATCTGAAACTCCAATACTCTGGCCACCTGATGCGAAGGATTGACTCACTGGAAAAGACCCTGATGCTGGGAAAGATTGAAGGCAGGAGGAGAAGGGAATGACAAAGGATGAGATAGATGGTTGTATGGCATCACCAACTCAATGCATATAAATTTGAGCAAGCTCCAGGAGTTGGTGATGGACAGGGAAGCCTGGCGTGCTTCAGTCCATGGGGTTGCAAAGAGTTGGATACAAGTGAGTGACTAAACTGAACTGAACTGATAGAGATTAGCGTGTATCGTAATCTTTTCAACCCACAAAATCTGTAAGATTTGAAATCCCGAAGTTGCTGAATAAAGTCAAACTTCTTGGTAAGTGAAAACAGTGATGAAAGAGTTATAAGGTCTCACAGTTCAGTACAAATAAGCAGAGGAGTGGAAGACACAATCTAGAGTAAGGAAGTTCAAAGAAAAGATTATATGAGCACAAAATTCAAATTATGTATAATGATCTATAACTCAGAATAAAGGAGATAATAAAAGGAGTTTAAGTGCTATTGCTATCTGTTTTTGTTTGCTATCCTTTTCCTGCCACTAGTATATTAACCCTGTGCTGGTAATCAAAACATTTAGCAAATTCTTATGCATTAAAAAATGACCGTGGTAGACATAAAGTCAGCGTCCCGAATCAATGTAAAACAATGTGCTTCCAGAATCTGATGTGGACTCATATAATAAATTCACATGACGGCAACCTTTTAATTCACAAAGATAAAATTATAGAAGAAATAGGGTCAAAATCATGTAGATATGAACATAATAGATATATTATCAATGGATTTTTTTTTTTTGCCAAATCTGATATAGTGGTGTTAAAACACTGAAATTGGGCAAAGTTATCTTACAATAAGCATCAGGAAGCCCTTATTCAAAGTGGATAATAAAGAACTATTTGTTCCAGGAAGTGGCAATGGCAGGAAATTAAACTAGATTCAAAATGACTTTCATCAAATTGATGAATGATAGAACTATAAAAAGTTACTAAGAAAAAATTGGGGCATGATTCAACTTTCAGGTTAAAGTAAGGAAAATTAATCCATGCTACTAATGACAGGTAACTTGTGGTAATTATCCACAACAGAATTGCTTTGAACTGAGGTGTCTAATAAAAAGTCACCAGCTACATATGCATATTTAAATTTAAATCAATTAAAATTGAAGGAGAAAACATCAGTTCTTCAGTTTCAATGCACACATTTCAAGTTCTTAATAGCTGCATGATGCTAGTGGCTTCAGTACTAGACAGTACAGTTTATAGACTATTTTCATTACCACAGAAAGTTTTACTGTGTAGTGCTAGGAAAACGACCAGGAATATTACCCAAACTCTTTTTGTTTCTATACTACTCATATACTGCTAAAATACTGCATTTTATATCTCACTGAAAGATAAATTATGGGGTTAAATATAACTTTCCAAACTCAGTCTTAATGATCAAGTCACAGCAAAATAATGTTCTATTAAATGTGAAAAGAAGTTCCAGGAAAACTGGTGGTGGTTTAGTTGCTAAGTCATATCTGACTTTTGAGACCTCATGGATAGTAGCCTGGCAGGCTTCTCTGTCCATGGGGTTCTCCAGGCAAGAATACTGGAGTGGGTTGGCATTTCCTTCTCCAGTGGATCTTCCCAATACAGGAATCAAGCCTGTGTCTCCTTCATTGCAGGAAGATTCTTTACTGACTGAGCTATGAGGGAAGCCTGGAAAAAATTCTATAGTAACATCTCTGGAAAAATACTTCATTATTACATTTTAACTGGTATTGAAAAAATATAGTAAGCATACTGTTCAAATTTGCTTACCCAAATGTTCAAAGAGAAAAATGTTTTTCTTAGCCTTCTCCATTGAAAAAAATATTGAGAAACCCTATAGTATGATTCTTCATACCTATAAATGCAGATCTCTCATATGTAAATTTATTCATCCAACTTATAATTTGGTTCTGTTTTGAAGTATCATTTAATACAAGAATGATTAAGCTACAAAACTATGAGTTTATGATGAAAATATTATCTTCATTTTACTTTTCACAACAATTATGCAGTGTATAGATGGTAAGTCTGATTTTAAAGACTAAATATTCAGTAATTTGCCCAAGGATAAATGATTACTAGTCATGCTAGAGAGAACTTATAGCAAAATTTGTTTCACTCCAAATTTTGTTCCTTTTCTACTATTTTAGAAATTTAAATACTTTCTTCTCCAAAATATTGTGCTATAGATCATATGCAAAACAGATAAACATACACTTTCTCAAGCTGAATCTGTATGGGTGAATCAGAGCCTACTACCGCAGTGAACATATCCAGCTCCACTCTGGCCCCCAAAGAAACTGGATATCACTGCACTAGGTTCTGTCATAGGCTAAGCACTATGCTAACTGGTGCATATACAACAAAACATGATATTTTACTTAAAGACAGCTTAAATCTAGAGAGAGAGAAACTGAGATATCGAACCGTAAGTTGGTAGTTGCTCTGGTGCAATTAATGGCACCCTTGGTGAGAGGAAGAGGGTGTACGTTTACCATGAGTTGTCAGAGATGAGTTCACTAATGAGTTTTGACTGAGATGTAAAACATATTTATTGAATTCCCTGTCAGAAAAGCATTAGAGAACTTTTCAGGCATGGATAAAGACATGTACAAAACCAAAGTGGAATGAGAAAACTGGCAAGTTTAGAACAGAACAACTATTTTGCTGAAGTGGGAGTGCAGAATGCCTAGTTGAGATAGTTCTCTATATAATATGTCATGAATTTCTAATGCATAATGTTGAGCTAAGGGGCCACTTAAGCAATTAAAGGACAAAATGGCAAAGCACAACATGGCACAGTTTTATTCATGTGTCAGAAGCATAACTAAGTATAGATATTAAACTAATGAAAGAGTAAGAAGTAGGGCAACCAGGAAAGAGACAATTGCAAAAATCCCAGAGAGACATTTGGGGTAATGGATAATGAGAAGCATTCAGACTGTGGCAGAGGCAATGACAGTAGAAAGCAATTTGAAGGAAATCAAAAAAATAAAGAGGCTGAGGTTTAGATGTACAATTATTGAAGATGCTTGTGGAACATTCTCATGAAGACATGCAATAGAAAATTTGACTCAGAAGTCTGAAGTTCACTAGAAGTTCAAGTCTGGAGATTAACTCTAAAGTCAATAATATTTAGGTGGAGATGGTATATGTAGCAATGTATAAAGAGACCCCTGTAAAGCATGGATGATAAAAAAAAAAAAAACTATGACTGAGTCCTGGAAAACACTAATATTGTAATGGTTGGTTAGGGGAAATAACCGATCAGTTGCTTTTTTCATTGAAGATGCTACTACTCTAGTATTACTAAGATCATCATGGTCATTGAGGTCACTTGACAGTCTTTACATATTAGTATTAACATTTTTATTAGCATCAAGGTGGGTAAAATAAAAATACAGCATTCTAAATATGTGTTTTCCTTGTCACAATGTTATAGCTTTATCTTCTGGATGAGTGATCATTATGTACGATTACCCAACCTAAAAAGCAAGAAATTATTGAATTATGAGAAATTTCCAATCTGTACCTTCCTAAGGCCACTTTTCATATCTTTAGTTCTGCTTATATGTTTGAGTAGGTAATTAACTGGTAATTAACTTCATTATTTTAAAATTTAGTATCTTTTAGAGGTTTTTGTCAAATCACTAAATTATATAAAGATACTTCTATATCCACTAGAAAAAGAATCACATTCTATTTTATTTCACTTTGCAAGCTATGCTCAAGTGTATTTTTTAATTAAATTTGACATGAGAGGCAGACTGTAAACATGTAGAAGTGAATTTATTTGAATAAGAACAAAGTTTCTTCTAAGATTGGAACATATGTTTTGAACACAAAGCAGAAACAAGGATCAAGATATGCTTGAAATGCAAATCAAAACTAAAATGAGATATCACGTCACATCTGTAAGGATGACTTTTACTGGAAACTCAAAAAATACCAAGCGTTGGTGAGATGTGAAGAAAATTGAATCCTTGTACACTGTTGATGAGAACAGTGCAGCTGTTATGAAAAACATTATGATGTTTCCCTAAAAAAGTGAAAACCTGAACTATAATATAATTCACCATTACTACTTCTGGGTATATTCAAAGAAATGGAAATCAGAATCTCAAAAAGATATCTGGTTATTATGCTCAAAGCAGTGTTATTCATGTAGCAAAACTATGGATGGATAAAGAAAATGTTATATGTCAGTGTGTGTGTTTACGTCCGTGTGTGTGCATTAATGAAGAATTATTCAACCTTAATAAAGCAGAAAATCCTTCCATTCATGACAACATGGATAAACCCGAGGCACATTATGTTAAGTGAAATAAGCCAGACACAGAAAGACAAATACTGCATGACCTTATTTATATGTGGCATCTAAAACAGTCAGAGTCATAAAAGCAGAGAGTAGGATGGAGATTGCCGGAAGTAGGAACTTGGGGGGAATAGGAAGATGTTGGTCAAAGGGGTTCAAAGTTTCTGCTATACAAGACAAATAAACTTCTGGATATTTAATTACAACATGGTGAACGTTAACAATACTAGATTATGTTCTTGAAATTTGCTAAAGGGTATCTATGTGAAGTGATGGATATACTAATTAGGTTGATAGTGGTGGTCTTTCACAAAACGTGCAAATACCAAATCATCAAGTTGCACACCTTAAAAATTTCAAATTCTGATTTTTCAATTTTATCACCAAAAGAAGCTGAAAAAAGGCTAAATAGTCAGTCAAGATATTTATGTTTAAATTGTGAGGAATCTGAAAGAATATATTTGATAGAAATTAACAAAGTGTATATGAATGTCCAACGACAGTACTTTTCATCAAAAAGCCATTTGTTCATGTGTCATCTTTTCACAATAGCATTTAACTAACACTGATACAACTAAACACAACTACTTGGCTACAAAGTTTTGTAATGTACAAAATCAAAATATAACTGCAACTAACAAGTTATTCAAAAGAGTATTTTAGAGCAAGTAATGATAGTTCCAAAGCAGACAATTTTTAAAGGTTTTAAATAGTGGCACTGTTATTACAGTCAGCATAGGAACTTTCAGAATTAAACCCTGAAAAAACAACACTTACTTGGATATGCTCCATCATGTCTACTGTTTTTTAAAAAAAGTATAATTGATTTAGAAATATAATCAATAACATACACCAAACTAGTTGCTAACAGTGTTGCTGAATACGCTACTTTGGTGAGACTTGCTTATTAAACAGACAATAAATAGCTGAAGTTAGCATATAATATATTTGCATGTAAATTGTGTTTCTAAATCTATTAAAAATAGTTTATTTTAGTAGATTAAGTATTACCCTTTTTAAAATTTACAAAATCAATTTGCATATCCAGACCTTTAAAACTAGTAATGAAATTTTAAACGGTGCATACTGTAGATGAATAATTACCCACCCTCTAGTTTATTAAGGTCTAACTCTGATAATTTTTATTTTATTAAACCAAAGACATATTTTTAGTGAGGAAAAACATTTCTGCTGATACTTTGTTACACACCATTGTATGTTACAGAAAAAGACAACTTTAATTTCTATATGTTATTATTTCAAACAGTTTACTTTGAAAAAATGAGGCAATGAAATGGCAGAACAAAACAACTAAAAGAAAAATAGGTAACATAAGCAAGTTATTTCCCCTTTGCTCTTCAGTTAAAGGCTGTGTTTAAAATCCCAAGATTTTAGTTAATATCAAAGTTTATACCTAAACAGAGCAGTTCCATAAAAAATTTAGAAACAAAAGGAAAAATGTCCAGTATGAGTTATATGTCTAGACTTCATTCTGGTTTATAACATTAATGTAAAAATATAAATTTTAAATCAGAAATACAAATGACAAACATCTGAGTATATACTGAATATAACCTATGTGTTAAATATTCAATTAAATAGCAATTAGGTACAGTTTGGCTGATGAATTATCATACATTTTAATAATGAGAATAATAATGTTGCCTAGAGTATAGTGAATATGTCCTCCTAGGTATTCATAGGTTGGAATTAAATTGGTACCTCTAGTTTGAAATAATCTTGGCAGTGTTCATCTCCATTCTCCCAGCTTCCTCCACCAGACCCCCAAAGACCAGTACAGTTCCTAGTATATAGCAAGACTTTAAAAAGAGGTTGCTATTCTGTGACCAAAAAATTTCACCTCTAAGAATCAATAATTATAAGGAGTAAAAACTGAGAAATTTTCACAGAGTTATGAAAAAAGATATTTAAAGAAAAATTATTAGTAAGAGGCAAAACAGGAAACAGTAGATGTTTGACTACAGGTAAATAGATGACTACACAGTATTTCTATGTAAAAAATTCTGTGAAGCTATCTAAAATTATATTTTATGAGTATTCATGATACAAAAAAATACAATATATGTGAAGTGTGCAATAGAGAAAATAGAATTATATAGTCCAACATGGTAAACATAAAGAAGCATACATAAAGCTTAGAAAGTTGGAAAGCACATGAGACAGAGAATGTAGATAGATGATGATCAATGGCTAAGTAGGTAGAAATGAGTCAGACAGAAAATTGATTATTCCTTGGTAGAATTACAGAAAAATTTTATTTTCTTCTCTTTTGCCTTCTTAGGATGAATATGTGTTAGTTTCACCATTGTTTTTTTTAATAAAAAACATGCTGTAAACTCAAGGATATTCATTTTATTATATAATTTATCACATTTTAATTGTTCAGAAGAATAATAGCTATAGTTGTAACATTTAATACATATTTTACTTTGGTGCAATCTGGCCCCTTCTCCATTTGGTCCTTCTTTCAATCCTATCTGTACCTTTAGAACATGATTTACACAGAAATTAGCAGAGTATAGTGTTTAAATAATGACACTGCTCTTGAATGCAGCAATTCAAAAATAAAAAGTAAGTTAATAAATTCTTCATAAAAATGACACTGTTTCACAGAAGGGCACTAGCTGAGACTGCTGGTTGATTAAACTTTCAGCAAGATACATTTGTTTTCTAGTTCCATACTTATTGATTTTGTAGTAATAACTGCAATGCAGAATTACTGCTTGTACTTACCTCAGCACAAGAGGCCTGTTGTTTTCTTATCAGAACATTATGTTTCCTATTTTACTTTTTAATTTCTTAGATATATCAAGAAAAAGAAAATGGGGCTAAAAAAAAGGAAATAAAAAACTAGCACCTGGGGCTCCAACTTATATGAGCTAAAAATAAAATGGGACATGAAAGCGTTTATATGAAAACAAAATTTTAAAACATCAGAAACTGAAATTATAAAATTATATGATGCTGAAATGAAAGTATTAACTTTAAGTATTTTTATTTCCATATTAGAAAAATATCTAATATTTGGGTACAACTATGTTCTTTCCATGTTACTGATTTTCTATAATGAGGCTTGTAATGGAAAACCTGGAACAAATATGAATGCTAAACTGTGTATTGCTTTATTTTCTTTTTTGGTTTGCAAAATTTTCTGCTAATATGCATTCTGAATCATGGTAGCATATTCACCTTCCAGAGATATGAAGATTCAATAGGAAAAAATAGTTTATTTTCAAATGACATCACAATATCACAATATAATTCTTTCTAATACTTCAGTATTTTAGAATATAATAGCAAAGGGAACAAGTAGTAATAGTGTTCTCTGTTCATTCTACATATAGTCATAAGTTAATTTGGGGGTTATTTCAGCTTTTATTTTTAAAGTTAGGACAAAGAAAACTCAAGATGACTGTTAAACATTATCAGTATGGTGTTAGGAAATATAGGCAACCTATAATTTTTAAGGTGTTTTAGCCTGTTTATCTCTCATTTACTATATAAATTTTGAAACATTTTGTAGGTAAATTGAGAGTTTTAAATTATCCCCTACATTAAAGTAAGATTAATCTGTTTCTTAGATCTTGACAGTTTCAATTAGATGTTATAGATTTTATCCTTTGTATGAATTAGTGTATGATAGATTAAAAAAAAACTGGAACCCAAATATGCAAGAGATTAGCAAAAGAAAAGTTATTTCCCATAGTTTTATGGACTATACGGTCCATTGAATTCTCTAGGCCAATACTGGAGTGAGTAGCCTTTCCCTTCTCCAGAGGATCATCCCATCCAGGGGTTGAACCCAGGTCTCCCTCACTGCAGCGAATTGTTTACCAGCTGGGCCACAAAGGAAGCTCAAGAATACTGGAATGAGTAGCCTGTCCCTTTTCCAGGGGATCTTCCCAACTGAGGAATCAAACCAGGGTCTCCTGAATTGCAGGCAGATTCTTTACCAACTGAGCTATTTCCCATAGTGGTTCATGGAATTTCCAAGCATACACAGTATGGGAAGTGTCTCCACTCCAAAATCATTTGAATTAAAACTGAGGACAATTTCTTTTATATCAGTTTGCAGTTTCCAACAGTGCCCTGGGGGTCATATTCCAAGTCAAGCAGCTCTCAGAACCCTGACCTTTTGGGTTTTTATAGAGGCTTAATTACACAGGCATGGCCTGTGTTGGCCATTGGTGTTTGAACTCAATCTCCAGCTCCTCCTCCTTCCCCCAAAGTCAGAAGTTGTAGTGAAAGTTCCAATCTAGTAACTTCTGCTTCTGTTTCAATCCCAACAGAAGCAGAAGATAAAAGAAGAAATGACAAAAATACACAGAGGAACTATACAAAAAAGATCTTCATGACCCAGATATCCATGATGGTGAATCACTCACCTAGATCCAGACATCCTGGAATACAAAGTCAAGTGGGCCTTAGGAAGCACTATTACAAACAAAGCTAGTGGAGGTGATGGAATTCCAGTCGAACTATTTCAAATTCTAAAAGATGATGTTTTGAAAGTGCTACACTTAACATGCCAGCAAATATGGAAAACTCAGCAGTGACCACAGGACCAGAAAAGGTCAGTTTTCATTCCACTCCCAAAGAAGGGCAATGTGAAAGAATGCTCAAACTACTGCACAATTGCACTCATCTCACACACTAGTAAAGTGATGCTCAAAATTCTCCAAGCCAGGCTTCAACAGGGCATGAACAATGAACTTCCAGATGTTCAAGCTGGATTTAGAAAAGGCAAAGGAACCAGAGATCAAATTGGCAACATTTGTTGGATCATCAAAAAGGCAAGAGAATTCCAGAAAAAAGTCTACTTCTGCTTCATCGATTATGCCAAAGCCTTTGAGTGTGTAGATCACAACAAACTGTGAAGAAGTCTTCAAGAGATAGGAATACCAGACCACCTTACCTGCCTCCTTAGAAATCTGTATGCAGGTCAAGAAATACAAGCAACTCCTGCAGCTCCATTCTAGAAAAATAAACGACCCAATCAAAAAGTGGGCCAAAGAACTTAACAGACATTTCTCCAAAGAAGACATAAAAATGGCTAACAAACACATGAAAAGATGCTCAACATCACTCATTATCAGAGAAATGCAAATCAAAACCACAATGATGTATCACTTTACACCAGTCAGAATGGCTGTAATCCAAAAATCTACAAGCAATAAATGCTGGAGAGCATGCGGAGAAAAGGGAACTCTCTTATACTGTTTGTGGGAATGCAAGCAAGTACAGCCACTATGGAAAACAGTGTGGAGGTTCCTTAAAAAACAGCAAATAGACCTGCCATATGACCCAGCAATCCCACTGCTGGGCATATACACCAAGGAAACCAGAATTGAAAGAGCCACGTGTACCCCAATGTTCATCGCTGCTTTGTTTACAATAGCCAGGACATGGAAGCAACTTAGATGCCCATCAACTGACGAATGGATAAGAAAGCTGTGGTACATATACACAATGGAATATTACTCAGCATTAAAAAAAAAAATTCATTTGAATCAGTTCTACTCAGATGGATGAAACTGGAGCCCATTATCCAGAGTGAAGTAAGCCAGAAGCAAAAACAACAATACAGTATATTAACACATATATATGGAATTTAGAAAGACGGTAATGAGAACCCAACATGAGAGATGGCAAAAAGAACGCAGATGTATAGAATAGACTCGTGGACTCTGTGGATGAGGGTAAGGGTGGGATGATATGGGAGAATGGCATTGAAACATGTTAATTATCATATGTCTAATCAATCGCCAGCCCAGGATTGATGCTCGGGGCTGGTGCATTGAGATTTCCCAGGGGGAGGGGGGAGGGAGGGAGGAGGGAGGGGGGTTCTGGAGGGGGAGCATATGTAAACCCATGGTGATATCATGGCATTGTATGGCAAAACTAATAAAAAAAAAAAGTAAATCTTAAAAAAAAAAAGAAGCAACAGTGGGAAGGAGACATGGAACAACAAATTGGTTGCAAATTGGGAAAGGAATACATCAGGGTCGTATATAGTCTCTCTGCTTATTTAACTCATATGCAGAGTACATCATGCAAAATACCAGGCTTGATGAAGCAAACACTGGAATCAAATTGCCAGGAGAAGTATCAGTAATCTCAGATATGCAGATGATATCACCCTTAGAGCAGAAAGTGAAGAGGAACTAAAGAGCCTCTTGATGAAAGTGAAAGAGCACAGTGGAAAAGCTGGTTTAAAACTCAACATTCAAAAACCACAGATCATGGCATCTGGTCCCATCACTTCATAGCAAATAGATGGGGAAACAACGGAAACAGTGACAGGCTTTATTTCCTTGGGCTCCAAAATCACTGCAGATGGTGACTGCAGCCATGAAATTTCTTCTCCTTGGACAAAAAGTTATGACCAACCTAGACAGCATATTAAGAAGCAGACATTACTTAGCCAACAAAGGTCCATCTAGTCAAAGCTATGATTTTCCAGTAGTCATATATGGATGTGAGAGTTGGACTAGAAAGAAAACTGAGTGCAAAAAATTGATGCTTTCGAACTGCGGTGTTGAATACCAATGAGATACTTTACTACTCACTTGTATGGAACACAGTCTTATTCTGGTGTTGTGAGTTTTACAATGAGAGGAAGACATATAATAGAACTAATTTCTGAGTATACCGATGCCTAGTTAGATCCATAAGCTAATACTAAAGTTTATTTCTTTTGTCAGAGAGTATTCCTTTCCTCTGCTTTCAGGAATAATGTCTGTAGCTCATTGGAACCCTATATGTGCTGTCACTGGTTCACACCTTTAACTCTTTCTTTGAATCCCAAACTTGTTACACAACTAAAGAGAGATTGATCCATAAAGAAGTCTAAGTATGCTGCTACTGTTGTTCAGTTGCTCAGTCGTGTCTAACACTTTGCAATCCCATGAACTGCAGCACGCCAGGCTTCCCTGTTGTTCAACATCTCTCAGAGCTTGCTCAAACTCATGTCCATTGGATCAGTGATGCAAGACAACCATCTTATCCACTGTCATCCGCTTCTCCTACTGCCTTCAATCATTACCAGCTTCACAGTCTTTTCTAATGATTTGACTCTTCGCATGAGATGGCCGAAGTATTGGAGTTTCAGCTTCAGCACCAGTCATTCTAATGAATATTCAGGATTGATTTCCTTTAGGATTGACTGGTTTGATATCCTTGCAGTCGAAGGGACTCTCAAGAGTCTTCTTCAACACCACAGCTCAAAAGCATCAAGTCTTCAGCATTCAGCCTCCTTTATCCATACATGACTACTGGAAAAACCATAGTTTTGACTAGACAGACCTTTGCTAACAAAGTAATGTCTCTGTTTTTTAAAACCCTGTCTAGGTTTGTCATAGCTTTCCTTCCAAGGAGCAACCATCTTTTAATTTCATGGCTGCAGTCACCATCTGCTGTGATTTTGGAGCCCAAAAAATAAAGTCTGTCACTGTTTCCTTTGTTTCTCCATCTATTTGCTATGAAGGGATGTGACCAGATGCCATGATCTGTGTTTTTTGAATGTTGAGTTTTAAGTCAACTTTTCCACTTTCCTCTTTCACCTTCATCAGGAGGCTCTTTAGTTCCTCTTCACTTTCTTCCATACAAGTGGTGTCATCTGCATTTCTGAGGTTACTGATGTTTCTCCTGGCAATCTTGATTCCAGCTTGTGCTTAATACAACTCAGCATTTCACATGATATACTCTGCATATAAGTTAAATAGGCAGGGTGACAATACATAGCCTTGAGATACTCCTTTCCCAAATTTGAACCAATCTGTTGGTCTATGTCTGGTTCTAACTGTTGCTTCTTGACCTGCATACAGGTTTCTCAGGAGGCAGGTAAGGTGATCTGGTATTCCTATCTCTTAAAGAATTTTCCACAGTTTGTTGTGATCTACACAGTCAACGGCTTTAGCTTAGTCAGTGAAGCAGAAGTTGATGTTTTTCTGGAATTCTCTTGCTTTTCCAATGATCCAGCAGATGTTGGCAATTTGATCTCTGGTTCCTCTGCCTTTTCTAAATCCTGCTTGAACATCTGGAAGTTCTCAGTTCATATCCTGTTGAAGCCTGGCTTGGAGAATTTTGAGCATTACTTTGATAGCATGTGAAATGAGTGCACTCATGCAGTAGTCTGAGCATTGCCCTTCTTTGGGATTGGAATGAAAACTGACCTTTTCCAGTCCTGTGGTCAGTGCTGAGTTTTCCATATTTGCTGGCATATTGAGTGCCACACTTTAACAGTATCATCTTTTAGGATGATGAAGTAGCTCAGCTGGAATTCCATCACTTCCACTAGCTGCCAAGCAGAGGCAATATTGACTGCCTCAATATGGAACACTGTCTTATCTTCTCAGAAGGATCTTGGTGAGAAATGAATCTAAGGATGGACTGGTTCAAGGATGAATAATCATCAGAATTCAGGCCTGAGATTGTAGCTCCTTTAGAGGACGAGCCCCAGGCCTCAGATTCTGTGCAGGTGGCTGTACAGAAAGAGAAATTCACTCAACCCTTAGAGCCAGTATTCCATTTGATAGTCATACTTGCATTTGTTCCATGTGATGTGGAGAAATGGTAAATAACCTTCTGAAACAAAGTGGTGGAAGATCAAATTACCCAGGGAATGAAAAATTAGGTTAAGCCCTACCAACTGCATTGTGTATGTATTCATTGTCATCATTTTAATCTTCTATTTGGTTTATTTTTTATATTAAAGTCATGATAACTAGATAGGATGAACCAGGATAAAATATTTTTTAGAATCAAATTACTCTCAGTCAGTTTCTTCTTCTTAACAATAAAATTTCACTTTCATTGTGGAAAACAACTTATGTTCAATTTTTCACCAAAGTGTACATGTCCCTGCTGTCATTAAATCTGAAGTCATAAGACTGTTATATTTATAATACTGCAATGTTTGTTGAGTGAGAGAAATAGATGAGTACCACAGATCTGAGGATATGAGATATGATTCTGTCATTCATAACTAAAGTCCTGCTGCGTGTATAACATAATCTTTGTGTCCTGCCTGTTTTGAAATACAGAATAAAGTTTGTATAGAAAGGGATGCCATATTTATGTAATTGATTAATTGTGATTATTTTTAGAGAAATAGATTTCAGGACCTGAATAGGTATGTGGTGTAACAGATCAACAGATTAAAAACAGTATGATGACTAAATATTGTGTTTAGTCAGTAACCAACAGTTAGCCAAAAGGAAATTGGATATAATCAGTTTTACAGACATGTCAGCACTTTGCCATGGTTAATGCCAAATGGTCACTTCCTCTAATAAACTTTCTTCCTGGTAGGAATTGAGTGTTTTGTGAAAGAGAGCCATAAAGTAGTTAAACAGATAGATCCTGGAGTCCAACAGCCTGGGTGTGAATCCTAGCCCACCCCCCAACTAGCTGTGTGAATAGGAGCAGTCTTTAACATTTTCATGTTTCATTTTTCTTTTCCTTAATTAAAGTAATACCTGCCACATTCGGTTATTATGAAGATTAAATAAATTAATAGTTTTAAAACCTCTATAAGCTTGCTGTGTATAGAGTTGCTCAGTCATGTCTGACTCTGTGATCCCATAGACTGGAGCCCACCTGGCTTCTCTGGTTCATGGGATTTCCCAGGCAAGAATACTGGAGTGGATTGTCATTCCCTTCTCCAGGGGACCTTCCCAACCCAGGGATCAAATCTGGGTCTCCTGCATTGCAGGCAGATTCTTAACTGTCTGAGCCACCAAGGAAGCATGGAAAAAACTCTGGCTTAACTAGAATGTGAAAATGACTGAACATGGAATTTATCAGAAGCGAATTCATTCTCAATGAAATTGCATTACCTCAGAAACAACAAGCCCATAAAATTATTAACAATGTAGAAGTTTCAGTGATATGGATATAAGCATTTAATTATTATTCTTGAAATTTTTCTGTAAGTCTGATATATATTAAAATGAAGAGTGGAAAAGAAGTTATCATGTGCCAATAAGAGAAGAGTATGTGCTCATCAACCAATGAATGCTAGGAATTTCACCATCAGGAAGATAGCTGTCTGAACTGCGAAACTTTCAAGTTGGTCATTCTCCACCCTACTCACTCCAGATGTGGCCACTGAAGACAGGATATTGTGATTTATAATAAGAAAATATATATATATATATATATATATATTCATATGTGCATTCAAAATCTCCAGAAAAACAGCCATGAATGAATACTGTCTCCTCATTCTGTAGTTAAGGAAACAGAGAAGCTTATGAATGAATTAAACAGAAGATACCACCAGTTTGAAAAAAAATTTTTTTCAAGACCAGAGATATACCACAAAATATAACTATTTTTTACTTTAGGTGATGTGATAAGAAAATTAAATTAATTATTACTGCTCCCCCGGAATGCCAGGTACCAAAAGCAGATAAGATGGATGATTGTGAGTGCCTTACTCAAGTCTTCTACTTACAGCCTTTAGATGTGGCTTAGCAGCCCCTTATTAATGGAAACTACTTAACCTTAAAGTAAGGTATACCCTAATCAGTGAATTAGAGCACATGAGAGTACAAAACTGATCCATAGCAAAAGCCTCATCTTCAGTGCTGAGAAGCAAAACCAACAAAGAAACATAAAAATGCTTGTTTCTTAAACCTAATCTATAGGCTGTGTTTGGTTATGCTCTATTCTTTTTACGTTTTTGTCATCTTTAAGTGGATCCAAATGTAAGTAATACCTGCAAACAAATTAGTAATGAGTTTCCCCAGTGGCTCAGATGGTAAAGCATCTGTCTATAACACAGGAGATCTGGGTTTAATCCCTGGGTTGGGACAATCCCTTGGAGAAGGGAATGGCTAGCCACTCCAGATTCTTGCCTGGAGAATTCCATGGACAGAGAAACCTGATGGGCTACAGACCCTGGGGTTGAAAAGAATCGAACACGACTGAGTGACTCTTTCATTTTTTTCAAAGGGAATAAAGCATTTAAATCAGTACTCTTTTGGTCTCAGAATATTTCCAGTGTGTGGGGGTTGGGGGGGCTTTCCTCTAAAAATTTAATTTGAATAGTAGGGTGGAAATGGTTAATGATGTATTTCTGGAACTGCTTATCTAATCTAATGACAATGCCAAAGGCTTACTTTAGAAAGTTCAACATATTCTTTTGATTAATTTTTTACTATATCATTAATAATTACAAATGAATTCTGAATGAAAAATGGTATGTATCTTTCTGTTAGCACATTTTCTTGACCCCTATTTCCAGAGATAACATTTTCCAGTTCACTCCAAGTTTTGATAGTCACTTCTCTTAAGGTCAAGATAAAGATACAATAATGAGAAAATAGAACAAACAGCAGCTAATGGAAGAAGCAGTCCATAAAAGCTGTAATGGTAATTCCACCCAGACAGCAAAGGAATGCAGCATTTTCACTGAGATACCTGACAGATTCAATAATCAAGGGAAAGCCTTAATTGATGACACTTCATTAGAATAATGAGTCAAGGCTGGGAAAAGAGAGTCCCTTATTAATTAATCAAGCAAAGCACGAACTGTTTCAGTCTCCTACACTCTGCCATTTTCCATTAATCAAGAAAATGTGTATTAAACTCAATTGAAATCCTGGCATGTGAATTATCATTCCAAGGAAGAGCAATGGCAAAAAGGTTTGCCCAGCTGCACACATCTGCTCTGGACTTAACCATGCCTCCAGCTCAGATCTGAAAGGCTGAAACCATGCACAAAGGGCCCAGAGTAAGTAGTTCTCTAAAACATGTAAATCACCATCTCATTAGGAAAGTAAACAAAACCCCATCATCCTCACTAGGAAAAAAAAGAAAGAAAATTAACTTCATATGCCATTCCTTCACCTATTGTCCAAACCCTCTATTGCATGAAATATTATCAGGTATGCATGTAAATGAAATCTTTATAACAACCTGTTCAATGTCCATACAAGATTCCAGATTCAGCATTTCTGGCTGTTCATTCTCTATTTAATGGTCATGGGAGAAATGATTACTGGTGGTGGGCTCTGGTACAAAGAAGTCATACACACCCTAGCTTCCCAACTAACCACAGGCACAGGTGTTGAGAATCAATGCTAATGAGGTTAACAAGCCAAGATCAAAACTGTGGAATCCCTATAGCAGAATGGACTTCAAGGGAGGTTAAAACCACAGCTCTATTATTGTAAGGTCACTTCCCAGTGATGTCTCTTATAATCAGGACAGAGGTGACTGTCATCATATTAATAAGATAATGAGAGTTAGCATAGAGTTTTGAAAACAGAGCACTGGAAAAGAAATCTATAGATTGGAATTACATCTAGCTTTGACAGCTACTAGCTACCTATAGGACTTAGTTCAACCCTTTGATGAGTAGGAACTTAAATTTACTTAACTTATATTGTAATGGGTTTGAACCAGATGAACTCTTAGGTCAGTTCTGACTTGTAGCCTCAGATCAGATGCCATTAAGTAGGTCACTCAAAGCAGGTAAGGCTGATTCACTCATTGACCTACCATGCAATTTCAGAATGATGATTTAATCAAACTCCTTACTTGCTTCATATCTATCTGTAGTAGTGCCTCCATGCACTATTGTGACAATTGTACACCATCCAGATACAGGGGGCATTCTTTGCAGAGATTAAAAGTGACCAGGGCTCTGTAAAGTTATGCAATGCCTGAGCTTAATGGCCATATATGACCACCATGAAAAGCCAGCCTTGTAAAATCAAGGTCAATTTCATATTTATTTATGTGTGTTCCAGTCCAAAAAGGATTTGAAGAATTTATTCAAATCTTAGTGGTTCCAGGATAAGTGGAAAAATAAAAACTCTGATCAAGCAGAACATAATTTTATCCAATGCCTATTTATCAGCATTATTTTTAAGTGCTTGATATTCAAAAGAGAAATTTGTTTGACAGAAGAGTGATTCATCTAAATATTCAAGTGGGTGCATTAAGCCCAGTAACAAAATAAATTCATATCAGAAGCACTCCTGGCATTCTAGAACTTAAGTGCAGTGATATACAGATCACCAGAAAAGAGACATTACCACACCAGGGGCTCTTACATGTCAGTGGAATTGGTCCCAAGTGCTGAACATTAACTCTTTGAGTTCTGAGTGGAGATGAGCACTACCTCCTCGCAGTGAAATAGCCTGTATCAATTTGGAAAGAGTGTGGCTCTTTGATAAGAAGGATTTTATAGTAATAATTGCATTTTGCAATTCAAAAATGGCTGAAGCCATCACCTAATAACATGGAATGATAACCAGGGATTACATGGTCTTCCTTGCCATTTTTTTCTTATAAATATTTTACTGATCTTTGTTTTTAGGTCCATGATGATTCCTTGTTGTCATGAAGCTGGTTTAATGTATATAATAGACTTTGCTTTATGCATATAAAATGAAAGTTCTCTCTGGTATAGTAGAAATAGAAAAGAAAATGCTTGTTACGAGCAGGATCTATTTTTGAGTTCCAGCTATTTAACTTTCCAGAAAGACTTTTTCAGATTTTTCACTATCGGCTGAATATGCTTGCAATGTGCTGTTTCTGCATACAAGTACTATCAGTAAATAAAGAAACATCAAAACTAATTTTAAAATGAGAAAGCATTATATGTCAAGTGCAAAAGTTAGCATAATTAAAAACAAACACAAAGGAAAGAGCCAAGACATAGAGAGATCACAGCTCTTTTTCTTAGATACTGAGAAACAGTATCAGATATAGATGTTTATTTCAATAGATAGCAGATAGCTGCATTTTGGTAAAGAATGATTCTCCCCTACTGCTGTGAAAACAATAAATTCCTATCAAAAGGTAAGAATTGAGATAAATTAAAAAGATGGAACTCATTATCTTGAGAGTATAAACTAAGGCTGAAAGAATTATTTCATGAAAAATAGAGCAAAGTTCAGTTCAATTCAGTCGCGCAGTCGTGTCCGACTCTTTGCAACCCCATGAATCCCAGCACACCAGGCCTCCCTGTACATCACCAACTCCCTGAGTCCACCCAAACCCATGTCCATCAAGTCGGTGATGCCATCCAGCCATATCATCCTCTGTCATCCCCTTCTCCTCCTGCCCCCAATCCTTCCCAGCATCAGGGTCTTTTCCAATGTGTCAACTCTTCGCATGAGCAAAATAACAGGGTTATTTGAAAAAATTCTGTAGATGATTAATTTAACAGATTTCAATGTTTTCAAATTTTAAGTACGTTTATTTTAAAATAAGGGTTGAATTTCATAGAGGTGCTAAGTTTAAGGGATTGCCCAGCAACCTTTGAAATTATTGTACTTCTTTCGAAAAAGCCAACCACATTCATCAACTATGAACTTAGTTCTTATGTTTGGAAGATGCATTATCCTTTTCAGGCCAATTAGAATATAAAATTCTAATAAAATAGAATTTTATGTGCCATAAGATCAATGCTAAACACAAGCAAAACCACTCGTAAAATATGTGTAACATCTAAAGCATATCCGGAGAGAAATGAAATAAAAATTATATAAAAATCCAAAGAATATTATTACAGAGAAAGACAACTTTAGAATAACCTTACAGCATGGGAGCGGATTCCCTGGTGGCTGAGGTGGTAAGGATTCTGCCCACAGTGTGGGAGACCCATGTCCAGTCCCTGAGTTGGGAAGATCCCCTGGAGAAGAAAATAGCTGCCTATTCCAGTATTCTTGCCTGGAGAATTCCATGGACAAAGGAGCCTGGCAGGCTACAGTCCACAGGTTCCCAGAAAGTCAGCCACAACCTACTCACACTACTACAGCATAGGAAAGGTAATAAGATATTTAACTTGTATTTGCTATTCTCCATAAACCTGTAGGACAAACAGGAAACACAGCGGAAGGAAAATGAACTATTTTAGATAGAAAGCTCACTGGGGAAGTTGTAGATATTTACTGTCTCAGAGTATTTTCCACTATGTCCAACTCAAAATTAAACAGAAAATAACACACTGAATATTGCTAGAAAAACGTAAAAGAAAAAAGGCCCCATCTATAATTTCAAAGCCTTTTGTTTATTTAATCACCCAGCACATTCTGTAGTCAACAGGTAAGAGGTAAATTCCCTTTGGAAAAGAGAAACTGTGAGTTGCTCAGTCGTGTCCCACTCTTTGTGACCCCATGGGCTGTAGCCCAGAAGGCTCCATTTATCATTTTTAATGTTTCCTGAGGAGCCCCTGGATGGGGCTTCCCTGTTGGTGCTAGGAATAAAGAACTTGCCTGCCAATGCAGGAAACATAAGAGACATTAGGGTTCGATCCCTGGGTCTGGAAGGTCCCCGGTGGAGGGCATGGCAACCCACTTCAGTATGCTTACCTGGAAAATACTATGAACAGAGGAGCCTGGTGGGCTACAGTCCACTGGTTGGCAAAGAGTGGAATACAGCACAAGAGGGTCCCCTGGATACACTGAACTAAACAAGATACTTTGTGGACAGAAAGGCTCAAGCCCATGGCGGAGGAGTAATGCTGAAGTGACAAAATGAACAAGTGATGAAGGCAGAAACAAAATCCCTGTTTTCTAAATGTCAGATCACTTCTTCATGCTAACTCCTCTTTTGGTGCTTTGCTGAGACCAACAAGTATACCTGATACTGTGCTTGGAAAACTGTAAGGGCAATTCATGTTATGTTAACAGGATGACTGAAAGAATGAAAATGAATAGGTCTTTTCTTGGTACATTTTATATGTGGATTTGGGGGTGCAAGAAAGACTCTAATAGCAATCAATGTTAAGAACCACAGCTTCTTAGTGGTTGTGAAAGAATACTGGAATGGGTAACCTTTCCTTTCTCCAGGGGATCTTCCAAACCCAGGGACTGAACCCAGGTCTCCCACATTGCCGACAGATTCTTTACCAGCTGAGCCTTAAGGGAAGCCCAAGAATACTGGAGTGTAGCCTATCCCTTTTCCAGGGGATCGTCCCAACCCAGGAATCAAAATCAAGGTCTCCTGCACTACTGCAGGCAGATTCTTTACCAACTGAGCTATGAGGGAAGCTATGAAAGAAATACAAAAATTATATTTTGATCTATCTTTACAAATACATTTTTAAAGGATGCAATTATTCTACCATATTATTATATCAGAATCTTATGTGGTTATAACTACTATGTATATCTAATTCCTGAAAAAATTTGGGGTTGTGACATAATTAAAAATTATGGTTATAACTGTATTTAAGGAAACTACCAAGAGATTCATGTTTTACAGAGCACTTATTTCAGAAAAGTTTTTATGCCAAACCAAGAGCCAAAATTTAAGACAAAATATAGTTTTACAAAGATGCAGATAATTGATTGGCTACTGTGACTCTTTCGAAGAAGAAAATTAAAGTTAATTTTTAAAAACTGGCTTTATTCAGACCTTTATTCTTCATGTATATACATACATATATACATACACATATAAACTTTCCTGAATATGCAAGTGAAGGAGAAATGAAAATATTGAAAGAAGAATTAAGCAGTCTAAGGCCTAAAAATCTTTGTAAGTTATGATGTAATCATCTTTACTCTAGACAAGTCTAAAGGGTAATTATATTCCTTTAATAATTTTGAGAATCTCAAGTCATCTCACTTTCTCTATGATTCTTACAAGGAAATTATTCACATTTTTATATCCAGGTTTCATATTGAGAATAGTATATAGAGATGTTACAGTGCAAGGAAATTCACAACTTGGGGTCTTTATTAAAGTGTTTAATTACCAGAATTGTTCTAGAATGTAAATTCAGAATATTTCTGATTATAGAAACTTTTAAAAGTTAATATCATTTGATATAAAATAGCAATATGTTTTAGATTCAGTCTTTAACCAGTAACTTGATCCAAGTGTGCTCATGGGGAAAATGGTACACTATCTGAAACCAGTGTTGTTCCAAGAAATTCATATGCTCATTCAACCAGAGACTGGTCAAATAGGAATGGATACTGATTTTCAATTTTTTTTTTCCTCCGCTAACTTATTACTATATTAATTATAAGCTTTCCTCCACTGGTACCTTTCATTGGTCCTTTTTCACTGCCCTCTTCCAAACCCATGAAGTACAGCTGATGCAAAAGCAAGTGTGTAAACACAAGTCATTATTTTATGAAGACTTAATCTTGGGATTAACCTTGTAAATCCTATCATTTTGTGACAGTGGGTTTATAAAAATTCGAAATATGTGTGTGTGTGTGTATGTGTTAGCATTTGTGTGTGTAGAAGCAATGCTGTATCTTCAAGCTTGTTAAGTCAATAGATATTGACAACTGGTAGAAACTAATAGATTTAAATTCTGTTTCAAATTGAAATTGAGATCATGGCTATCTATCAATTTCATAGAAGAACCTAGTAGATTAAATCAGTTATAGCATTTTAAATTTCTTAAATAAAATTTATGTGCTGGTAAGTGAATTCTGTCCAATATAAAAAAGCTCTAGGAAAATGGAAAACAAGTCTAATATTTTGATACAATAACTCAATGGGAAGAGAATAAATATTATCAATTACATATTAAAGGAACTAATAATTCCTAGAATATGTGAAACAATCACAGCCATAATGTGTTCATTTTAGATTTTTAAAAAATATTTCTTCCCCCAAGGTCCTTACTATTATTATGATAACATAGTATAAGAAAATAGAACCACCATCATCATAAAGAGATTATACTGTCAAGGTGAATATATGAACCACTCTTAGGCACAGAACACAGTTTTAAATAAGATATGAAAAGGTTTCTGCTTAAAGAATGAGTGGTAAAGGATTCTTTCAGAAAAAACATTATTGGAGAATTCATGGACATATTAGGAAGCTCATAAGTGCATAAAAAAGACACAGGGACTTTCTCCATCTGGGAAAGATAGAAAGTAATCCTCTGTATGTGTGAATCAATCCTAAACCATAAGATTAATGTTCTACTTCTTATTTGTTCAGTTCCAATCCATGGTATCTCTATTTATTTTGAAAATGTGCTGCAATTTTCACCATTTTCTCCATTTTTCAAGTAGGATCAATTAATAATTCTTACCTTACCTCATCTCTCAACTATTTATTCTTTGTGATTCCACAGATCATCTTAGTTTAGACTATCTTTGCCTCTCTAGAGTAATAGGAGAGAAGTGGCTAATTACAGAGGTCATATTTTGAGAAGGTGGAATCCAGGTCACACCTTACAAGTTTAATTGGAAAAGAGACACTTCATCCAAGGTAATTGAGGGAAAAATCAGACAGTGTAGGTGATTACAGATGCATGTGAGTTGACAGTTTTGTAATGGGAAGGTTGAAGGAGTAGATGTATGATTGGATCTTATTTACTGATTACAAAGTTTTGTCATCAGTGGAGGGAAGAGTAGAGAGAGAGATAGGAACATAACATACAGGGAAAGTAAGATGATATCAATGGCTATCTTGAAGCCTACTAGATGTTTTACACAAAGCCAACAACTATCAACCCAATTAAAGATATGAACAAATCTCTTCATGCACCTCTTCTCTCTCAAATTAAGTAAATATCCACTTATATCAGGAGGTATTTCAGAAGAAATGGACAAAAGAAATAATTGCAGATAATATTGTTAGGGCTTCCCTTGTGGTTCAGCTGGTAAAGAATCCACCTGCATTGCGGGAAACCTGGGTTCAATCCCTGGTTGGGAAGATTCCCTGGAGAAGGGAAAGGCTATCCACTCCAGTATTCTGGCCTGGAGAATTCCATGGACTGTATAGTTCATGGGATCTCAGAGAGTCAGACACAAGTGAGTGGCTTTCATTTCACTTCAGTCAATATTGTTAAGGGCTTATTGAGACAACATATAAATTGTTCTCCACTAGTCTTTCTAACAAGAAGCTCTAGAGTTACCACAAGAAAACTGTATGACAAACTACTTCCCATACATTATCTTAATAAATTTGCTCAATAATTTTAAGTTCCAAAAGGGAGCATTTGCAACCTAAGGCAATCTCTGCCTTTAGCACTTTATGACTTGGCCTTGGTCAGGTAAATGTAGATGTTCTCTTGCTTCACTTGCTTCTTGACAATATACCTCACCATTTTTCTCATTAAGAAAGCATGGAACTCTACTCAGTCATGTTCTTAAATACATGTCTTACTTTGGATTTTAGGTAAAGAAGACAGCAGCATCATTTAACTTCATCTTGAATATCTAAATGACAGCTATTAGACTGGAGTACAAAGGTGGGGCAAAGCTACTATATTCTTGGAAAAAAGCAGAATAACATCTGATAAGAGTAAGGGAGTGGTTTCTTTACCAGAATGGTGGCATAGTTTTCAGATTAATAGTGTAGAGACATAGGGAAAAGAGAAATCCACTTTTTAAAAAAGGGAAGCAGAGGCTAGAATCTGATTTTCATGAAGCTGAACACAGGCTCAAGAGTAGCCCATGAGGAAGCAAGAATAATGCTAAAACCAATAATGGTAAAATACAGTCCCTCAGGTTTTTCTGTCTTAGTGTTTGAGGCAAAGTGAGTTTGAGGCAAAGTGAGTTTTTCTGCGTTTGAGGCAAAGTGAAAGTCTTAGTTGCTCAGTTGTGTCTCTTTGTGACCTCATGGACTGTGGCCTGCCAGGCTCTTCTGGCAGGATTCTCCAGCCAAGAATATTGGAGTGAGTTTCCATGCCCTACTCTAGGGGATCTCCCTAACCCAGGGCCTAAACCTGTGTCTCCTTCATTGCAGTTGGATTCTTTACTCTCTGAGCCACCAGGGAAGCATGTTTGAGGCAGATAGAGACCAAATCTGTAGTCATGTATGGATGTGAGACTTGGACCTTAAAGAAGGCTGAGTGCTGAAGAATTGATGTTTTTGAGCTGTGGTGCTACAGAAGACTCTTGAGAGTCCCTTGGACTGCAAGGAGATCAAACCAGTCAATCCTAAAGGAAGTTAGTCCTGAATATTCACTGGAAGGACTGATGCTGAAGCTGAAACTCTAATACTTTAGACACCTGATGTGAAGAACTGACTCATTTGGAAAAGACCCTGATTCTGGGAAAGATTGAAGGCAGGAGAAGGGGATGACAGAAAATGAGATGGTTAGATGGCATCACCAATTCACAGACCATGAGTTTGAGCAAACTCTGAGAGATAGAGAATGACAGAGAAGGCCGGTATGCTGCAGTCCATGGGGTCACAAAGAGTTGGACATGACTGAGCAACTGAACAATAACAACAGGAATTACGACGTCCTCCAAGGACAGTTAGCAATGCCTGCAGACAATTTTTGTTGTCATAACTAGAGGCTGTACTACTGTCATGTAGTGGGTAGACATTATGGATGCTACTCAACATTTGACAATGCACAAGACAGCCCTTATGAGAAGGAATTACCTGACCCAAAATGCTAATACCACCAAGTATTCTTATTTGGGAAATCCCATGGACAAGGCAGCTTAGAAGGTTATAGTCCATGGGGTGGCAAAAGAGTTGGACATGACTTGGCAGCTAAACAACAACAGTTGGTTGAATTCTCTGGAATTCAATCCATTCTCTCTTTACAAAATTGTCTCTGCTTTAGAGCCTGCTTCCTACTTCTAACACAGTCCCACTTTCATCTGTTTTTAATCTAACTTCACACTTTGTCCCAACTGTTGCACTTTGAGGCACAAGTAAATGACTGTGATCTGTACACACACCCTTGCTGTATTCTTGCCACATCCTAAGATGTGATGTGAGAGTCACAAACCTGTGTCTCATTGTACAGCTGGAGTATTTTACAATGTATTATTGAGATAACATATCAATATTTTACAAAGAACTCATCTGAAGTAATGTACATTGACCCATATCTTTCCACCCCCCATACTTCAGAGCGTGAGAGCGTTTGTCAAATGTAGTTTTCATTCATCAGAGAACAAAAATACCCCGCCACAGATGCCCCCTTTGGAGGGCTGCCAAAGGGCTCCAGCTCTACAGCCACTTTCCTGGAAACACGAAGGACAGTGTGTTCATTTAATTATGTTGTGCTAGAAGCTCACAGTGTTTAGCTGCTTCCAACTTATCTGCATAATAATGATTGCATGGAATCAGTTATTGTGATACAAACACACCCACACAAGAGGTATCGTTCTTTCCTCTTGCATCGTATATCTCTTTATCCATACACACGCTTTACATTCAGCACATGTTTGGATAATCCTCTTTGTGATAGCTCCTGCAGCCTCTCTGAACAGAAAGAAAAGTAAGGAGAGAGCCTGAAACATTTCATTCCTTTTAGTATATAAAGAATTGAAAACGCAAAGCACTGAAAATTTAAGGATTTAGGACTCCTGACAAGTATACAGTCTTTTCCACCATACTATTTTGAAGTCTAGAAGAAAATAATAATGCAATAATAAATTAGCCTGTAGCCTGTGGTGTAACTTTAAAAAAACAAGCTTGTTTTGCTCCACAATATGCCACCTCTTCCTGATGAACTGTCCTCATTTTTTTTTATTGCACGATGTTAGGTTATTTATGCTCTATCAAAGTGGACCAGCTCTCATCATAGGTTTTCTGCATATTTTCTTATGAATGATAAAATTTGTTTATGTGAGTAAAGTTAAAAAACAAAACCTAGTTCATTTTTCATGATGAACTAGTTTTTGGACAGAGGCATGGTTCTCTTTGCCTTAAAAATATTAAATTTGATTGCTTATTTAAATGATATTTCTACTCAGCTCTAAATTTGTATTATTATCTTTTGACGTAAGGTATTACATCACTTAGTACGTGTACATGTGAGAAATACTACAGGAAATAACATTGTATCTATCTGTGGATAAGCTCCCCAAATATCAAAATGACTAGGGCAATCCTTCCAAAAATGTGGAGATGGATGAGGGATATCTCTATCTAGGAACATTTTTAAGCTATCAGTCATTGTGTGCAAAGGGAAAAAAATATTATTCTCAAAAACCCTACTGCTATTTTTACATGACTTTAAGACTACAAGATTCTCTGGTTTGATTTGACCTTTCTTTTCTTCACTTATTTTTGCTCACTTTTAAGCTAAATAATGACAATAAAGTGGTAGTGTGATGGGAATACCTGGACTCTTTTGGCTAGAATTAAAAATAAGGTAGAATATGCATATAACGGTTATAAGATGGTATGAAATGTCACAACACCAGTGCTGATAATTTTAAATAAACTACATTTCCATGAAAGAGTACTCAAAATGCTTGCAAACATAGAAGTCAGTATCACATGCGGAGACCAGAATACTTTCCATAGCAAGGATGCTGATGTTCTGTACTCTGTGTCAGCCCTCTCTAGGCAAGAAGTTCTTGGAGAAGATTTTGCAGCTGATTCAAAAGCTGTCCTTTCTAAAGAGGAGATATAACCTCTTTTATTCCACAAGTATAATCTCTTTTATTCCCAAGCATACCATTCTTCTGATTAAGAAAAGACAGATTTCAAATTTAGTGACGATTTATCTCTTAACATCCAGAGAGCTATGAAAGCAAACCACCTGTTTACCTTAAGGGATTACCATCAGCAATTCTGGAAATGACTACCACCTTGTCCTTAAATTCCTTCTACAGACAGGCAAGCTGTGTTACTACTATTTTGAGTGTCAAATTAGTATAGCTGAGCAGCAAATATACTTAAGAACTGTAGATTAATACCCAAAATTATGTAGAAATTAGTGACAGCTAACTTCCCTGGTGGCTCAGATGGTAAAGAATCCCCTAGAGAAGGGAATGGCTACCCACACCAGTATTCTTGCCTGTAGAATTCCATGGACAGAGAAGTCAGCTGGGCTATAGTCCATGGAGTTGCAAGGAGTTGAACATGACTGAGCAACTTTCACAGTGATAGCTAAAGCTAAAGCAAGCAAACAAATGGCAAAAAATCAATTGTGCCCCCCTTAAAAAGAAAGGATTCAGTGTATATCTTAGGTTCAGTGTGGTTTAGTTGAATCTCTGAAATACAGACCATGAACTCTTCAGATAGGAAATAGACAAAGAAAGCTTCACTCCATAGTCACAGTGAAACATAGCAAGACCCTGCAGTCCCTATCTCCTATGTCCCCTGCCTGCCTTTTGTCTCTGGAAAAACTGTAGCCAAAGAATAAGTTTAATCAGATAAGTGAGAACAGGTAGAAACAAAGGAAAACAGTCTAACAAGACTAAATAATAAAGTTTAGTCATTAAGCACAGTTAAAGACCTTCAATTCCTTCTCAAGGGCTACAGACATTATTCTGAGCCATATTCTGTGAGCAGCCATATAGATACTGAAACTCCCACCAAGTGGAAGAAGTTAAGTACATGATATCCAGACTGTAGCCATGAAATAAACTGCCATAATTCTAAGAATTGAGCTCAAGGAAATGGAAACAAACTGATCCTGGACCTAAAGATAAACTGTACATGAAACAATCAAGATGATGTGGTCAGGCCACCAATGACCAATTTCAAGATGACTGTCAGAGCTGACTGTGCTGGTCCTGCATTTAGCCCCCTCCATCTGTCTGTAAAGGAGAAGGCAATGGCACCCCACTCCAGTACTCTTGCCTGGAAAATCCCATGGATGGGGGAGCCTGGTAGGCTGCAGTCCATGGGGTCACTAAGAGTCGGACACAACTGAGCGACCTCACTTCCACTTTTCACTTTCATGAATTGGAGAAGGAAATGGCAGCCCACTCCAGTGTTCTTGCCTGGAGAATCCCAGCGACAGGGGAGCCTGGTGGGCTGCCGTCTAAGGGGTTGCACAGAGTCAGACACGACTGCAGCAACTTAGCAGCAGCAGCAGCTCTGTCTATAAAAGCTCCTGCCTAATGGTTTTGTCGGTGGGAGGGGAGTTGTTGGCCTTTGCATAGGTGTTTGACCCCCTCCCCCATTGCTGCCAGCCCCAATAAAGCAAACTTTCCTTTCCATCAACCTGAATCCTTTATTGGCTTTTGAGCAGCAAGCAGCCAGACCCCACTTTCAGTGACAACAGCCTTCTTATCCTATATAGATTGAACCAGAAGAACTGGCAGAAAAAGAGCAAATCATTTGTAATTAGCCTTTAAACAAAAATAGTGGATTTTGGTAGGGGAGGAATGTGTATTGTTTAGGGATGGAAGAAGAGCCAGGAATTCCAACAATTAAAATGATCTCCTTTAAATACTCTGGTTAACTGTGTTTTACTGCATGTGGCCTGTACCTTTCAAAACAAAAAAATATTCCTTAAAATAACTGAAGTAGTAGTTAGAGGGAATGGCATTTGAGTGTCTCATCATGTTTTAGACATTGGCAAAGCTGTGATCTGTCTGGTATAGAACATGAGAAGGAGGAACATTTCTGGCAGTATTCTCATGTTCAGGCTATTCTTTCTTTCACAGTGAACAAACCTCTTAAGAAACTCATGGTTTAAAGAGGAAAGAGAAATATGTCTTATAAGAAAATGGGGACAAAGAAAATGGCATTTTACCGCGTCCTAAAAAAATAAGACAAAACTATTTGGAGTAATTAAGCAGATAGGGAAAGAGGGGATGAAGACGAATGAGCCAGACACCGTGGACACCATAGGTCTTGAGAGAAAATGCAGATTTGTAAGGAATTCAATAGGCTGAGGTGAATTTACAGACTGATTTTTTTTTGCTTTGCAGAAGTTATTTCTAGCTCCTAAAAACTGTCTTCAAATATAATTTCTAGTATTTGAGGTATCTATTGATGTTTCAGCAATTAAGTCTAACTACAAGGATCTTGGGATTTCCTAGGTGGCACAAGTGATAAAGAACATGCCTACCAATGCAGGAGGCATAAGAGACATAGGGTCGATTCCTGGGTTGGGAAGATCCCCTGAAGGAGGGCATGGCAATCCACTTCAGTATTCTTGCCTGGAGAATCCCATGGACAGAGGAGCCTGGCGGGCTACAGTCCATAGGCTCGCAAGGAGTTGGACACAAATGAAGTGACTTAGCATGCACAAAGATCTTGTCACAAATACAGAATTTTTATTCAGAATACCAAAGCAATATTTGCAAATGTTGATCACTAACTCCAAAGAGGCTCACCTAATAGGTAGAAGGAGTAGGTTTCATTTGTGCACATAACAACATCCCCAGCTGAAAGGTTATCAATATGCTACGTCTATCTCAGTAAACAAGTTGCCCCTCAGATCTGAGATGTATACTTACGACTGCTAGCTAATCTAGTCATTGTCATAGTAACTTTACTGCTTTAGATGGATAGTGCTTATGAATTCACAAAATTTTTCATATGGAATTATAAGTTTTTCTGTCAGTGAGATGGCCTAGAAAAAAGGATTAGTAATTCAAAGTATAACTTTTTTCCATCACATTCCATCACTTTCTGTGTTCACAGAACCAGCATATATGAAGACTTTGGTTTCCAACTTTATGTCTTCATTCAAAGCATAGGTAGTACCAAAATACAGATTTCAACATCTCTATTTACTATTAGTCCTATTCTAAATAAGACACACATGCAACATTTGGAAACTCCTCATATCAATTGTACCCAGATTGTGACAAGCGCTGTATCTTAGAGCCTTGAACACCTTACTCACCACCACCTTCACAGCACTTAGAAAGGCACACATCATGATCTATGGACACTTCCAAACTCATCTCTTACTAGGGGTTCATCCCATGCTTTAGAAACCAGATTATATCAAATCTGCATTACAAGCCAGCCCAGGTTCTTACCTCCCCACTGTGTGCTTGTTATTTTTCTGCTTGGTGCTCATTTAGCTTCATCTGACTAATGCATTCTTAGCTTTCACAGCTTGATACAGATGTCAACTTTTCCAAGAATCCTTCCCCAGACCTCCCCATCTGGATGAGGTACCTCTTAAAATTGTTTTCTATGCAGTTTTTTCTTTAACATATTCTTTATCACATTATATTTGCTCTAGTAAATATACTTCTAGTAAAACAGAAGCTGCATTTTAGAAGTAGCTTTGAATTTCAAATGCCCAGTGCTATTTCTAGTCATTAGTAGTTGCTTAATGAATGTCAGGTGAAAAAATAAGTAAAAACATGCAGATGAACACTGTTCCTCCCTTCTTATTGACACTTTTAGGTTGGTTTAGAAATGCTGGGTTATTTTTTCTCTGTCTTCATATTGAATTTTTATTCATTAAATTCATGTATTAGAGAAAATTGATTTTCTTGCCTGACTTCTTAACTCAGCAGTACAGTTTTGACAATGCTGGAGCCTGGTGTTTTGTTTATTAGTTTTTTTTCTGTGCTCTGAATATATTTCATTGGTTTATTCTGTACTGTTTACTATTTTAAACTGAATTTCAATGAGAGTTTTAAAGTGTCACAAGCTGTGTGTGTCTGGCATGTTGATTTTGAGGGAAGATAGCCCAAGGTTATCAGGTTTACTATGTATTATCCCTTACTTTATTTTCCTGGACTAGGTTTTGTGCATTATTAGAGACATATTTTGTACAACAATACCTGAAATTATTATAAGATAATCCCATAAATATAGGGAGTTTTATTTATACATTTGGCCACTTGAAATAAGAACACAAACCCACCAAATTTCTGTTAAGTTATTCTGAACAATCTAAAACTGTCTCTCTTCAATAATATATTATTACTTTTTATGTAATTAAAAATTCTATCATAAATATTGGTTTTCTAAAATTCAAAAGATATTTTAGCAGTTATTATCTATACCTTACCAGTATATAACTGCATCAAAAAGTATTAAAATAAATTTTCAGAGGTCAAATTGATATTGATAGAACACATCCCTTCTGAATCTCTGACATGATCTCTATTCAACTGAACAAGATAGTATGAATAACTGAAATTTAGTAAGTTAATGTTTTCAGTAATAGTTTCAGATATATTCATTTATCTTTTCACAGAAAGTCTTGCCTTTTAAAATGTTTGATTTTATCCTGAGTGATTCAGATTATCCAAAGGGACAGTGATGTGATGGAAAGACAACAAAAGACATAGTTAAGTAATATACATTCAAGAGGAAGCACAAGCTGGAATCACGATTGCCAGGTGAAATATCAGTAACCTCAGATATGCAGATGACACCACCCTGATGGCAGAAGTGAAAAAGAACTGAAGAGCCTCTTGAGAAAGTGAAAGAGGAGAGTGAAAAAGTTGACTTAAAGCTCAACATTCAGAAAACCAAGATCATGGCATCCGGTCCCATCACTTCATGGCAAATAGATGGGGAAACAGTGGAAACGGTGTCTGACTTTATTTTTCTGGTCTCCAAAATTACTGCAACCATGAAATTAAAACATGCTTATTCCTTGGAAGGAAAGTTATGACCAAACTAGACAGTATATTGAATAGCAGGGACGTTACTTTGACAACAAACGTCCATCTAGTCAAGGCTATGGTTTTTCCAGTAGTCATGTATGGATGTGAGAGTTGGACCATAAAGAAAACTGAGCACCAAAGAATTGATGCTTTTGAACTGTGGTGTTGGAGAAGACTCTTGAGAGTCCCTTGGACTGCAAGAAGATCCAACCAGTCCATCCTAAAGGAAATCAGTCCTGAATATTCATTAGAAGACCTGATGCTGAAGCTGAAACTACAATATTTTGGCCACCTTATGCAAAGAGATGACTCATTAGAAAAGACCCTGATGCTGGCAAAGACTGAAGGCAGGAGGAGAAGGGGACGACAGAGGATGAGATGGTTGAATGGCATCACCAACTCAATGGACATGGGTTTATGTGGACTCCAGGAGTTGGTGATGGACAGGGAGGCCTGGCGTGCTGCAATTCATGGGGTTGCAAAGAGTTGGACATGACTGAGTGGCTGAACTGAACTGAACTAAACTGATACATTCTTTTAAGGAAAAGAATAAATAATTTTAGTGAGATCCTAAAAATAACAAATACTGGATAAGGTGTGAAGAAAAGGGAAGCCTCACACACTGTTGCTAGGGATGTAAACTGGTGCAGCTACTAAAAAATATAGTACAGTGGGTCCTCAAAAAATTAAAGATAGAATTGCCATATAATCTTACAATCCCACACTCCTGAGCATATATTCAGACAAAATTATAATTCAAAAAGATACATGCATCCCAATGTTCAAAGCAACACTACTTATAATAGACAATACATTGGAAGCAATTTAAACATCCATCAATGGATGAATGGATTAAGATTTGGTACATATAAACAATGAAGTATTACTCAGTCACAAAACAAATGACATGATGACATTTGCAGCAACATGGAGAGACCAAGAGATTATCATACTAACTGAAATAAGTCAGAAAGAGAAAGACAGATGCCATATGTCATCACTTATATGTGAAATCTAAATTGTGACACCAATGACCTTATCTAAAAAACAGAGACTCAGGGACACAGAAACCAGACTGTGATTGCCAAGGGGAAGGGGAAGTGTGGGAAAGACAGACTAGGATTTGGGGATTAGAAGATGCAAAATATTCTATATAGAATGTACAATTGGATAAACCACAACACCCTACTATACAGTACAGGGGCTATATTCAATATCTTGTGATAAATCATAATGGAAAGGCATATGAAAAAGAAAGAATTGCCTTGCTGTACAGTAGAAACTAACACAATATTGTAAATCAATTATACTTCAATCAAATAAATTAGAAAAAAGAGAATTTTTGAGAGGCCATTGAATGGAAAAGGAGTTGATGCAACATATTACCTGGTGGAAGTACACATTTCCAACTCCTCTGAAAGTTCCTCAAGGAAGCACAGAGCTATTGACAAAGCTATTCACTGGAAGGAAATTTTCCACTGGATGTGAAGAAGCTCAACTTTGATACTGGCAAACGATATTTATATAGTTCTGCCCCTGAGTCCTCCCCACCCTCACCAAATCTGTCCTGGGCATGGGTTTGCTTGCTTATCAGTACACACAACTGAAACAAAAGTAGACAATATCATTGTTTCTAAATGGCTAAATGAATCAGAAGTCAGTTCCTGAGGTGGAATAGCCCCTATAATGTTTCTTAATGAATTGAGTGGCACTATCAGCATTTGGAACAGGATATTTAGCACCCCTGACCCCTACCTAGCTGGGAAAGATTGAAGACGGGAGGAGAAGGGAACGACAGAGGATGAGATGGTTGGATGACATCACCGACCCGATGGACATGAGTTTGAGTAAACTCTGGGAGTTGGTGATGGACAAGGAGGCCTGATGTGCTGCAGTCCATTGGGTCACAAAGAGTTGGAGACAACTGAGCGACTGAACTGACCCCCACCCTGGTGTTTCAGATGGTAAAGAATCTGCCTCCAGTGTGGGAAACGGGTTTGATTCCTGGGTTGGAAAGATCCCCTGGAGGAGGGCATGGCAACCCACTCCATAATTCTTGCCTGGAAAATCCCCATGGACAGAGGAGAGCCTGGCAGGCCTACAGTCCATGGGAGGACAAAGAGTCGGATGCGACTGAGCGAATAAGCACATCATAGACATCTACCCCATACATTTCAGTGGTATTATTTGTTCATTGTGCCACCAAAAAAAATTTTCCCTCATATTTTCATATTCCCTTGTTGAGACCTATGTAATGGGCTGCATGAGAATTCTTCCCATATCAAACAGTTATGGAGAAAAAAAAAAGAAAAAAAATTCTGGTTTCAGGTATTCAGATTTTGTTAGAAAAATGCTGCAGTATATTCTGTAATCTTTTTTGTCCATTATTCCCTTTCACAAAATTATCCAAAATACAACTGTCTAGAGGGCTAATGTTCTACTATATGCTATATATGTACAAATAACGTTATTTCAGGATAACAGTGAACAATGATTGGTAACATAAAAATGGAATGAGATAAAAATAGTTTGCACAATTTAAACTTAAAAGGGCACATATCTACTACCATCCCCAACTTTCTATAAATTTGGATACACTTTAGAGATGAATCTGTTCTGTTTGAATTCTTTTCTTGCCAGGAAGTATGTAACATTACACTTTTGAACAACCATAATTATTAAAGTTTTTAGAAGTGTTTTCCTTGCATGAGTCATTACCTGCTTACCTGTAAATCAATGGTTTTAATTTAGACATCTGAATGACATAGTATACAAATAATACACTCTATATTTCCCAGTAAAGAGGACAAGATGGTTGGATGGCATCACTGCCTCAATGGACATTAGTTTGAGCAAGCTCCAAGAGATAGTGATGAACAGGGAAGCCTGGCATGCTGCAGTCCATGGGGTCGCAAAGAATCAGACATGACTGAACGACTGAACAACCATAATTATTAAAGTTTTTAGAAGTGTTTTCCTTACATGAGTCATTACTTGCTTACCTATAAATCAATAGTTTTAATTTGATAATTCTCTACCTATATATAATTCTTACATAATTCTCTACCTATATTCATATGTTTCTTTCAGTTCATAATTCTGATTTTGCATGCAATATTCTATCTTAAGCCTTTTCCTGCAAACATTCAATAAACATCTGTAATGCCAGCTATATAATCACTTTTATCTGCAAATTGTGATAATAACATGTCTCCCTTTAATAAAGTCTAGTAAATTAAATTACATATTTAAAGTTCAGCATTGCCTACACTGTGCTGTATCTTCAGACGTGTTCCACTCTGTGCAACCCCATGGACTATAGCCAGACAGTCTTCTCTGTCCATGAGATTCCCCAGGCAAGAACACTGGACTGTATTGCCATTCCCTTCTCCAGGGGACCTTCCCGACCCAGGGATTGAACTGCCCTCTCTAAATGCTTAAACTGCATTGGCCTTAGGAACTACCAGTTCACTTTCTTTTCCCCACCTCATACAACATTTACTGCATAATTCAAGATGAAACTCTGTAAGATACTATCAATAATTTCCTTCTAGATTCACCATCTATTAACAATATACGTAGGAATGGTGATTGGGTTTCCCTGGTTGCTCAGATGGTAAAGAATCTGCCTGCAATTCAGGAGACCCAGGTTCAATCCCTGGGTCAGGAAAATCCCCTGAAGAAGGGAATGGCAACCTACTCCAGTTTTCTTGCCTGGAGAATTTCATGGACAGGGAAGAAATCCATTTCAGAGAATTGCAAGGACAGATTGGCAGGCTACATTCCATGGGGTCACAAAGAGTCAGACATGACTGAATGACTAACACTTTCACTTTCAAGAATGGTGATCAATTCTTAATATGTCAACCTAGAATCCAATCAGTCTACAGACTCATATATTTAAAAAGTATATATTACAGTAGAATTTGTTTAATGTCTTACACAAACTGGAAGATATCAATGTTATATCTGTATTGTTCACCCCTTCTATTACTTCATATGCTTCCTTCGTAGCTCAGCTGGTAAAGAATTTTCCTGCAATGTAGGAGACCCCAGTTGGATTCCTGGGTCAGGAAGATCTGCTGAAGAAGGGATATGGTACACACCAGTATTCTTGGGCTTCCCTGGTAGCTCAGATGGTAAAGAATCCACCTGCAATGTGGGAGACCTGGGTTCAATCCCTGGGTTGGGAAGGTTCCCTGGAGAAGGAAACAGCTACCCACTATATTATTCAGGCTGAGAATTCCACAGACAGAGAATGCTGGCAGGCTACAGTCCATGGGGTTGTAAAGAGTTAGACGCGACTGTTTACTTCACTTCTATTAGTTTACTGATGAAAAGAAACCACTACAAAGTATATTAGATAGTAAGATTTGTTCTTAACTAAATTCATTAACTCCATAAGTGTTTAACAAATTATTTTTCTTTTAAATTTCAAACATGGGGAAAATAGAGGGACATGCATTTTGGCAGAAACTAATATCTCCTTAAATTTCATTCTGACCTTTTTCCATTTTGTAATAGAAATGAACTCATGTTCTCAGAGCTTTAGCAGTACACATAGCTACCCAGTTAAAGATCATATTTCATAGTCTTCTTGTACTGTATATGGACGAGGACTTACACAAATGGAATATGAGTAGAAGTGATATGTACAAGCTCCACATCATTTCCAGAAAAGAAACTTGCCTGCTCTCCACTGCCTATGTAATTCCCTTCTCATAGGCTAGAGATGGAAGGATTGTGATGTGCCAGCTCCAACTATGTGATTCAGGCAAACACCCAGCTGAATGGTGGAGCCTGAAATAGAAGGGAGGAACTTCTAGTTTGACCTTGTGAAACAGAACTCTCTACTTCCACACTATCACATAGTGTAAAGAATGTAAGTTTCATCTTTATTTAACTTCTGTATTCGGGATCCATTTGCCATATAATTAACTTTTTAATTACATATGCCCCCAAATAAAATTTTTCAACATTAACTTTTACCATATTTGTTTCAAATTTTTTTAACCAAAATAAATACTATGGGCACTATTAAATCATTCTTCTCCCAGCCATCATATTTTCTTCTTTCCTTCTCCAGAGGTATCACCATTCTAAAGACTACTATGAAAGACTTCTTTCTTTTATTCTGAATTTTTTATTGAACCATCAAACATTCAATGGGAAAAAATACACTATAAAAGGCTACAAATGAGTAAATAAAGCTTCTCAGTGTCTGTCTAGCTTCTTATGGAGGTACATTAATAGTTTGGTGAGGAATGCTCAATCTAGGCAGAATGGGATATTTTTCATAGTGGACAATCCTGGTGTGTTTTATACCATCAAGCTTGAGAGTGGAAACATGTAAGTCCTTGAGGTCTACCTGACATATTAACTGTTTTCTGTACCCTGGGTGATATCTTCTTGATATTATATCATTAGATTTTAAGAAAATTGGGCCTTGATCTATTAGAGCTTTATGCTTTTCTTACATTCAGTGGCATGTTAAAAATCAGATGTTCAGACTTCACAAACTAGCTGAATTTAGGGATAAAGAATTTTGAGGATTAAGCTTTCAGTTACACCGCACTGTCACTCTGTAAATATCTGCTAAATTACCCTGAATGTGTATTACAGTGTAATCCAGTCAAAACTAGCAAAAATGAGGTATAAATTCTGAGAAAAGTAATTTTTATTATGGGATTTTTTTTCCTGTGATTTAGAGTGTTCTGCTTTTTAGTGTATATAAAAACTCATACAGTAATGGAAAATGTTTGCCACATAATAAATGCCATCATATAAAACTGGTTTGATATAGCCATAAATTAGATATTTCCAAATGAAACAGCTATATTCGTATCAATAAAATTAAACATAACATCCAAGATGAAAGTATTCCACCATTTACTGTGTAGTTACCCACTGAGTTTTATATCTTTACTTCCTTTACCTTTTGTATGAAGTCAATACCGCTACATAGAGACTCACAGTTTTTATTTTCTCCTAGTCCCAAAAGCTGGGGATAAATGTCTATAAAATATTGGTGATAAAAGTTTAAGGAACAAGAAACGCTTTTTTGTAGAAGAGTTTAAAATATTAGCTTTAACCATTCTCAGACATTTCGTACTAGTGACTAGAACTTGATCTTTACCTTATAACCAAAAAATCTTTGGACCACAATACCCCAAATTAATCCCAGCAGCTTTCTGTTAATTTAATATTTCTTTGTGAAAATAATCTGAAATAAGGGTTCAAATATAAAGTGTTTGTGGAAGAGATCTAGTGTAGAGGAGTGGGAGGACAGAATAGAGAAATAAGCAAAAAGGAAAAGCTAATTTACAGGTCCTCTATCGAGCTGGTTTTCCTTATAAGCAGCTGTGGCTCAGTTCTACTGGAGAAGCTCTGGATATCTGTGAGGAAGGTATTATAAAATATTCTTCCTGTTATATGGAAAAGGAGAGTAGGTTTTGCCTTTCCTCTCCCTCTGACATGTCTTTAATTTCAAGTTTAAGGGTTCCAGTTTTATTTTATAAATAATAGGAAGTTATACATTAAGCATTATATATGCCACAATAACTTTTGTAGGCATGATTACTCATCACATTTCAGATGACCAAAATAAGACGTGACAACATTAAATAAATTTTTCAAGTTTACCCAGTAGCAAATTGCAAAGTCAAGACTTAAAAGACAATTTCAAGCCATGAAAAAGATGGCATAGTAAAATCAGTATAATGTAAGAGTTTAATAAAAAAGATTATCTAAAAAGATATCATGTAGGAAAACCAGTAAGGATAGTACAATGCCCCAGTGATTGGATGAAGAAGAGGGCGTGCATAATTCTATCCCTATATCTGAAGGGAGTGTGGGAAAGAAACATCATAAACTGGAAGGAGAACATTATATGGAGATCATATTGATGGCGATTGTGGCTTTGGCAGTATAACATAATCAATCAGTCCAAGACTGTAAGGACAAGGCAGGGGAATTTCAAAAATCTACAAGAAACTGAACAGCAAGAATGATATAATGTAACTTTTGACTCTTCAGCCCCTTGCTGCAGGCTAAGAAAAAGGTGGAAATGAATATAGAGTGGATCTGGAGAGAATACAAAACACAGAACATATTCAGTGCAAGAAGTCCATCAAGTTCCAAAACCACATTTTTAATGTCTATGTTGTTAAACAGTTTTTAAAAGAGACATTATATATGAATATTTGTTCAGAAAGTTTTATCTGCAAGCTAATGTATGAAAAAGATAGTACTGAATTGATAATAGAATTGAGGCTATCAGGTTGATTTGCAATAATCAAACAGAGTATTGAGGACCTTCAACTGTTGCTGCAGTGTGTAGAGACTGATGGTCAAACTGCAGAGGAAGACTTTATAGTACTTGATAATTTAATTTCATATTCAAATGTACGACAAGGGAGAGTGGAAAAGTCACTTTTAAGCATGATATCTTGTATGAAATGGCACTATAAAAGAAACAGACAAAATGGAAAGAGAAGCAGGTTTAAGAGAGATGTGATTATTCAATTTGGGGGCTGCCTGTATTTGAAATTCTAATGGAATGTACTGGAATGTATTGGTTAAAACATTGAGGAAGTTGTTGGAAATGTAGCAGTATATCTCTGTGCAGGGGTCAGAATTTAGAATACAGATAACAGAGTCATCTGCAAAGAGGTGATATTTATAGTCATGAATTAGGCTAAGGAAAAAAAAGATATTATCCATAGAAAGAAATGCTTTCCATAGCATGAACAATTTAAATGAAAGGTTAAAATTCATTTGAGAGGTATGACAAATTTATTTTGTATCTAAATAACCCAATTTGAAAACACAGAAAGCAAAAAATAACCAAACTAAAACCACAAAATGAGAAATTGATCTTTAGAGAGATTTTATTTTTAACAAGGCAAGTAATCCATACATTTATAAATGATTTTAATCATAACAATTGACAAATGCAATCTAATAGATTTATAGAAAAATACTGTACTCAAAGCTGTTCTACAAATTCATTTGAGGAAGCCGAATATACTTTCTGTATGAGTCAGGGTTCTTCTGAGAAACAAAACCAATAGTGTATGTCAAGCTCACACAAAGATGAGGAGGGATTTATTATAGAAACTGTGTTATGCAGTTGCCTTCTGCAAGCTGGAGAACCAGGAAAGCTGGTGATATAATTCATCCAAGTACAAAGGTCTGAGAAAAAGGGGGTTGCTGGTATAAGTCTCAGAGTCCAAGGACCATAGAACCAGTAGCACCAATGTCCAATGTCAGGGAAAGATGAATGTTCAAGCTCAAGAACAGAGGAAATTTGCCCTTCATTTTTTTTTTTTTCCCAATCTGGGCCCTCAGAAGGTTGAATGATGCCTGCCCCGTTGGTGAGAGTGTATTTCTTGACACGGTCTACTGAATCAAATGCTAGTATCTTCCAGAAACTCTCAAAGATACATTCAGAAATAATGTTTTACCAGCTAGCAGGGAACATTTTAGCACAATCAAGTTAACACATAGAGCTCACTACCATATTTTCCTACATAATCTTTTTTTTAATCAATTCCCATCAGAAAAATTGGTAAATATGAGAGCTTCCCTGATTACTCAGTTGGTAAAGAATCAGCATGCAATGCAGCAGACCTTGGTTCGATTCCTGGGTTGGGAAGATCCCTTGGAGAAGGGATAGGCTACCCACTCCAGTATTCTTGGGCTTCCTTTGTGGCTCAGCTAGTGAAGAATCTGCCTGCAATGTGGGAGACCTGGGTTTGATCCCTGGGTTGAGAAGATCCCCTGGAGAAGGGAAAAGCTACCCACTCTAGTATTCTGGCCTGGAGAATTCCATGGACTGTATGGTGCATGGGGCCACAAAGAATCAGACATGGCTGAGTGACTTTCACTTTCAAGGAATAAGGGGTTTCCCAGGTGGATCTAGTGATAAAGAACCTGCTTGCCAATGCAGGTGATGTAAGAGATGCTGGTTTGGACATGACTGAAGTGACTTAGCACATACACATGCAAGGAATATGATTTGAAAACTTTGAGAAGCTACAATGTAATCAGTCCTGTCTGATCTTTGCAACGCCATGGACTGTAGCCAGCCAGGCTCCACTGTCCATGGAATTCTCCAGACAAGAACACTGGAGTGGGTAGCTGTTCCCTTCTCCAGGGGGATAATATAATTAAGAGGTTGATATAGGGAATTTTTTTAAATCAACATAAAAACAAGTTATAAAAAAGTGAATAATTATTAAATTGTAATCAGAATTATGTAATTCTGTATATTAAGAACATAGTAAAGAAATGAAAAGATAGCTCAATAACTAGATGATATGTTACACCAACAATGACAAGATTAATATACAAAGTATATACTTAAAAATCCTAATCTATCAGCTACAAAAGTCAACAATACATAAGAAACACATGTAGAAGACAGGAATACACACACTGTAAGAAAGAGTATGTAGAAAGATACTCAGAATCATCATTACACAGAGAATACAACTACTATACTTTGTGATACCTCCCACTTCTACCATTTTGGGAAGCATGGATCCAAAGGAAGACTCTTATGCTCTTGGTAGTTACATAAATTGATACTACCTCCAAGGGAAACAATTTGTGATCAGCTAATAAATTTGAGCATGTAAATATAACCCAAGTTCATTCATAAACCTATACCCTAAAAAAATGCTTGCATCTGTACCTAGGAGATACGTAAAAGAATATGCATATGGATGTTATTCATAAAAGCAAAAATTGTAAATTACCTAAATGTTCATCAATAATACAATAGGTAAATTGTCTTACTGGAATAAATAAACACCTTAGAGCTGTAAAAATGGATAAATTACAGCTACACCATCAACTTGGAATGTTCTCAAAAGAAAAAAATATTCAATTGCAAAAAGTAAATGTCAGAATATATCAAACATAATTTACCATAAATGAAATTTAAAACCTTGAGCAAGTAAATAATATATATTCTAGGAGAGTCCATATATGTGGTAAACTAACCAGAATAAAAATAAAAATAAAAATCAAGAAAATCATAGTGGTTACCATTTACAGATAAGGGATGTGATAAGGAATGGGCACAATAAGAATACGGCAAATTATATTTCCCCCAAATGACTACAGCAATATTTCCAAGCTCACATATCTTACCAGAAATGTGCCATCTTTCTCATCAATAGATAGAGGTGATAACCCTTTCCTGAACTCTGTGACTGAACATTCCTGAACATTCGCTGGCTCATAGAGAAAGCTAGGGAATTCCAAAAAAAAAAAAAAATCAACCTCTGTGTCATCAACTATGCCAAAGCCTTTGACTGTATGGATCATAATAAACTGTGGAAAGCTCTTAAATTAGTGGGTTACCAGACCATCTTACCTGTCTCCTGAGAAACCTGTGTGCGGGTCAAGAAGAAACAGTTAGAACCCTGCATGGAACAACTGCCTGGTTCAAGATTGAGAAAGGAGTAAGACAGGGCTGTCTGTTGCCACCATGTTTCTTTAATCTATATGCTGAGTTCAGTTCAGTTCAGTCGCTCAGTTGTGTCAAACTCTTTGCGACCCTATGGACAGCAGCACACCAGGCCTCCCTGTCCATCACCAACTCCCGGAGTTCACTCAAACTCAAGTCCATTGAGTCAGTCATGCCATCCAACCATCTCAGCTTCTGTCATCCCCTTCTCCTCCTACCTTCAATGTTTCCCAGCATCAAGGTCTTTTCAAATGAGTCAGTTCTTCACATCAGGTGGACAAAGTATTCGAGATTCAGCTTGAGCATCAGCCCTTCCAATGAATATTCAGGACTAATTTCCTTTAGGATTGACTTGTTTGATCTCCTTGGAGTTCAAAGGACTCTCAAAGCCAACACAATATTGTAAAGTAAAAAAAAAAATTATTTATTTATTTTAAAATAAAAGGAGTCTTCTCCAACACCACAATTCAAAAGTGTCAATTCTTCAGTGCTCAGCTTTCTTTATAGTTAACTCTCACATCCATACATCACCACTGGAAAAACCACAGCCTTGACTACACAGACCTTTGTTGGCAAACTAATGTCTTTGCTTTTTAATATGCTGTCTAGGTTGGTCATAACTTTTCTTCCAAGGAGTAAGCATCTTTAGATTTCAAGGCTGCAATCACCATCTGCAGTGATTTTGGAGCCCAGAAAAATAAAGTCAACCACTGTTTCCACTATTTCTCCTTCTATTTGCCAGGCAGTGATGGGACCCAATGCCATGATCTTAGTTTTCTGAATTTGAGCTTTAAGCCAACCTTTTCACTTTCCTCTTTCACTTTCATCAAGAGGTTCTTTAGTTCTTCATTTTCTGCCTTAAGGGTGGTGTCATTTGCATATCTGAGATTATGGATATTTTTCCTGGCAATCTTGATTCCAGTTTGTGCTTCATCCAGTCCAGTGTTTCTCATGATGTACTCTGCATGTAAGTTAAATAAGCATGGTGACAATATACAGCCTTGCCATATTCCTTTCCCGATTTGGAACCAGTCTGTTGTTCCACGTCCAGTTCTAACTGTTGCTTCCTGACCTGCATACAAGTTTCTCAGGAGGCAGGTCAGGTAGTCTGGTATTCCCATCTCTTTCAGAATTTTCCACAGTTTGCTATGAGCCACACAGTCAAAGGTTTCAGCATAGTCAATAAAGCAGAAACAGATGTTTTTCTGGAACTCTCTGATTTTTTGATAATTCAATGGATGTTAGGAATTTGATCTCTGGTTCCTCTGCCTTTTCTAAAACCAGCATGAACATCTGGAAGTTCATAGTTCACATGCTGTTGCAGGCTGGCTTGGAGAACTTTGAGCATTACTTTAATAGTGTATGAGATGACTGCAATTGTGCAGTAGTTTGGGCATTCTTTGACATTGCCTTTCTTTGGGACTAGAATGAAAACTGACTTTTTCAGTCCTGTGGTTACTATTTAGTTTTCCAAATTTGCTGGCATATTGAGTGCAGCACTTTCACAGCATCATCTTTCAGGATTTGAAATAGCTAAACTGGAATTCCATCACCTCCACTAGCTTTGCTTGTCGTGACACTTCCTAAGGCCCACTTGACTTTGCATTCCAGGATGTCTGGCTCTAGGTGAGTGATCACACCATCATGATTATCTGGGTCATGAACATCTTTTTTGCATAGTTCTTCTGTGTATTCTTTCCACCTCTTCTTAATATCTTCTGCTTCTGTTAGGACTATACCATTTCTGTCCACTGAGTACATCATGAGAAATGCTGGGCTGCATAAGTTACAAACTGGAATCAAGATAGGCAGGAGGAACATCAACAACCTCAGATATGTGGATGATACCACTCTAATGGCAGAGAGTGAAGAGCAACTAAAGAGCCTCTTGATGAGGGTGAAGTAGAAGAGTGAAAGAACTAAAACTAAACATTAAAAATATAATATCATAGCATCATGATGATATCATGGCATTATAGTATCTGCCCCAATACTTCATGGCAAATAGAAGGTGAAAAGGTGGAAGTAGGGACAGATTTCTTCCTTTTGGGTTCTAAAATCATTGTGGATGGTGACTGCAGCCATGAAATCCAAAGGCGTTTGCTTCTTAGCAGGAGAGCTATGATGAACAGCGTGCTGAAAAGCAGAGACATTACTCTGCCAACAAAGGTCTGTATGGTCAAGGCTATTGTCTTCCAAGTGGTCATGTATGGTTGTGAGAGCTGAACCATAAAGAAGGCAGAATGTCAAAGAATTGATGCCTTCAAACTATGGTGCTGGAGAAAATTGAAAGTCCCTTGGACAGCAAGGAGAACAAACTAGTCAATCTTAAGGGAAATCAACCCTGAATATTCATTAGAAGAATTCATACTGAAGTTGAAACTCCAGTATTTTGGCTATCTGATGTGAACAGCTTACTCACTGAAAAAGTCCCTTATGCTGGGAAAGATTGAGGGCAGAAGGAATAGAGGGCATCAGAGGATGAGATGGCTGGATGGCATCACTAATGCAATGAACATGAACTTGGACAAACCAGAATATGGTGAGGGACAGAGGCCTGGCCTGCTTCAGTCCATGGGATTGCAAAGAGCTGGACATGACTGGGCAACTGAATGACAGCAACAATAATTAGAATATGACAGAAATGATGATATATGACTTTTAAGATCCATTCATAATTGGTAATACAAGTTTTGCCTGATTCTTTCTCACCATTTTGAGATGTTTATCACTGAGACAAATTCCTCATATTATGAAACTTTCTGAGATACATGTAAAGATTTAGTCTTACCTAAAGTCCCAGCCAGTAGCTATCACCAACCACCAGATATGCAAATAAAAATGCCACCCAGCTCTGTAGATTGAAATAGATATGCTGTCCCAAACTGGCCAGTTGAACCCTGTTCAAATTGTAGATTCAGAGGTAAAACAAATGCTGTCATTGCTTGGAGGCATTGAATTATGGGGTTGCTTCTTACACATAAATAGATAACTGGAACAGATTCTGCTACTTGGAAATAGAATGCCACTAAAATAAAATCCAGAACATGAGGCTTCAGAAGTGGGTGGTGAGTTAAAATTACTGTGAAGAGAGTGCCAGTAGAAACCCAGTGAAGGAGTTTAAGGACTTAAAGGAAAGTGAGGATTATCAGATACTGGAGGAAAGGCAGTCTTTCATTTGGTGGAACAGTTTATCAAAACTCTTTCCTGAAGCAATGTGGATAACGAGGGACATACTTAATGAGCTGAACCACCTAGGGAAAGTAGAATGTTGGAGATACTGTTGGTCTCCTTCCAGCTAGCTGTGTAAGAAGCCTAGAGTAGAAGGTAAGAGGAAGAAGGTAAGTTAAATGAATACAAAGGAGCCAATACTTATTGGGCTTGAAAACAAAACTGCTTAATATGTTTAGCCTCTCCAAGATTCTCATATTTAAAAAGGACTTCCAAACAAAAATCAAGCCAGAGAGAGACACAATAAGATTTTGGTTATGATCACAGAAATACATAAGGCAGTGTCTCAGACAACTATTCAGTCAAACAGAAGTTCCTCTAAAGATCTTAAAGGCATTACCTCGCAAACCTCCTTCTTCAAAGGAGGTGAGGGTGTCCTTGAACCTAGTCAGAAAATAATGAACTTTCTTTTTCTCAAATTTGTAATCCCTCACCCAAAGCATCTTTGGAATACAATCATTCTATAATAGAGTTTTATTCATTTAGTTGGTTGTTTAAGCATTTAATTTCTTTCTATTTTAATTATAGAAACATGTAGAATTCATAATAAGGATCTACCAAGTAAAATGTGAATTAGGATGATCTAAAATAGGATGAATGCTAAAGGACTTGACTCTAAAAAGATCAGATTTTCTAAGTAACTGACATGTTAGGACACTTCCAGTTAGGATTTGACCAGAACTTACATCTGCCATATGATATTTTTACTGGATAAATTAAATAGGATAAATTCTTCAAATTTGTTCTTTTTCAAAATCATTTTGGCCATTGTAAATTTTCTGCATTTGTAAATACATTTTAGAATATTGGGTTGTCAATATCTTTCATAAAGTCTGCTGGAATTTTGAGTGGGATTGTATTGATTTCTAGATCAATTTAGGGAATACTGACAGCTTATTATAAATTCTTTCAATTCATGAACATGATATATCAGTTCATTTGTTTAGTTTTTTAAAAATATCTCTTAGCAGTGCTTTTAGTTTTCAGTGAACAGGTCTTGACATATGTTCTAGATTTATCTCTACATGCTTTATGCTTTTAGATACTATTTTAAATGGTATTTTTGAAAAGTTTAATTCTCAACTATTTGTTGCTAGGATATAGAAATACAATATACCTTTGCATGTTGACCTTCTATCCAGAAACCTTGTAAACTCAATTATTATTTCTGGTAGTTTTTTTTTTTTTTTAAGATTCTTTTTCCTATGTATGTGTGGGAGACCTGGGTTCGATCCTTGAGTTGGGAATATCCCCTGGAGGAGGGCATACAACCCACTCCAGTATTCTTGCCTGGAAAATCCCCAAGGACAGAGGAGCCTGGCAGGCTACAGTCTATGGGGTCACAAAGAATCAGACACTACTGAGTGACTGAGCACACACACACATTCTGATATACAAATTATTTCATTCTCAAATAAAAAAAAGTTTTACTCTTTCCTTTTCCCGTATGTATTCCTGAAAATTTATAAGGACAGTAAATTTACAATGATATATCAGGGAAAAAATGACATACTTCATATATTCAAATATTCAAGAAAACCTTCTGGCTTGACTAAACATGTGAATAAGATGTGGCAGGACCACTGGCTTTCAAATATTTCTATTTTACTGTAGCCCAGAGTAATATACATTTGACATAGTCACATAGTATGTGCACACACACACACACAAAATTTTTTTCACAGATTCACCTTAGAAATGTGTGGCATGTTGATGGTTCTATTATATTAAACTAATATGGTTTTTCCAGTGGTCATGTATGGATGTGAGAGTTGAACTATAAAGAAAGCTGAGTGCAGAAGAATTGATGTTTTTGAACTGTGGCTTTGGAGAAGATTCTTGAGAGTCCGTTGGACCTAAAGGAGATCAGTCCTGGGTGTTCACTGGAGGGTCTGATGCTGAAGCTGAAACTCCAATACTCTGGTCACCTGATGAGAAGAACTGACTCATTGGAAAAGACCCTGAGGCTGGGAAGGATTGGGGGCAGGAGGAGAAGGGGATTACAGAGGATGAGATGGTTGGATGGCATCACTGACTCAGTGGACATGAATCTGGGTGGCTCCGGGAGTTGGTGTTGCACAGGGAAGCCTGGCATACTGCAGCTCATGGGGTCGCAAAGAGTCGGACATGACTGAGTGACTGAACTGAACTGAACAATATTTATTATATTTTATTTTATTTTTTCTCATCTGTTAAATGGAAGTGATAATGACTAGAACTCTGCCATCTTTTTTTTTAAATTTTTTTTACTTTATTGTGTTGGTTTTGCCATACATTGACATGAATCTGCCATGGGTATACATATGTTCCCCCCCCCCAGAACCCCCCTCCCACCTCCCTCCCAATTCCCTCTCCCTGTATTTTAAAATACTAAGCAAAACTCATTGAAACACCTGCTAATGGCCCACAACTTACTGCTTGCAAAGTACTGTATTATAAATTCATTCTAGAATTATCCCCACAGAGGAGGTTAGTCTTTGAAGTAAACATAAAAACTTCAGAAATTATTCATTCGTTTATAACCACTCAACAAAGATTTACTGAGCACTCACTGAACTTTTCTAGGGTTGCTGTAACAAAGTATCATGACAACATGATAACACAAGAGAAATGTATTCTCTCACAGTTCTGAAGGCCAGAAAACTGAAAGCAAGAAGTGTTTAGGGCCATGCTCCTTCTGTAGACTCTAGGGAAGAATCATTCCTTACAGCTACTGGCTTCTGATCCTGAAATTCCTTAGCTTGTAGACCCATCACTTCAGTCTCTGCTGCTGTCTTCATGTCTTCTCCTCCATGTGTGTGCCCTTTCCTCTTCTTAAAGGACATTTGCTTTCAAATTAGGGCCCACCCTAAATACAGGATGATTTCATATGGAGTTCCTCTACTAATTTTATTTTCAAAGACCCTATTTCCAAATTAGGTGACATATTGAAGGCCCAAACACATAGAAACTTGTGTCCAAACACATACACTTTTGCTTGTTTTAAATCCTAAACTGAATAATAGATGAAAAGCTTTGCCCTTAATTTTTTTTTTTTTGCATCTTGTAAAAGTATTTATTGAGTTAGAGGTTTCAACCAATTAATGGCCACTCCTCAAATATTTTTAATGAAATAGAAAAGTATAACAAATAGGTTATGTCATACAGAGTAGGGGTATTTTTAGCAAACTATTTTTTTCTGGCTTCATATGTATGTGTTTGGTCAGGAAGTAAAATCCTTTTCTTATAGTGGGGAGTTCTTTACACAACTTGATGATGATTACTCTAGAACAGAACTTCATAATTATTTCACAATTAGCCCAAGCTTTTCTTTCACAGTATATGTGTGAACCCCACTTAAGTTTATAGAGGGTTTTTATTTTTTATTTTGATCTCCTTTACCCATCCATGGAGTAGGAAATGACAACCCTCTCCAGTACTCTTGACTAGAAAATTCCATAAACAGAGTAGCCTGGTGGGCTACAGTGCATGGGTTTGCAAAGAGTTGAATACAACTGAGCATGCAAACACAAACACACACACTCACACCCCATTTATCTTTTCCACATCCATATACTTTTGCCTCTGGTAATCACCAATCTGTTCTTTGTATCTGTGAGCTTGGGTTTTGTAATTGTTTCATTTGTTTGTTTGAAGGACTCCATAAAAAAAGAGATCATAGAGTATTTGTCTTTCCTTGTGTGACTTATTTCACTTAGTATAATGCCCTCAAGATCCATAATATACATGCATATATATATATACATATATATATATATATGTACACAAGCACATATATCAGAATTTCTTTATCCATTCTTTAAAAGCTGGACACAGATTGTTTCCATATCATGGCTATTATAAAAGCTTCAGTGAACAGAGTGGTGCATATCTTTTTGATATATTAGTGAGTTTTTTGCTTACTTTGGATAAATATCCAGAAGTAAAATTATTGGATCATATGTTTGTTCTATTTTTGATCATTTGAGGAACATCCATACTTTTCCCACAGTGGCTGCACTAATTTACTTTCCCAACAAGAGTACCCAAAGGTTTCCTTTTCTGCACATCCATGCCATCACTTGTTACTTCTTGTCTTTTTTTTTTTTTTTTTACAGTTCAAGATTCCTCTTGTGAAGAGGGAAAGACCGATGACAATTATTGTCAACATTATTTATTTATTTATTTTTTTATTTTTTTATTGTTTTTGCCATACATTGTCATGATATCACCATGGGTTTACATATGCTCCCCCTCCAGAACCCCCCTCCCTCCTCCCTCCCCCCCGGGAAATCTCGCTGTACCAACCCCGAGCATCAATCCTGGGCTGGCGATTGATTAGACACATGACAATTAACATGCTTCAATGCCCTTCTCCCATATCATCCCACCCTTACCCTCATCCACAAAGTCCACAAGTCTATTCTATACATCTGCGTTCCTTTTGCTGTCTCGCATGTTGGGTTCTCGTTACCGTCTTTCTAAATTCCATATATATGCGTTAATATACTGTATTGTTGTTTTTGCTTCTTGTCTTTTTAAGAATAATCAGTCTGGACAGGAATCCATATATGTGCAAACTGAAAGTTAAGGGATGGAAAAAGATATTTCATAGAAATGCGAGACAAAAGAAAACTTGTATAGCTATACTCAGATCAGGCAAGATAGACTTTAAAACAAAAATTATAATAAGTGACAAAGATGGAGTTATTATTCATAAAGATAAGTGGTCAACCCAAAAGAGGATATGCCACTTGTAAACATTTTTGCACCCACTGTAGGAACACCTAAGTATATAAGGCAAATATTAATAGACCCAAAGGGAGAAATAAATGGCAACAGATTAATAGTAGGGGACTTTAATACTCTATTTACTTAAATAGATCATCCACACACAAAGTCAATGAATAAACAGCCTTAAATGATACTTTAGACCAGATTAACTTAACAAATATATAAAAAGCATCCCATCATAAAACAAAAGAATATATATTCTTCTCAAATGCGCATATAACAATTTCCAGGATATGTCATATATTAGGCCACAAAACAAGTCTTACTAAATTTAAGAGGAATGAAATCATATCAAGCATCTTTTCCAACCACAATGGTAGAAAAATTAGAAATTTATTACCTGAAGAAAACTGGAAAATTCACAGATGTGTGGAGATTAAACAAAATGATACTGAACAATGAAAAAGTCAAAGAAGAAATCAGAAGAGAAATTGAAAAGTACCTTGAGACTAACAAAAATGAAACTATAACATGCACAAATCTATGAGATGGAGCAAAAGCAAGCTTCCCTTGTAGCTCAGTCAGTAAAGAATCTGCCTGCAGTGCAGGAGACCCAGGTTCCTTCCCTGTGTTGGGAAGATCCCCTGGAGAAATGGCAACCCACTCCAGTATCCTTGCCTGGAAAATCTCATGGACAGAGGAGCCTGGTGGGCTGCAGTCCATGGGGTCACAAAGAGTTGGGCATGACTGAGTGACTAACACTTACTTACTTAAGAGGAAAATCTGTAGCAATAAATGCCTACTTTAAGAAACAAGAAAAGTCTCAAATAAATAACCTAATTTTACATATCAAGGAATTTAGAAAAAGAAAGCCCCAAATTAGCAGAACAAAGAAATAATAAAGATTATAGCAGAAATAAATGAAGTACAAAAAAAGACAAAAGAAATGATCAATGAAATTAAGAGGTAGTTCTTTGAAAAGATAATTAATATTGAAACGCCTTTCACTAGACTCATAAAAAGAGAGTGAGAAGAGAAAACACAAATAAAATCAGAAATGAGAGAGGAGATGTTACAACCGATATCACAGAAACATACAAAGAACCATAAGGGACTACTATGAAAAATTATACATTTGCCCTTAATTCTAATAAGCATCCAAGAAAACTAAGCAAAGTCTTTTATTTAGATACTGTTTCAAGGTTATTCAACTAGGAAAAATTAAATGTATCTATAAGAAGAAATTAGAGTAACCAGTGAGGATAAGCAAATTACTAGTAACTGACCTGAGAGACTAAGGTCAACAGGTTGTCAGACGAACCAGACATGAATGCAATGGAGCTGTATTGTTTTGACTAAAGGTTAATGTGAGATAAAATGGACACAGTATGTCTGCAGTTGTCATGGATTGCAATATGCTCTTACAGAGCACGCCAAACAAATCCTTTTGTTTTCAAAGGCAAATATGTTATCTTTGAAATCCAGTAATTATTAATATTTAATGATGTAGTTCTTAAAATTCTGTGAAACATTTTAAAATAAAGAAAATCATCCTGTTTCCAAATGTCTGATTCAGAATATTCAGAGGGTGAAAATCCACCATATATACTCCTGAAGTTTCACAGATGGCCCAGAGAACTATAAGTTTAGAAGTAAAACTTTAACTTTAAAAATGTTGTTCATGTCTACTTTATCTTTACTAGAGTATTTGCCTTGGGATTCTGTGTCAATGTCACAAATTCAAAGTTAGGAGACAGCTTATATATACTTAGAAATGCAATTCAAGTAACGTTGATTATTGTGACTAGGATACAACCCACTGCCCCTGCTTCAGGAGCTCTTAGTGTAAACTTTGCCAGAAAAAGAGGTATAATGCTTATCTTTGAGTTCTCTTCATTTTGAGGTTATATTCTTAGCTTTCACTCATAGATTTTTCTACAGGAAGAATATTTTCTCCATGCAAAATGTCTCCCTTTTCCCCATTCTTAGAAATTTTCTGTAATTAGTAACCAAAACTTAGCTTTGATTTTACTGTGATTTATTTTACATTTCTAGAGTGTGATTGGTATGACCTCTGTGTCTGATTAATATTTTAAGGAAGGTCATGAGTCTCCTTCTCAGAGATGAAGTATAACTTCACATAATCTCCAAATTTTCTGACCTGATGTTGATGTCTTCAATTGGTTTCCTAGTTTTTAAATTTGATTATATTAATATGTATAAAATATTTCAGGTACTAATGATGTTATCTTTGAGAACTGCATTTAGATCACATAAATAAGTACTCTGAAAATGGTATTTTGTAAAGGCATTTTGTGAAAATACCACCCTTATTTTCATGTATGATGCTCTCTCAATCATGACCATCTTAAATCACTAAGGAAGCATTTAACAAAACTTCTCATAGGAAAGACTTGCCATAAAGAAATAGTAACATAGATGCCAACTCCTCCAAAGCCAATGCTTGTTGATGCTTGCTCCCTGGCTGGCAAAAGAACCTTTTGCACAAATGCTAAGAGATTTCTTGGCTCCACTATGTACTATAATTCACCCTGTTATGGAGGAAAACAGCTGTTTTGTGATCATGGTCTGGACATTTTCCATATTGGCATACTGAGTTAAAATCCCAACTTGCCTCTCAGCACTGCAGTTCAGTCTCTAGGCTATTGGATAATGAATGAAGGAGAGAATCCTTGAACTTTCTCTTTTAATTCATTGCCTTTGACTGTCCTCTCTAACTCATAGTATGTTTTGTTATTTATCAATGGCTAAACTTGTAGTAGTACATAAAAATAAGATATCCCTTGAAATTTTACATTTCCAAATCAAGATACTGAAAAGTATTTGTTGCTCAGTCATGGCCCACTCTTTGTGACCCCATGGACTGTCCACCATGCTTCACTATCCAAGGAGTTCTCCAGGCAAGAATCCTGGAGTGAGTAGCCATTCCCTTTTCCAGGGGATCTTTCCAACCCAGGAATTGAACACAGGTCTCCTGTATTGAAGGCAGAGTCTTTATCATCTGAGCCACCAGGGAAGCCCCACAAACATTTTAAGTAAATCTCCTTGACTGCAGTTCATGGCAACATATAACTTCATTGGTAGATGATGACACCTTAATCTCAAACCATGCATAAAGCTGAGACACTGGTGTCAGTACTTAGTTTGCATGCAATCTGAAGTCTACAAATGACCCTAAATACTAGTTATCACATATTTGTAAATGTACCTAAACACAGACTGCTTCAGAAGAAATATCACTGAGAATTCCCTTACCTCCACAAATGTAAAACCTCATAAAATAAAACTGCATTTTAAAGTTTTACCTTAAGGGGTTTTAATATCAAGAACACAAGACCCTTGAGAATCTTGTATAATTATTCTCCAGAATAACACAATCACATATCCTGAAACAATTCACATGGAGCAATCCATTTGAAATTCAGATAATAACCTCATATTCTCTTAATAACGGTAGGTACATTAAAAAGGAAAAGAACATAATGAGACATACTGGGAAGAACAAAGAAATCACTTCCTTCTGTAGAGATGCATCAATTTCCAGATGCCTTTGGATACAGTTCCTGAGATTTCACTAAGATAACCATTATACAATGAAACAATCCACTAATAACTCACTAGGGATCATTACATTTCATTTAAGGCAGTTAGTGGTTTATCAAAGGGACAAAAATGTTCATTCCATCTCCAAATGGACTCACAGGGCATGAAGACTCTCAAATCTGTCATCCAGGTTAGGAAGACATGGATATGCATATGCATTTCCATCACTGAGCAAAAGTAATGGTCATTCCATTTAAAGGGCAGAATGTAAATTCTGCCCTAGTTTCTCTAGTACTCAATGTCTAGGTTTGTTTATAGGAAGATAATGTTACCAAGCTATTATCAATAAATCATGATGTACTTAAGAATACCTACAAATTTTAAGAGTGTTAAATACTTCCCTGTACTTTCAGATATGGACAAAGAAACATGATACATATTTCTTGCAAATTGTGAATCATCATTTTTCCCCAGGAAATCACAATACAGGTCATAATATTGAATGTTAGTAAGACAAAGGGTAAAAGGACCTTTATCATCTGGTGAAGTTTTCAGGGGAAAAGAGTTACACAGAAAAGATTGGAGCAGACTGCAATTAACCTGGAACCAGAGAGGGGGTTCCATGGGAGCTATGCAGTCATAGAAACACAAGTATTTCCTTGTCTGTGTGCACAATAGCCAGTTTCAGACACATATTCTAAATCCCATTTCCAGTACCTGAAAAAGAATATGATCAGTGAAGAGATGAGTATATATCTGGAATAAAAGTGTTACTAATTCTTGAAGAAGGCATAGGACGAAACACAGTTCACTAGTTATGAATGTTTAAATAATTTTTAAAAAATTTACTTTGCTGGCATTTATTTTGTGATGAAATAATTTTCCTTAACAGTCTGCTGCATGAAAATGCAACAGATACTAAAAAGACAATTATTTCATGAAAATTATTTATAAAATACTTCATATTCATTAACAAAACACTTTACAACAAAATAACTAGTTTATATAATGGCTTTGTCAGTAGGAATGGTACCATTAATTACATTATATAAAGTGAAAATTTTTTTCGCTTTTGTTGGTTTAACATGCTTTGTTTTCTAAAATTCTCTGTCCTTCTTAGAAAGGTCTTTGTATCCTGTTTCTGAAAATACATCACTTTAAAAGAAGACCTGAAAATGCTTGCATGCCTAACATAAAATATCTACTGCTAAGGTAAAAAAACAAATACAAATAATGTACTTGTAGCTCTTCAGCTCCCAACATGAGCCAATGTTTGAGAAAAGAAATGTGTTTGCTTTATACAATACTATTCACAACCAAATTATCCCAAAGTGCTTTACAAAGTAATTAGTTGGAGGCTAGTATGAGAGTATGTAGGCAAACACAGGAGCCATTAAGACACTCAGCAATAGCTCACACACTGCTTTGGACATTAGAACCTGTTTTATTGAGAGTGGAGATGTTAGTTCAATTACAGAGTAATTTAATAGAATAATTGGAATTCCTCTGGGCCTGGTAAGTTTTACAGATCATCAAAAACAATACATTAACTTCATACTTTTTTCATTTCTAAAAATATCCAAGTGTGAATTAAAAACATATATTTTCCCTCAGGTAATTTAGTTAAAAGAAATCATTGCTATGAGGATGAATTATAAAAGAAAAACACACAATTCTTTTCAAAAGATATTTTATAAATTTGGTAAAGAGGTATTATTTCACAAATTCTTCTCTTTATTTTCTCCATTTGACAAACATTTTCCTTGTTTTCCCTCAAGCTTTGTTTATTCAAGGGTTCAACCAAAAATCCTTTTCTCTTTTCTCAATGTATTTATTCCCCACTCTTCAAGTCACTGTCTTTCCTTCTTCTATGAAAAATTCCCCAAATGAAATACCCACCTTTCTGATTTCATATTATATATTTCCTGTGTTTCACACTTGGCCTTGGTTCAGGTTATTTTGTATTTTTCTTTATATTTCAAGAATAAAACCCACGAGGACAGCAAAGATGTCTATAATTTCACTTATTCCCAGTACCTTGAGTAAGGATTTATTTAACTTATATGCAGAATACATCATGAGAAATGCTGGGCTGGAGGAAGCACAAGCTGGAATCAAGATTGCTGGGAAAAATATCAATAACCTCAGATATGCAGATGACATCACCCTGATGGCATAAAGTGAAGAAGAACTAAAGAGTCTCTTGATGAACGTGAAAGAGAGAGTGAAAAAGTTGGCTTAAAGCTCAATATTCAGAAAACTAAGATCATGGCATCGGGTCCCATCACTTCATAGGAAATAGATGGGAAACAGTGGCTGACTTTATTTTTCTGGGCTCCAAAATCACTGCAGATGGTGATTGCAGCCATGAAATTAAAAGATGCTTACTCCTTGGAAGGAAAGTTATGACCAACCTAGACAGCATATTAAAAAGCAGAGACATCACTTTGTCAACAAAGGTCCGTCTAGTAAAGGCTATGGTTTTACCAGTAGTCATGTATGGATGTGAGAGTTGGACTATAAAGAAAGCTGAGCACAGAAGAACTGATGCTTTTGAACTGTGCTGTTGGAGAAGACTCGTGAGAGTCCTTTGGACTGCAAGGAGATCCAGCCAGTCCATCCTAAAGAAGATCAGTCCTGGGTGTTCACTGGAAGATCTGATGTTGAAGTCCTTCAACTGAAACTCCAATACTTTGGCCACCTGATTTGAAGAGCTGACTCATTTGAAAAGACCCTGATGCTGGGAAAGACTGAAGGCAGGAGGAGAAGGGGACAACAGAGGGTAAGATGGTTGGATGGCATCACCGACTCAATGGACATGGTTTGGGTGAACTCCAGGAATTAGAGTTGGACAGGGAGGCCTGGCGTGCTGCCATCCATGGGGTTGCAAAGAGCCGAACATGACTGAGTGACTGAACTGAACTGAATAAGGATTAGGTATATGATCAGATACATGGCTTCCAAAGTTCATGTTGATAGCAGTCTGAAGGATATATTTGCAGGAGCTTCTTTAAGTAAACCTTGCACCATGATGGAGCTGTTAACAATCAGTTAGTTTCTGGATTCTACTTTTTTTTTTTTTTTTACTACTCTTGGATTTCTTCCTCATTCATCCATGTTTCAAATTCCCTTGATCAAGGGGTCCTCTTTAGACACCATTTCACCCATAAACAACAACTTACAGGAGGATATGATGACATTACTGCTGATCTTTTCACTATTTTGAGTGTCAGACAACTGACCAGGACCAGCTCAGCAACTGTCAGACCATTCCTTACCTGCTGGTCCTCACGTTACTACCCCAGCTGGCCCTTCTTTCTCAGAAGGAGGAAGGCAAAATAACAGAAGGTAGAATGAATTATAGAACAAAAGGGGGGATGGAATTTTTACCTAAAATATAAAACAATTCTAAGTCCTTCACTCTTTACTCTAAAAGCAGTCTTTGTTCCTTGAAGTTGCATGTTCACAGAGTTGAATGTGCACAGAGGCCCTGATTTGAGTTTTTCCTCAATAAAAGTCATAAAATCAATGTTCTCTGTTAAGGAGAATTATGCTTTGTCAGTTTAGATTTTTTTTTCACCTTTTTTGTCTTGTGCAGGTGATCACTTTGGAAGTTTCTTTGGCCATCAGACATTTCTTAGTAACAGGTACAATCTATTACTACCAAAACTGGATAAGTGCCACCGAACAGTCTGTGAGGTAGAGGCTAGCTTCATTTCTGTGGTTATTGCCTTTAACTCTGAAATCCATGTGACTCACTAAGAAACCCTGTCCCAGGCCAGAATACAACCTGTGCTGTGCTGTGCTTAGTCGCTCAGTCATGTCTGACTCTTTGCAACCCAATGGACTGTAGCCCACCAGGCTCCTCTGTCCATGGGGATTCTCCAGGCAAGAGTACTGGAGTGGGTTTCCACGCCCTCCTCCAGGGGATCTTCCAAAAACAGGGATCAAACCCAGGTCTCCTGCATTGCTGGTGGATTCTTTACCACCTGAACCACTAGGGAAGCCCAAGAATACAACTTACCACATTTCAAAGAGGAAACCAGTTGCTTAGGATGAACAATTACATCCCAGCCACCCAGGGAATATGGAAGCTACATGATACTATAAGTGTTTCTTCTTTGTCAGTGGCAAAAAACCAACCCAAACAAGTTAATTTAAAAATGACTTTACTAGTTCATGTACAGAATATATCCGGTTCCAACTTGCCAAGATCCAAGAGCTCACATATTGTTAACAGGACTTGATCTTTCTCACTTAGCTGTGCATTTTTTATGTTGGCTACATTCTTTGATAGGAATTCCCTTTGTGGTCCCAAAATGGATGCAATGACTTCAGTTATGTATCCTCTAATTCAAACTGTATAGTCCAAGTGGATATACAATTACAACTCACTAGTTCTGACTGGGTCAGTCACCCCTCCTTTAAACAATTACTCTGGCCAAGAGAAAGCAACACTTAATTCCAGAAGTGGGAAAGGAGTCAACAACCATCAAATCAGCAAGAGTGAAAGTAACAGAAGAGTTGTTCACAGAGAGAAATCTGGGTGCTCCGTGGGAGGAAAAAGGGAAATATATAATAAATGGCTAAAATCTGTAAATGACTTCTACACTATAAACAGGAAAACTACTTTCTTATTTCACTAAGTGTTTATTACAGTACCAATAATATTCTTTGTGACATAATTTCCACCCATTTCCCTTTAGGTGGACTTTAGATGAAAATGTGCTTATATATTTAGATTTATTAACATACATGCAGGTTTATCTTTATATGCAGATATTTATAAAATAAGCATATATAGTAAATGAAGTTGCTCAGTTGTGTCCAGCTCTTTGGGACCCCATGGACTTGTAGCCTACCAGGTTCCTCTGTCCATGGGATTTTCCAGCGAGGGTGCTGGAGTGGGGTGCTTTTTCCCACTCCAGAGGAACTTCCCAACCCAGGAACTGAACCTAGGTCTCCCACACTGCAGGCAGACTTTACCATCTGAGCCACCAGGGATACTTAGGACACATTATGAATCACTAATGGGACTTTGTCAACTAATCTAAGTCCTTGAAGTTTTGTGTGACCAACCCCCTCAACAATAGGCTAAACAGTGACTCAAATTTGGGTTAGTGTTTCATAATTGTTGAGAATTCGTATTAAGATACTTCTCCCAACTTTACAATTCATTTATTTATTGAAATTATTTATTGAGCATTTATTTTGTGTCTGACAGTATGTTAGCTGCTAAAGATATAATGAACTGCAGAGACAGAAACTATCCTCATGAAATTTAACGAGGGTGGGATATGACCAGATATGCATTTTGAAAAGATTATTCTCATTGAACATATGTAGGGAGATTAGTTAGGAGGTTACTTACTGTATTTATATTAGTGCAAGTGGGAGATAAACCTAAGTTTAACTTGAGGAGAAATACATGAAATGGAGTAAAGACATAAGAATATACAAAAAATTGAATATGAATTATGGACAACTTGCCAATGGCTAAGAATGGAAGCTGAGGTACCGTGGGATTTTAATGTTACTTCCTATGTATTTGACATAAAAATTGAATAGCTCCCATTCTCTCTAATAAGGAACACTGAAAGAGGACCAGGTTTGATAGATGCTGAATAATTTTACCTTTCCTATGACACTGTGTCTTGCATTTTACTTAGTTCTGGGCCTATATTATTCTTAAACATAATATTATTGCTCCATTCAGTGAGAGATCAAATTTCATCTTTACCCTGGAGCAATCACAATATCTGGCCCTAGTAGTACTTATTTATTGTTTTCAATTCACTTTTATAGAGTGGCTTAAAAAATGAATAAGCCAATATACAGCCATATATCACAGTGCCTATAAATATAGTATCACATTATATTTCTTTTAATTCACCATTTTCTTCCTTAGGAATCCTCTTTAAATCCTGTGGAACGTAAATAAAGTCATAACTATCTTTAAATATATAATCAGACATAATTGTTTGCAATAATTTATACCATTTTTAGAGAAAGTTTTTACTTATTTTTTCCTAACTTTATTGAAATATAATTGACATATATCACTGTACAAATTTAAGCTGTATAGCATAATGATGTGACTTATATATACTGTGGAATGACTACCATAATAAGTTTAGCTAGCGTGCACTATCTCATATAGACAGGAAGTTCTGAATCAAACAAGAGAGGGCAAGGGAATTGTATTGGTAAATTTGACATACAGATAAGCATCCATGTGTGTCTTTTCTCTTGTTTAAAGTTGAGGAAGCCTAGGTCAGAAAGGCTAGTTTCAAAACTTAATATCCTTTCTCTCCTCTTCCCCCACCCCAGCATGAAGAGCTAAACATTAATTAGAAAATAATAAACAGTAAAACTAAAAAACAAACAAAAACCCCTCAAAACCCCAGGCAATGGAAAAATAAATAAGGATCTACATTCTCCAAGGTATAAGGCACTTAGATTTTATCTGAAAAATGGTCATTTGGGAACCTTTGTTCTCTTTGCCTCTAAACCCCCAAAAGTACTTATTTTCTAAACATTCATCTGACTTCATAAGTGCCTTTTAAGTGATCATCTATTAAAGCATTAGACTAAATTATCTTTTCTTTTGCTATTTCACTTTTCAAACAGCTGTCATGTTTGAGTCATAGCTAAGCTTTCAAGTTCCAGGACCACCTTGATCATCTTTGTCTGATCCCATCCCTTAACTTGTCCTAAGCAGAGTCAGTAGTAATATGATTTTGGTTGTTAACTTACCCATTAACTGTCACATTAATTTATTAAATAGTTCCTATTTTTTCAGTGGTAAATGGTAGCCTTTAGAATGTGAATAAAGAACATGTTCCCTCTGACAGTGCTCTTCCCGCCATTTCTGCTTTAATGTTCTTCCTGAGTTAGAATTATTTCCAATCAAAAGTGATTTCAACTCAATCATAAATCTCCCATCTATCCTCAGAGGGAATGGTTCCTAAAGCACACCCGCAGGGTTATGTTTTAATCTTCTGATCTTGTAATCACTAGAGCTCAAATAGTTCCCGAGTTACTCTATAACCTTGAGACAAGCATTGATTTATTTCCCGAGTTTCATCTTGCCAGACCTCTCATTTTAAAGATGGCTTCAAAAATGAGATCGGCGTTACCTTAACACTGGTTCTTTGGATACATGTCCTGCTGTTTACTGAATACATGACAGAAACACTGGAGACATATACAGGGCAATTTCTATGCTAACCATTAAATGGACCCTGATAAGTTTTTCCTCTCAATATTTTTTGTTCATATTTTTTACCACTAGTACCACCTGGGAAGCCCAAAACTGCACTCCAGTCCTGGGCTAAAGGAATTGCAACATTTCCTAATGGAACTCCAAAATGGTCCAGTGTCTCTCAGTCCTTCTCTGCCTTACATTAAGAGAAGAGTTATAAAAATTTGCATGGTGTACCTTTTCCCCAGAGAGTCTGAATTTAATTGGCCTGGAGTAGTGCCTGAATTAGTGATAACAAAACCCAGCCAGGCTTGAGAAGCATGCTGCATTAGTCAATAAAATAAATAAAATTATTTATTAGTCAATAAAATAAATAGAAATAAATCTAAAGATCTATGTTCAAATCTTTTATAACTCTATCAATAATTACCTTGTGAATCTGGGTGAGTCATTTCATGTTTCCAAGTTTCATCTTTCCAAGTCTCATATTTTTTTGCCTATAAAATAAAAAGTTGGGTAAGACAATTAATCCTTTATTAGGTCAACAAATTAACTCATCTAAATTCCAGACCTACGAAGTTCCATGTTGGATACAACCAATATGAACCAGTCACTGATTCTGGTCCACTGGTTTTTTAATAAGTGGCTATCATAGCCATCAATTTATTTTCACTTACATTTGAATTCTTATTAAAATTAAATTTTAAATCAACAAAAATGTTATCAACTGCTACTCAAAACACTCTTCCTTTCACCTTTCTGCTTATAGGTAATTACTTAGGTAAAATGTTATGTTACTCTGAAGGACTTTTGCAGATTGAGGTCAGGGTTGATTTGTTATATTTTAATTAACCTATATAGTCTCATCATATTTGGACAAAATGAAGTGAATCACAGCAAGCTTTAGTTTAGTTGCAGAAATAAATAAAAAGACAAAGCTACAGTCCAGGAGACTGGAGGTCAGGCATGTGGGTTGATGATATTTAGGGCAAGGTGAGAAACTATACCATCTTGTCTAGTCCTAATCTTGGAAAATGTGTAAGCATGATTATTCAAATATGTATACCTATGGCTGATTCAAGTTGAGGTTTGACAGAAAACAGCAAAATTCTATAAAGCAATTATCCTTCAATTAAAAATTAATTAATTAATTAAAAACAAAGTCAGGCCATTGGTGTCTTAATGGTCCATCATATAAGATGATATCCTGCCCAAGACCTGACTACCCAGATCTGCTGGGTCTTCTGTATACACTTTATCCATCCGGCTTCTTATATGTATTCCAAAAGGAGTAGAATCATTCATACTCCCATTACCCCGCTTTTCAAGAACTTTATTGTCATTTTATCTTCTAGCTTTTAATTGTGATAATATTCCCAGCAACCACTCAACTTCCTTTTATGTTCTAACTATCATCAAAGACAAGCAATGTTTTACCTTTGTCTTTCATTTGCCTTTCTTTGCTTTCTTCCAAACAGAAATGTAGACCTCTGAGGTTTATTGCATAAAACATTCCAAATGTCCTACTTTATAAGTCATGAACTGTTTTGTGTATATATAGTTATTTAAACACTACTGATTTTGACTGCTTCCCTATTATGAGCCCCAGTGATCCTCCTCTACAGTGTCTTGCTCTATTATTTAACTCTTTGGATTCAGTTTGTGGCCTCAGTGTTATTTGGAGTAAAAGAAAATTAGCCAGATTTGGGGCAATTCTATATTGCATTCACTCTGCAGAGCAGACTGAATATATTTTTAGGCACTGCAGGTTTATAACCTAATTTTCCCTCATTACTTTACAGAGGTGACCTTGTTCTAATACCTTCAGCACCTGATGTTATAAAAGTGAAATTCTTTTCAAACCTGCTCTGTTAATGTGTTCCTGCTCAGAAACAAATGCAAGATAACATTAACATTCCTGCCGCAAAATACCTGCTAATTTGCTTGCAGTGAAGATAGAAAGCTTTTCATTACATATCACAAACTTCATTTATGTAGAATGAGTCACCAGGCTTGCTGAAAAGCCAATGAGCATCTAATCTCTAATGCTGCCTTCAGCTCTAACATCAATCCTCCTGTTCAACTCATCTTTTATCAGCTATACAGTCTTTCTTTCTTTTTTTTTTTCCAGTTTCTATCCTGTTACAAAATTGTGTTGTTCATCTATCAAAACAAGTTTGATTTATGCTTTTTTAATATTACAACTTCACAGGAAAAAACACACACAGAGGGATGTGCTATTTTCTTATTAAGGTCAGAATGAAATCTATGCAACAGAAAATGAACAACTTGGTTTCAAACAAATGATGACATTATTAAGTTCATAAAAGTTGCATTCCTGATCTTAAATTCTGCTTGATAATGTGTCCCTCTATGTTAAATTTCTCTTGAAAATGATCTGCAGAGACCTGTACAGATTAATATGCCATCTCCAGGCACAAATGAAAAATAAAAAGAAAGAGGCTTTCAACGCTTTGGCTCATTCTAAATGTATTAAGCCAATGGCATTTCAACTATGGTTATTCTATTAAAATCATATCCTTATGACATCCTAGCACTGGCAGAGTCTTCTGTTTGTCTTTCAGAATTTTCCTGAAGATTAACCCTGGAGATCTACTTTGTGTCAATCCGGGATCATTTCAGTAGGAGGGAAAAAAAAATGTGCTTCATATATCATACTTAGCTGTCAACTTTCATTAAACATGTTTAATGGATATTCTTATTAGATATAAAATTCCCCCAAGAGTTCTAGGGCTGACTAAGAACGAACTCTTTCACAGAGGCAAAATTGGTAGCAAGTTAAATTGTGTTTAATGATCTTGAAGGCGAAAAGTCAATAAAAGTCAGACAAAGGATGTTTATGTAGAAGACTAGAGATACTCTATCACTTTGTCTTGGTAATATACAATGCAAAAGTAAGAGGAATTTCTTTTTTCTTTTCTCTTCTTCTTTCTTTCCTTTTAAACACCAAAGACATTTTACCCTTCCCCACAGACTAACACAGAGGCATGTCCTTGCTGTAAGCAGCAAAGCTGGAGGTCATCATGCCTAATTTGTTGTACCCTAGGCCCTAATAGGTCTTCGGAGCATCCAGATGAAAAACACAGTGTTAAATGGAGCTCCAGAGAGAATTCTTCCTGGGATGAAGACTAGTCTTATTTGTCTGCTGAAAAAGCACACACCTCTCTGCAGTGTGACTACTCCCTGGGATTAAAAATGAAGTGAAGATCGGGGTTCAGATTAAGTTGAAGGAATGAAAGAAGGTGGAACTCACTTCCCACCATGAAAACCTCAACAATACACCTACTTGTGGAACAATAGTAACAGAAAACTAAGTGGAAACTTGACAAAGGATTCTTATACAACCAAGGCTCTAAGTAAGATGCATATGTCAATGGGTGTGAAGGGAGCAAAAGTGATCACATTAGGACTCATGTCCCTGGGAGGGGACTCTGAGGAAGGGGAAGTTAACAAGGAAGGACATCTGTCCTGGGGAGCAAGCAATACAAGCCACAGGTAGGGTGCCCCAGTCCTGGGGTTCTATGCAGGGAAGACAAGCTTTCTTGTCTGGTTGGGGGACCACTGAGATACAACTAGGGAAAAGACTCAGTTGTGGGATGCAGAGGTGACCCGGTCCCAGGGTGGCGCCTGGGTGGGGCAGCAGTGGCCATGGCTGGTGCTCAGAGAGGCACCACATCAGAAGCAACCTAGATCTCTGATGGCAGCCACTCCACCACAACTCACCCCTGACACATGGCAGGAGGCCATGCAAGCCCACTTGCCATACAGAGTGATTCCACAACAGGGTAGGGGTGGAGAAGACCGGGTCAGGGGTTGGCTGTGAGAGAGAAATGGAACTTGCACCCAAAACTGTCTGAGTAGAGCCACACATGTCCGAACAGGTAGCACATCGTAGATCTGTGGTGGCCTACACAAGCGAACAGCGCATATAAGCTGATTGCTCGGCAGAAGTTTAGCAGGCCAGGGAGTAGCGGGATGTATCCAAAGTGCTGAAAGGGGAAACCCTACAACCTAGTATACTTTACTCAGAAAGATTATCAAGTAGAACAGAAGAGATAAAGAACTTCTCTGAGAAGCAAAAACTAAGAACTCACCAATATTAAACCTACCCTGAAATGTTAAAGGGTCTTCTGTAGGTGGAAAAAAATTAAGAATTTACAGAAAAGGGAAAATCCAGCTAGTAGTATAAACTATAAAAACACTGAATCACTGTGTTGTACACCTGAAACTAATACTGTAAATCAACTATATGTCTAGGGAATGGCTATCATAAAAAAGTCCACAAATAACAAATGTTGGCATGATGTGTAAAAAAGTGAATCCTTCCGGAGTAGCTCACATGGTAAAAATTTGCCTACAGTGCAGGAAACATGGGTTTGATTCCTGGATTGGGAAGATCCCCTGGAGAAGGGATTGGCAACCCACTCTAATATTTTTGCCTGGAGAATCCCATGGACAGAGGAGCCTGGCAAGCTATAGTCCATGGGGTCACAAAGAGTTGGACCTGACTGAGTGACTAACACTTCACTTCCTACACTGTTGGTGGGAATGTAAATTGTGCAGCCACTATGGAAAACAGTATTTAAATTTCTGAAAAAGCTAGAAATAGAACCATTATATGACCCAGTAATTCCACTCCTGGGTATACATCCAGAAAAAAACAAAAAAAGCAATTTTAAAAGATACATACATCCAATGTTCATAGCAGCATCATTTACAATAGTCAAGATATGGAACCAATCCATGTGTCCATCAACAGATGAATGGATAAAGGATCTGTGGTGTGTGAGTGTGTGTATGTGTGTATAATGGCATATTATATATATAATGGAATATTGATTATAAAGAATGATTTCTGCCTTTTGCAGCAACATGGATAGACCTAGAGAATATTATGCTTAGTCAAAAAGCTAGACAGAGAAAGAGAAATGTGATATTACTTATATGTGGAATCTAAAAAATAATACAAATGATGGTATACAGCAAAACAGAAACAGACTCACAGATATAGAAAACAAACTAGTGAATACCAGTAGGGAAAGGAAATCTGGGAGGGCCACATTATGGGTTATGGGTTTCAGATGCATAAACTACTATGTATAAAATAGGTTAGAGGCAAGGATATATTATATAACATAAAAATTATAGCCTTTATCTTGTAATAACTTTTAATGAAATATAAATTATAAAAATATTGAATAATTATGTTGTATACCTGAAAATAATATTATAAATCAACTATACTTTAATAAACTAAATTTTTTTTAAAAATTAAAAAGCATATCAGATAAATAGTGAATAAAACCCACTAGCTGGTTCCACCGAGTGACATTCAAGTCACATACTAAAGGTCTTGGGATTCTAATCTGGACTTACCCTGGAATATTCATGTCTCAAATTATGCCTCTTTAGCCTGGAATTCTTAAAGAGACAGGAATACCAGATCACCATATCTGCCTCCTGAGAAATCTGTATGCCAGTCAAGAAGCAACAGTTAGAACTGGACATGGAACAACAGACTGGTTCCAAATTGGGAAAGGAGTATGTCAAGGCTATATATTGTCTCCCTGCTTATTTAACTATATGCAGAGTACATCATGAGAAACACTAGGCTGGAAGAAGGACAAGCTGGAATCAAAATTGCTGGGAGAAATATCAATAACCTCAGATATGCAGATGACACCACCCTTATGGCAGAAAGTGAAGAAGAACTAAAGACCCTCTTGATGAAAGTGAAAGAGGAAAGTGAAAAAGCTAGCTTAAAACTCAACATTCAGAAAACTAAGATCATGGCATCGAGTCTCATCACTTTGTGACAAATAGATGAAGAAACAGCAGAGACAATGGCAGATTTTATTTTGGGGGGCTCCAAAATCACTTCACATGGTGACTGCGGCCGTGAAATTAAAAGACCTTTGCTCCTTGGAAGAAAAGTTATGACCAACCTAGATAGCATACTAAAAAGCAGAGACATTTCTTTGCCAACAAAGGTCCATCTAGTCAAGGCTATGGTTTTTCCAGTGGTCATATACGGATGTGAGAGTTGGACTATAAAGAAAGCTGAGTGCCAAAGCATTGATGCTTTTGAACTGTGCTGTTGGAGAAGACTCTTGAGAGTCCGTTGGACTGCAAGAAGATCCAACCAGTCTATCCTAAAGGAAATTAGTCCTTAATATTCATTGGAAGGACTGATGCTAAAGCTGAAACTCGAATACTTTGGCCACCTGATGCGAAGAACTGATTCACTGGAAAAGACTCTGATAGTGGGAAAGACTGAAGGCAATGACAGAGGACGAGATGTTTGGATGCCATAACTGACTCAATGGACATGAGTTTTAGTAAGTTCTGGAAGTTGGTGATGGACAGGGAAGCCTGGTGTGCTGCAATCCTTGTGGTCACAAAAAGTTGGACACGACTGACTTAATGAACTGAACACACAAAGACTTTATTGAAAATAGTACCTTTAAAGGGTTCCTGCTTCTTAACTGTCAGCTCTAGTAAGTATACTGAAATCATCATATCCTTAGTTTTTCCAAATTTGCATTCTCCCCTAAGACTCCAAGTTTTTCCAACTTTCAATTATTCATTTATTCAACATCAGCAAATTATTAGATAGGACAGAAAAAAATTTCTGAACACTCAATTTTGTTGTTTATTCATCTACTTACATCTGACATTTTTATGTCTAAATGAATACTACTCCAGTGTATCTGATGCTGACAAAAAATAGGGACTTACTCTGAAGTAATATATAAATGATTTTTGTGTTGAGAATTTTTCTATACCTTTTCTTGTGAAACACTTTCATTTATTTCTGGAAAGTTTTCAATCCTGAGAAATTTACATTAAAATTACTGTAATAATGGTATGCAACTTATATCACTACATATTTTCCTGTGTATTTATAAACTCATGATCACTATAGCAACACTATGAAGAACATATGTGGTCAACCAGTCAGCCCTGGGAAATAAATTGGAAAGAATTTTGATTAATATCTCAGAAGCTCTGAAAACTAGCTGTAGCTTCAATTTAAATATTGGTTTGGATAAGTCATAAAACCCCTTTGAACTTCAGTTTCTTCATTTAATCATTTGACAAATCAACACAAATGATGGTTTTGTCTGGAAATGAACAAAATATAATTTATCCCTTCAAGTTATGATATAGTAGATACTTAGATATATACTGGATATATAAAGTTTTTAAGACAGTAGAGGGAAAATTACGTGAGACATATCCTTGGCCAAATATTGTTTACTAACTGCTAAGTCACTTCAGTCATGTCTGACTCTGTGCGACCCCCAGGTGTTGTAGGCAGAATGGTTTCTCTCAAAGAATTCCATGTCCTAATCTTTAAAAGCTATCAGTATGTTACCTGTATTTCAAAAGGGGCTTTGAGTTTATGCTCAAAGAGTCTGGGATCAGGAGAGTATCCTGGATTACCTGGGTGGGCCCAATGTTATCATAAGAACCTGCCTGCCAAAGTAGGGGACATGAGAGATGTGGGTTTGATCCCTGGGTTGGGACAACTCCCTGGAGTAGGAAATGGTAACTCAGTCCAGTATTCTTACCTGGAAAATTCCATGGACAGAAGCCTGGTGGGCTATAGTCCATAGGGTCAGCAAATGAAATGGAATAACTCAGTATATTTTGCTGTCATTCCAGGAAGATCTCAGAACACCGCTGCTATGTGGAACAAGGTTGACCCTGACAAATAGTAAATTTACATACCACTACATTGTTCAGTCAATAGGACATCTTGATGTTTGCTGAATGTGCTGAGAACTGTAATATTATTTCATTATCACTACTAAACTATAGCAATTTATAAAGGAATGGGAGAGAGAAGTACTTCCCTAGGGACAGTAATGCTGTATGGCTATTATAAAAATTTAGTTTTAAACAACATCAAACCTAAGCAGTATTGTTCAAGTATCTTCATAGCACACTAAATATAAGTTCTAAGGGGTTAATAGAACACTATGTAAATCCCTATAACAAATTATCTGATTCTATGTGACTTGGGTTTTATAAGTCAATAAAAATATTTTAACAATTGTATTTTGCTTCTTAAATGTAGGTAAATGCCTCCTTAAGGTTTAGTTACTGAACTATCATGGCTAACAAGTAAAATAACAGATATTAATTCCAATTTAGGTATGAAATTTCTGGCATATAACTAAAGATCTGAAAACTCATATGTAGTCAAGAGAAGCCTCATTACCCATAGGTAGTTGAAAAAATGCTTCACCACCTGCATATTGCCTGTTAAATTTAGATCAAGATTAACAAAATCTTGTTTTCTTCATGTATTTTGTCATGTGTTTCCTGTGGTGTTGTTTCCCCAGAGCCAAAGCTTCTAAGACTCCCTTACCCTAGTTTGACTTTGTATTTTTATTTCGACAGAAATCTCTCTTCACAGAAGCCTTTAGAACTCTTTTGAAACTTTTTTCTTGATTCTTTTGCTGTTAGGAATTCCACTTCTCAGTTACAACTACACAGAAACTTTAAGATAACCACAACAAAAACAAAAGTGTGGCAGCAAATTGAATCTGACTTTCTGGCAGCAGAATGTAACAAAATCTCTCCTTTAAATCCCTCCAGTATTGGTGAATCTTCTAATCCTAAAGAGTTCTTATTGATTCTTTTTTTGTTATAAAATAAATATCATATCCGAAGGACTTTTTTTTTTTTTTTATAAAAGTCTGGAGAGTTTCAGGTACTTTGTTGAGAAGAATTGTGATGCAGAACAAGGAGTCAATACATATAAAAAAAAAAGACTCTGACCATTTGGAGAAAAACAAGAAAATGAACCTTTCATTTCACTGAATTTCATTTCTTTCATTTCATTGAATTTCACATTGAATCAATGTATGGCTTTCTGACACATGCTATAATTGGTAGATTCTGAGTATACATCTTAAATAGATTGAGAGACTTTTTAAATATTGAGAACACACTGATTTTAACTCAAAGGTAAATAGATATGAATGCACTATATATATACACATACATATCTATGTATACATACAAACATCTATGCATATATACATACATTTATATGCTTGCTTGCTTTTTACTGTAATTTATTTTAAAAATAAAATTTCAAACATATGTTTAAGTATATTCAGTGCATATATATTCCTTATGATATATGTCAATTTTTCAGCATTTTCTGCACATGTTAGCTATGATTTTCTGAGTTTGAAGTCCTACCTGCCGTTCACTCTGGAAGTTAGAGGATTGTTTCAGAAGCTCTTAGGTGACTCTGCTGCATCTGGGTCACTGAGCTCAGATCCAAGCAGAACAGAATTTTGCTGTTCTCCCAATGGACTTCTTTTTTAGTGCATGCTGCTTTTAATATTCATTCTCTCCCCAGGGTGTAACCGAGTTACACTCCAAGTCCAGCTTAGCACAGTGGCCAGATTTCTGACAATTTTGAAGGCATTGTGGGCTATATTAATGTTTAAAATATGGGTAAAGAGCCACATACAGATCAATAGAATAAATCCCAGAACTTCACACACACACATGCACACACACAAAGCCTTTCTGTAGAGAAGTCCTCTAAGTAAACCATTAGCAATCTGTGATAATTCAAGACACTTTAACTGTTAGAGTGTAGTTACTGTTTTCCAGTTTTACCTTCAAGGTTGGCCCATGGCAAAGATCTCAAGGGCAGCACAATAAGGAATCTTGAAGGTATTCACTTTGTTTCTAGTTAATAGAACACAATTGGAATATATAATTTGTCTTTATAAATTTTCTCCTAAACACTTGCATTTACGCTCAGCCTAGGGATATTTCTGAAGTAATTAGCTACACCAAAACCAAAATTAGTTTTAAAATAGATAAGATCCATGGCAAAAAAAAGCAAGGCCATTGTTGTCAACAACTACGTAATCAGTTATACTTTGTCAACAATAATTTTTAAATCCCCTATTCAAAAATGAAACAAAAAAGTACTTGGGGGAGCAATGTTAAAGCATTTAGTTTAGAAGTGGTAGAGTGTAAAATGCCATGAACCATAAGATTATGACTTCTTTGGATTGCACTTGACAATACAAAATGTAACAGGTTATGACAATTTTTGGAAAGATGTTGAGAGGTCAGAAAGTTCAATTTTCTGGCTTCATATGAGACTATACCTAAACTGACTTAGGAGAAATTCTGTTCTCTTAGGAGAGAATTCTGTGATCAATTGTAAGAACTGTATGCGGTAAGAAAAAGATACCTATTTAGTTCTTTCATACTGAGGAAATTTAATATAGAGAATTGATTAAGCAAGTGATAAAAAAGTTGAATGGCCAAACTGAGTACCATGAAGCAACAGCAAGAAGACATCAACTATTTTTAGGGCAACAGGGACAATCAGAGGAAGTGGTATAACCAGAGCAAGAAGGCTTGCCTAATGTGCATTAGAATCCACTACTTTGCCGGCAGGAGCTGGAACCATGGAACAGTGGCTTCCTATCAGAACCTGGAACCAATATGGACACATAATCACTGCTAGGAATGCTACTGTAGGCAGAACAGGAGAAGGAGAAATGCCATTTACCCCTTCTCACACTCACCACTGAATATAATCAGAAGTCTATAGACATGATGTTCTGTGATATAGAGCAAAGCAAGGTAGTTGGAAAAAGAGACTAGTGATCAAATAGCAAATGATCAGCACATGAATTATGAGAAATAAAAAGTTTGAGAATCCTTTGTCCATCCTCTTACCTTTTCCAAACTATTCATAGCCAGAAATGGTTTTGAAAAATGTCTGTGTTTCTGATAAAATAAAAATCCTTTATTTATAGTCTGATCACATATCCCAATGTTCACTAATCTGATCACCATCATTTTACAATACTGCTAAAGTTGGAAAATTCTTTGGGTGACCTTAATTATTATTTTATTTGACTGGCTATAGAAGCAAATATTCCTCATGTTCATTCTTGAGTGGTTATCTTCAAGACTGAACAAAAAGAATGATATTGAGATGCCAAGGCAGAAACCTAGAGCACTTATCTCATCTTCCTTTAAGTATCTCTCAAGTGCTCTGTCTATAGAGTTTTATGTTTCTCCTTAGTGTGGAGGATTAATGAATATTTAGTTAACCAAAGCTGTTCTCTTACAATAGCATCATCATAAAATCCAATCCACATCCATTCTGCTTAGAACACCATCTTCCATTTTGCATAAATATTTCCAGAATTACAACCATACATCTCTGAAATCATGTTGAAAGATTTATCACCTTTCCAGGGAAAATAATATCAAATTTTACTCATAAAAGTATCACTGATTTTCAATCTCTTTTCTGTTCTAAATGTTCTCCTAATTCTTTATGTCTAACTCATTAAGAGTCTATTTTGATAATTTTTTTTCTGCTTTTGAAGAGGAAAAGTTAAAATTTCACATAACCTCCTGCTCCTTCTATCTCTGTAACTCAGCTTGCTCCTTGCAAAGTCTGAATCTCTTCTTAATCTTGGGAAGTGGGGACTTACAATACTAGCTTATCTCAGTCTCTCTTGTCCTGCTTTTAGCAATCGCCCAGCCCCTGTAATCCTGCTTAACCATGCTTGTCTGTATAAAGGTCATGCATTCCACCACCTTGTCCTAACCTTGTACCCATACACACAAAACCCCTTAGTTTAAACCAGCCTACTAGCAGCTAGCATTGCCCACTATAGTCTGTCTATAAAGGCTCTGTAACCCCTTTGTTTGGGGCTCAGAGATTGGAGTGTTAACCTCTCTGGGCAAGCTGGCAGTATAAACCTGAGCTCTCCAACTCTCCAAATGTGGTGCTTGGTTTCTCAATTACTGGTTTCTGCAACACTTTAAATAATGGTCTTAAGCCAATTTTTAGCACTGATAATGTGGTTATTTTCATCCCAGCCAAATCCAATTAATCTTGAAGTAAAATTTCAAGGGACATTATATCAAAGCTATTACTCCAGTTAAAAATAAAATTCAGGAGGAGAACGACCACGTGCTTTCCCCCCACTATTTCTTTAATTCTGTCTAAAGTTCTGTTGTTTGTTCTCATACTAGGATAGTTTCTATAGAATGCAGTGTCTGAGATTAATTGTTTGTCAGTTGCTTCATTTGCTATTATTTTTTCCCATTCTGAAGGCTGCCTTTTCACCTTGCTTCTAGTTTCCTTTGTTGTGCAGAAGCTCTTCATTTTAATTAGGTCCCATTTGTTTATTTGTGCTTTTATTTCCAATATTCTGGGAGGTGGGTCAGAGAGGGTCCTGCTTTGGTTTATGTTGGAGAGTGTTTTGCCTATGTTTTCCTCTAGGAGTTTTATAGTTTCTGGTCTTATGTTTAGATCTTTGATCCATTTAGAGTTTATTTTTGTGTATTGTGTTAGAAAGTGTTCTAGTTTCATTCTTTTACAAGTGACTGTCCAGTTTTCCCAGCACCACTTGTTAAAGAGATTGTCTTTACTCCATTGTATATTTTTGCCTCCTTTGTCAAAAATAAGATGTCCATAGGTGTGTGTATTTATTCTATTTTGTTCCATTGATCTATATTTCTGTCTTCATGCCACTACCATACTGTCTTGATAATATACAAGCAACTCCTGCAGCTCCATTTCAGGAAAATAAACGACCCAATCAAAAAGTGGGCCAAAGAACTAAACAGACATTTCTCCAAAGAAGACATAAAAATGGCTAACAAACACATGAAAAGATACTCAACATCACTCATTATCAGAGAAATGCAAATCAAAACCACAATGAGGTACCACTTTACACCAGTCAGAATGGCTGCCATCCAAAAGTCTACAAGCAATAAATGCTGGAGAGGTTGTGGAGAAAAGGGAACCCTCTTACACTGTTGGTGAGAATGCAAACTAGTACAGCCACTATGGAAAACAGTGTGGAGGTTCCTTAAAAAACTGAAAATAGAACTGCCATATGACCCAGTAATCCCACTGCTGGGCATACACACCGAGGAAACCAGAATTGAAAGAGACACATGTACTCCAATGGTTATCGCGGCATTGTTTACAATAGCCAGGACATGGAAGCAACCTAGATGTCCATCAACAGACAAATGGATAAGAAAGCTGTGGTACATGTACACAATGGAATATTACTCAGCCATTAAAAAGAATTCATTTGAATCAGTTCTACTGAGGTGGACGAAACTGGAGCCTATTACACAGAGTGAAGTAAGCCAGAAGGAAAAACAAAAATACAGTATACTAACGCATATATGTGGAATTTAGAAAGATGGTAAGGAGAACCCTGTATGTGAGACAGCAAAAGAAACGCAGATGTATAGAACAGTCTTTTGGACTCTATGGGAGAGGGCAAGGGTGGGATGATATGGGAGAATGGCATTGAAACATGTTAATCATCATATGTGAAATCAATCGCCAGCCCAGGTCTGATGCTCAGGGCTGGTGCACTGGGATGACCCAGAGAGAGAGAATTGGGAGGGAGGTGGGAGGGGGGTTCTGGAAGGGGAACACACGTATACCCATTGCAGATTCATGTCAATGTATGGCAAAACCAACATGATAATATAAAGAAAATTAAAATATATAAATTAAAAAAAAAGAATGCAGTGTCTGTTATTTTGAGGGGAGGTTTATGGCTATAAACCCTGTATCAGTCAGGGGTCTCCAGACAGAACCAGTAGGATGTATGCACATGTGTATATAAATACATGTGGGTGTACACGTGATTAAAGACTTGACCCATGCAATTGTGGATACTGGCAAGTTCGAAATTTGTAGGGCAGGCCTATGGCCTAGAGCTTAGGGTAAGAGCTGATGCTTCAGTCTCGAGTTTGAAGGCAGTTTGGAGACAGAATCCCTTCCTTTCTGTAGGACCCCATTCTTTTCTCTTAAGTCCTTTAACTGATTGGATAAAGCCTACTCATATTTTGCAGGATAACCGGTTTTATTCAAAGTCTACTATCTAAATATTAATCTTGTCTAAATAATGACTTCACAGCCACACCTAGACTGGTCTTTGACCAAACAACAGAGCATCATAGCCAAACAAAAGTTGACACATAAACTTCACAATCACTTTTGACTTTGTCACAAGCTCCTTCTTTGATATGTCAAATGACCAGAAACCTATTTAATCTGAATTGTATTGCATTTTTATTTATCATAAAAATATAGTAATATGAAATATTTGGGGAAATGTGCATTCTGAATATATGACTATGAAGTCAAAAATATTATTTTAGATATTTTTCTGGTGGTCCATTGGTTAAGAATTTGCCTGCCAATGCCAGACACATGAGTCAAGGAGAATTCCACATGCTGTGGAGCAACTAAGCCAAGCCTACTACTGCCAGTGCATGCCTAAAGCCAAAACTCAGCAATAGGAGCCCTCACTTGCCATAACTAGAGAAAGCCCAAGCACATCAGTGAAGACCCAGGGCAGCCAAAAAATAATTAAAGCTTTAAAAACTTATTAAAATATTATTTTAGAATATTAAACATTATTAAATTTTATTTTAAGCAAATACATCAAAGTGAAAAATGACTTGCAATATTTCCCAAACAGAAAATCTGATAAAACTTCTGTATAAGGGATAAATTAACTTTGATGTGTTATAAAAAGCACTCTAAAGCTAACTTAAATTTGTAAAATTGTTTTCGAACATTGAACATTTATTCTGTAATCTTCTCTGCAATATCTTAATTTTCCATACATTTTACAAAAATAAATTGTCGTGGATATATATGGTGCATCAATTTTAGATATATACATAAACCAATATTTTTATAAAGCGCACATATTTTAGTAAGCTTAAAAACTAATGCTTGTCTAATTAGTATTTTAAACATTATTTTATGCAACTTCCTAACTTAGAAAATATTTATTTTTTTATATAAATACTTCTTTTATCACTTTTTTACAAATTTATTTCTAAAAAGCATAGTCATAATGAAATTAATGTTCTAAGGAGACTAATGCCTTAGTCACTCTGCAGTTTTTATTATCTGAATGCCATTGTAGATTACTTTTTTAACCTTACAATTTCTCCAGCTGAGATTAGAAATAAAATAGTTCTCTTTCAATTCTTTTGTACAGTGTTGTTTTAATTTTTCTTCCTGACATTATTCTTATTCTTTTCTCAATAGTTCAGCTGCCAGAGTTTAAAAATTTAGAAGTACTTAATTTTTTTTCAGTCTCCTAATAGTAGGAGAGATGGTCTACAAATTTGAGCTCCACTGGAAAATATATCTGTCTTTCCATTTTTATGAAAGAACTTAAGCAATATGTAGAAATCAAATCACACACGACATTATTTTTTAAATAATAGTAAGTTTCCCCCCAATGTTCATCGCCGCATTGTTTACAATAGCCAGGACATGGAAGCAACCTAGATGCCCATCAACTGACGAATGGATAAGAAAGCTGTGGTACATATACACAATGGAATATTATTCAGCATTAAAAAAAAATTCATTTGAATCAGTTCTACTTAGGTGGACGGAACTGGAGCCTATTATTCAGAGTGAAGTAAGCCAGAAGGAAAAACAACAATACAGTATACTAATGCATATATGTGGAATTTAGAAAGATGGTAAGGAGAACCCTGCATGCGAGACAGCAAAAGGAACGCAGATGTATAGAACAGACTCGTGGACTCTGTGGAAGAGGGCAAGGGTGGGATGATATGGGAGAATGGCATTGAAACATGTTAATTATCATATGTGAAATCAATCGCCAGCCCAGGGTTGATGCTCGGGGCTGGTGCACCCAGATGACCCAGGGGGAGGGAATCAGGAGGGAGGAGGGAGGGGGGTTCTGGAGGGGGAGCATATGTAAACCCATGGCGGTTTCATGTCATTGTATGGCAAAACCAACACAATAAAGTAAAGAAAATTTAAAATAAATAAATAAATAATAGTAAGTTTCAAAGTTAGAATTAAATAGTTATGGATTTCCTTTCACAAGATCATATGCTAAGCTTGTATATGAGAAAACTATGGCTTATTAATAGTTTTAATTCTGAAGATAATGCTTTTCCTTATGTAATTTAATGACTTTTCATAAACATAGCCTCATTAATTTTCTCAATGTCCCCTAAGATAATTGTGTATGCATGACTTCCACTTTACAGTTTATAAACTAACCTAAGGAAACTGAGTCTCATGGGATTCATTTTATTTCTCATGGCACAGCTATGACCCACAAAGATTTCAAATTTATTATTGGAATAGACTTTATTTTACTCTTCTATTGTATTCCCCAAAGTGCAAAAGAATGCAATCTGGTGTGACTAAGGGGGAAAAAAATGTTTCAAAGTCAGAAAGCCAAGCTCTGAGACACAGCTTTCTGGCTTGAGCAAATTATTTAACCTCTCCGAGTTTACACCTGTGAAACACCTGCTCTCTCTCAAGATAGTGCTGTCTGGGAGGCTCAAATGTAAGCAGTATGTAAATTGTATATATTTTGTAAAATGCAGCTCCCATATAAATGTTAGTTGTTATATTATAGTTATTTCCTCACTTGACACTTTCATTGACAAAGATTGAATCTTTTCAATGTTGGCATCCTTCAAGCCATAGTACGTGTATATCAGATATGTTCAACAATCATTTACTGAATACATTAATGCCTGAATGTCAGGCCCTGGTGTAGATCCTCCTGTTGATAGTTCCATTTCTAAATGTTATTAGCAGGTGGATCTGAAGTCACTAAGGGCTTGAAGGAAGTATGGTGTAAGCTGTGGCTAATTGGGGAAAAAACCATCTACACAAAGAATAGAGCATTTTGCAAGAGCAAAGACCTTGATATGGAGTGTGCCAAAAATGTTCAAGATACAAAAGAAGGACCATTTTGGCTGCTGCAGTGACATGAGATCTGAGGTAGCAGGGATAGGGGTAGATCAAGAAAGACATCGAAGGTTCTTATAAGTATTGATGTTTACTCTGAACAATTTGGCAAACACTGGAGTGCTTTGTACAAGGGAAGACATGGCACTGTAGATCCTGGTGAGACTACAATGTACAGGAACAAGAGCAGAGGCAACAAGACCAGCTAAGGAGTCAGTGTGACATCCCAAGCAAAATATGATGGCAGAGTCAGCTAAGATGTACTTCAGAGTAGGCAGTGAGAAGAAGGCAAATTCTAGAAGTATTTAAAATGTGGAATTGGTATGTGATTGGAATTATAGTGAAACTATACACACATTTCAGAAAAATTAACATTTTTATAAAGTAGGAGTTGCTCAAACATTTAAATCTTTAAAAATCTCCCTTAATTAGCTTTCAGACCTCCAGTGTCAAACTATGGAACTTAATTTCCTGTATTTTATTATTCCTAATTTATCATATATAATCTTTACAGAAGGATGATATCTTTCTTCTGGCTGACTATTATTTCATTATATATATATATATATATATTTATTTATTTATTAAATCTTGCATTGGTGGACATTTAGGTTGTTTTCATATTTTGGCTACTGTGAACAATGTTGCAATGAATATGGGATTGTAGATATCTCTTCAAGGTCCTGTTTTCATTTCCTTTGGAGATATACCAGAAGTGGGATTTCTTGATAATATTATAATTGTATTTTATTTTTTGAGGAACTCCCATGATGTTTTCTATAGTATCTGAACCAATATACATGTCCACAAACAGTAAAAAAGGGTTCCCAATAATCCACATCTTTGCCAGCACTTATCTCCTTTCTTTTTGATGAGAGCCATTCTAAAAAGGGTGAGATGTTATCTCATTGTGGTTTTCATTTGAATTTTCCTGATGATTAGTGATGCTGAACATCTTTTCATGTACCTGTTGGTCCTGTGTAGGTCTTTGTAAAAATGTCTATTCAGTTATTCTGCCATTTTAATTTTTATTTTTTTGCTATTGAGTTATATGAGTTTTTTTTTATATAATTTGGGTATTGATCCCTTGCCAGATATATGGCTTGCAAATATTTACTCCCACTCTGTAGGAGTCCTTTTCATTTTGTTGATGGCTTCCTTTGTAGAGGTTTTTTATTTGTAGTGCCACTTGCTTATTTTTGCTTTGGTTACCATTGTTTTTGGTTTCAAGTCCAAAGAATTATTGCCAGGACTGATGCCAAGAAGCGTATCCCCTAATTTTCTTCTAGGAGTTTAAGTTATATGTTCAAGGTTTTAACCCATATTGAGTTGATCTCTGTGCCTGGTATAAGATGAGCATCCTGTTTCCCAACACCATTTATTAAGGAGACTGTTGTTTCCTTTCCTCATTGTTTCCTTTCTTTTAAATTAATTCACTATGTATGTATGGGTTTATTTCTTGTCTCTCTAGTATTGTTTCACTGATCTATGTGTCTGTCTCTACTCCAATACTGTACTCTTTTGATTACTATAGTTTTGTAATATCGATTGAATTCAGGAAGTGTGATGCCTCCAAATCTGCTCTTCTTTCTCAAGATGGCTTCAATTATTCAAGATCTTTTGTGGCTCCACACGTTGTAGCATTTTTTCCTATTTTTGTGGGAAAATGCCATAGAAATCTTGCTAGAGGTAGCACTGAATCTGTAGATCATTTGGGTAGCATGGGAATTTGTTTTAATTAATTTTTTTGTTTGGCTGTGCTGCATTTTCATTGCTGTGTGTGGGCTTTCTCCAGCTCCGGCAAGTGGGGCTACTTTTCATTATGGTACACTGGTTTCTCATTGTGATGTCTTCTCTTGTCACAGAGAAGACACCTTGGCTCTAGGTGCAAAGGCTTTGGGAATTGTGGCACACAGGCTTATTTGCCTCATGGTATGTAGTATCTTCCTAGACCAAGGATTGAACCTGTGTCCCCTGCACTGGCAGGTAATTCTTAATCACTGGACCACTAGGGAAGCATGACATGAGGATTTTAATATTACTAATCCATTCAATCCATGAACACAAGATACCTTTTTGTTTATTTGCCCCTTCTTTAATTTATTTCATTGATTACAGTCTTTAATGAAAAGATCTTAACCTTCTCAGTTAGATTTATTCCTGGTATTTTATTATTTTTGATGTAATATAAATAAATCTGTTTCCTTAATTCATCTTTCTGAGAGGTTATTGTTGGTATATTGAAACAGGACATATTTTGTCTTCGATGAAATTTGTATCTGGCAACTTACTGAGTTTGTTTATCAATTCTTACAGGCTTTTCCCTCTCCCCTCAGGATTCTTGAAGATTTTCTACACATAATATCATGTCAGATGCAAACAGAGAGAATCATACTTCTCATCTGATTTTAGGTGTCTTTTATTTATTATTTTTGCTTAATTTTTCTGGTAGGTCTTCCAGTAACATGTTGAATAAAAACAGTAAGAATAGAGATTCTCTTTTTGCTACAGATTCTAGAGAAAAAGCTTTAATGTTTTCACCTTTGAGTATGATGGTAGCTGTGGGCTTACTGCACGTGGGCTTTATTAAGTTGAGGTTTACATTGCTTGACTTGCAGGTATAGAACCATTCTTGCATCCTTAGAATAAATTGGTATATAATCCTTTTAAAGTATTGTTGAATTTGATTTCCTAATATTCTGTTGAGGATATGGATATTTGCATCTCTATCAGCAATACTGGGCTATAATATTTTTTTCTTAGTATCCTTGTCTGGTTTTGATATCAGGGTATGCTGGCCTCATAAAATGAGTGTCATAATCTTTCCTCTTCACTGGAAGTCTAAGAAAAATCTGTACTAGTGCTTTAAATGTTTGGTAGAATTTACCTGTAAAGTCATCTGATCCTAATGTTTACTATGTTGAAACATTTTTGATTACTGATTCAATCTCCATACTAGTAACTGGTCTGTTCAGATTTTTTGATTTCTTCATGATTCACTCTTAATAGGTTGTATCTTTCTAGGAATTTTCCTATTTTTTTCTAGGTTGTTGGCATATAAGTGTCATAGTAGTCTTTTACAACCCTTTGTATATCTGTGGTATCAGTTGTAATATCTCCTCTATATTTCTAATTTTATTTGGGTCCTTTTTTCCCCTTGGTAAGTCTAGATAAGTGTTTGTCTATTTTTTTAATCTTTCAAAAAAACTCATTTAGTTTAATCAATAATCTTTTGTTGTTGCTCAGTTGTTTAGTCATTCCTGACTCTTTATGATCCCATGGACTGTAGCACGCCAGGCCTCCCTATCCTTCACCATGTCCCAGAGCTTGCTCAAACTCATGTCCATTGAGCCAGTGATGCCATCCAACCATCTTATTCTCTGTCATCCCCTTCTCCTCCCACCTTCAATCTTTCTCAGCATCAGGGTCTTTTCCAGTGAGTTGGCTCTTCACATCAGATGGCCAAAGTATTGGAGTTTCAGCTTCAGCATCAGTCCTTCCAAAGAATATTCAGGGTTAATTTCCTTTAGGATTGACTGGCTGGATCTCCTTGCAGTCCAAGGGATTCTCAGGAGTCTTCGCCAACACCACAGTTCTAAAGCATCAGTTCTTCGGCACTTAGCCTTTTTTATTGTCCAGCTCTCACATTCATACATGACTACTGGAAAAACCATAGCTTTGACTTTGTTGACCTTTGTAGGCAAAGTAATGCCACTGCTTTTTAATACACTGTTTATGTTTGTCATAGCTTTTCTTCCAAGGAACAAGCATCTTTTAATTTCATGGCTAGAGTGGACCATCTGCAGTGATTTTGGAGCCCAAGGAAATAAAGTCTGTCACTATATCCATTCTTTCCCCATCTATTTATCATGAAGTGATGGGACCGGATGCCATGATCTTCATTTTCTGAATGGCAAAGGAGAAGCCACAACAAGAGAGTAGGAGGGGTGCAATCACGTTTAAAATCAAGCCTCAGACTCACCAGAGACACTGGGATGGCACAAAGCCCTGTGCACACCAGGACTGAGAGAAAGGAGCAATGACCCCCACAAGAGATGAAGCCAGACCTGCCTTTGAGTGTCTGAGGGTCTCCTGTGGAGCGATGGGTCAGCAGTGGCCTGCCACCGGGACAGAGGCTCTGGCAGCAGCAGCTCTGGGAGGTACAACACGTGGCATAAGTCCTCTTGAAGGAGTCATCATCAGCTCCACTGCAGAGCCACCGGGTGGCTGACTCACAAATTGGAGAACCATCATACCAAGGAAGTTCTCACACTGCTGTGAGAGTTCTAGGCCCCACAACAGACTTCCCTACTTGGGGATCCAGCAAAGCGACTGAGTATCCCCAGGGCATCGGACTTTCAAGGTCAGTGGGATTTGATTACAGAACGTCCAAAGGACTGGGGAAATAGAGACTCCTGGAGGGCACAGACAAAAGCTTGTGCGCCTCAGGACGCAGGAGAAAGGAGCAGTGACCTCACAAGAGACAGCTGGGCTTGCCTGTGTGGTTAGCCATCTCTGGGGTGGTACGGGTTGGCAGTGGCTGCTGTGGAGTCGGAGGCGCTGATTACAACAGTCCTGGGAGCCACAGCCTGTGGGCATAAGCCCATTTGAAGGAGGTCACCATTACCACCATTACCCCTACCACGTTTGGCCTCAGGCCAAACTACAGGGAGGGGACACAGCCCCACCCAGCAGCAGAATCTCTTTTAGTCTATTACTATTTTCTATTGTCATTTAGTTTCTATTTCATTTTTTTTCACTCTAGTCATTGTGGGTGAATTTCCACAACTGGCCCACAAGTACATGAAAAGATGCTCAATATCATAAGCCTCATTAACCACAAGGAAATGCAAATCCAAACCACAATGAAATGCTACCGCACGCCTGTTAGAATGGCTATTATCAAAAATAGAAGAAACACATATACCTGGAATCTAGAAAAATGGTATCAATGAACTTACTTGCAAAACAGAAATAGAGACACAGATGTAGGGAACAAATGTATGGATACCAAGATGCGAGGAGGGAGTAGGTTGGGAGATTGGGACTGGCATATATACACTACTACTGAAACAGAGCAGGACCCTATAATCTTTCCCTTCTCCCCTCCCCTCCATGTCCTCTGTCTTCCTTTTGTCTGTGAAAAACTTTAGTCAAAGAATAAGTTTAATCAGAGAAATGAGAAATGCAGAAACAAAGGAAAGCAGTCAGAGGAGACTAAATAATAACAGAGTCATTAAGCATAGTCAAGAATCTTTAGTTCTTTCTCAAAGGCTATAGATAATATTCTGAGCCACACCCTGTGAGCTGTCTTATAGATACTGAAACCCCAGGTGGAAAAGTTAACTATAACAATGATTAGACTGTATGCACAACATGAGCTGCCACAATTCTGAGAAATGGTCTCAAAATCACCCTAGAACTGGAAATTAACTGTACGTAAAATAATCAAGACGATAATGGTCAGACCACTGATGACCAATTTGAAAATAAAATTTGAAAATCCTATGGACAGAGGAGCCTGGCAGGCTATAGTCCATGAGGTTGCAAAGAGTCAGACACAACTGAAGCAACCCACACAACGCGAGGACATGACGACATTAGAGCTGACTGTACTGCTTCTGCATTTAGCCATCACCCCACCCCCACATCTGTCTATGAAAGCTCTTGCCCCACTGCTTGCCAGTGGGCCAGTCGGCCTCTGGACAGATGACTACCCTCACCCCCCACCCCCCGCCAGTTGCTGGCATCTAAAATAAAGCTAACTTTCCTTTCCGTCTGCCTGGCATGTTTATTGGCTTTGTGGCAGCAAGCAGCTGTACCCCACACACACCTTTTGGCAACACTATATATAAAATAGGTAACTACTGAGAACAGATTGTACAGCACAGGGAACTGTACTCAGTTATCTGTGGTGGATGGGAATGGGAAGGAAATCCAAGGAAGAGAGGACACATGAATACACATGGCTGACTCGCTTTGCTGAAATTAACACAACATCGTGAAGCAACTATACATCAACAAAAAAATAGATAAGTATTGGTAAGAATATGGAGGAAAGGTAATCATGTATACTGTTGTTGGTAGACTTGGAGCTTCCTCAAAAAACTGAAAATAGAAACATTATATGATCTAGCAATTCCACTTGTGAGTATATGCCCAAAGGAAATGAAAAAACAAATTTTTGAAGAGATATATGCACTCTCAAGCTTATGACAGCATTATTTAAAATAGTCAAGACATGGAAAACAACCTATCTGCTAGAGTGAAATATTATTTAGCCATGATAAAGATGGACAACCTGCCACTTGCAACAACATGGACTGATCTTGAAGACATTATGCTAATTGAGATAAGTCAGAGAAAGACAAATACTATATGACCGCACTGATATATGGATGCTAAAAGAAGACAAACTTGTAAAAACACAGAGTAAATGGTGGTTACCAGGGTTTGGGGGTGGGGAAATAAAAGGGATGTTGTTGAAGGTACAGGCATGCAATGAATAGTAAATAAGTCTTACATATCTAATGCACAGTATAGTGAATATAGGTAACAATATTATACTATAATCATCAAACTTGCTGAGAGAGTAGATATTAATTATCCCAACCACAAAAAAGAAACGATAATTATGTGCTGTGATAGAAGTGTTGATTATCACTACAATAGCAATCATATTATAAATATACAAATGTATTAAATTAATGTTTTACACTTTAATTTTGCACATTATGTTAAATATATTTCAATTAGTTTTTAAAATAAACTGAATATTAGCAAACTGAATCACAGAAAATTAACAAGAATATAAACCACAAAAATGTCCAGCTTGTTTCAAATATGTAAAACTGATTGCTGGTCATTTGCATTAATAAAATAGAGAAGAGAAATACAATCAGTGTAACAGAAAATGATAAAATTAAAAATGGTCCAAATTAGGAATAGAGAAGGACTTTTTTCTTAATGTGGCATGTAGTATCTACAAATATGCCACACCAAAGATTTTAGCTGATAGTGAAATGTTGAAAGTTCTACTTAATGAGATCAGGGATGAGACAATGTCTGCTCTTATTGCTTTCATTGAACACTATACTGACTATCCTAGTCACTGCAGAAGTACAAGAATAAAAGATATAAGATCTCTACTGTAAGACTTAAAACTTTCACTATATCATAAAACATGTATACTTTACAAATCAAAAGAATCTATAGTCAAATTATTAGAATTAATAAGTGTATTTAGCAAAATTTTTGAGACTGGCCATAAAATATGAAAACATATAAATATATATAACAAAATATATTATTTATTGATATTATTATACATTGTGAAATACAAGTTCAGTAATATCATATGAGATATTCAATGTGTTGTCCCTCATTAGCAGCACATAATTCCATAATATATAAAACTGAAATAAAAGCTTTAATGCAGTATTTCCATCTGTCCCTACACTTAAATCTGCGAAGTGCTGATTTATATGTAAGTGTAAGTAAGTGAAAGTCGCTCAGTCGTGTCCAACTCTTTGTGACCCCTGGACTATACAGTCCGTGGAATTTCTCTAGGCCAGAATGCCGGAGTGGGTAGCCTTTCCCTTCTCCAGGAGATCTTCCCAACTGAGGGATTGAACTGGGGTCTCCTGCATTGAAGGAGGATTCTTTACCAGCTGAGCCACAAGGGAAGCCCAATTTGTATGACTTCTTTATAATTTTTACTAAGGAAATCTCTGCTTTAAAATATCCTACTGGCTTCTCATGTGGCACTAGTGGTAAAGAACTTGACTGCCAATACAGGAGATGCAAGAGACATGGGTTCGATCCCTGGGTCAAGAAGATCCCCTGGAGAAGGAAATGGTAACCCACTCCAGTACTCATGGCAGAAAGTGAAGAAGAAATAAAGAGCCTCTTGAGAAAGTGAAAGAGGAGAGTGAAAAAGTTGGTTTAAAACTCAGCATTCAGAAAACTAAGATCATGGCATCTGATCCCATCACTTCATTGCAGATAGATAGGGAAACAGTGGAACCAATGGCTGACTTTAGTTTTTGCATTCCAAAATCACTGCAGATGGTGATTGCAGCCTTGAAATTTAAAGACGCTTATTCCTTGGAGGAAAAGTTATGACCAACCTAGACAGCATATTGAAAAGCAGAGACATTACTTTGCCAACAAAGGTCTGTCTAGTCAAAGCTACGGCTTTTTCTGTAGTCGTGTATGGATATGAGAGTTGGAGCATAAAGAAAGCTGAGCACAAAAGAACTGATGCTTTTGAACTGTGGGGTTGGAGAAGACTCTTGAGAGTCCCTTGGACTGCAAGGAGATCCAACCAGTCCATCCTAAAGGAGATCAGTCCTGGGTGTTCATTGGAAGGACTGATGTTGAAGCTGAAACTCCAATACTTTGGCCACCTGATTTGAAGAGCTGACTCATTTGAAGAGACCCTGATGCTGGGAAAGATTGAGGGCAGGAGGAGAAAGGGACAATAGAGAATGAGATGGTTGAATGGCATCACCGACTCAATGGACATGGGTTTGGGTAGACTCTGGCAGTTGGTGATGGACAGGGAGGCCTGGAGTGCTGCAGTTCATAGGGTCACAGAGTCAGACAGGACTGAGTAACTGAACTGAACTGCACTGTCCCGTTTGTACAACACAGCTTTCTTGAATGCTAAAATCAGCTGAAATACTGTGAATAATAAGTTATAATAAATTGAACCAGGTGAAATTCAGTAGAATAGGGATCAACATCCCAATTATTTGTAGTATTAATAAAGACAAAAACAAAATACTGCTCAAGAAACGTGAAGGTTCTCTGAGTCATTCAGATTATCACTTCACAGAGTTGCCACATACTGGACAAGAATTGTTGCTTTGCTTATTGCTAACTAAAATTAAGGAAGCTCTGGGGAAGGGGTTGGAGGATACACCTGGAAATCTCCGCTGTGGTCAAATGTTTCAAAGAGCCACTACTATTAGCCAGACAGGCACATATTTGATAAACTCAGTCTTAGAATGTATTGCTCTGCTATCAGAGTTTCCTCTTGCCTTGATTTAGAATTTCAATAAAAAGGGAAAAAAAATGTGTCAAGCTCAATATTTCTGCTGGAGGCTCTCCCTACCACCACCCTGCAAGTATAGTCTATTGCTTAAAGGTAGTATCATTTGTCATTTATTATCCAAAATCCATGTTGTTCATCTTCTTTAATATTCTTCATCAATATTCTGTATTGATTCAAATATTAAGACTCCTTACTGGCCTTCTAAGCTAACTTTGAACTGATTGGTAGCAAGCATATAGATATTATTTGCAAGATTCCAAAAGAAGAAATCACTAAAAGAAAATTTGTAATTCCCACTCCACCTTGCTACAGAGTCATTGAAGAGTTCACAGTACTTAGGTCTGGAAGAACATCTGAACCTGCATGCAGACAGCATGTTTTGTCAAGCTTTACTGAAACCTGCAGAGCACGGTGGGATCCAAGCCATATCAGAGGCTCCACAGTCCCTTTCCTAATGCCACTTTAGTATACCACCAGGATACCATATTGTGAACAGCAGATCTATCACAGAAAGTGGTCCCTGCTCCAGCAGCATCACATAGCCCTGGTCAGAGCACTGACACCCTGCTCAGTTACACACTAAGCTCTCTCATATCTTAAGCTTCAGGTGCTTTCAATGATTTCTTCTTAAACCTACTGCCGGCGTCTTGTTAAATAAAACTAGCAATATTGAGGGATATTCCTTTGAATTATAGAAATAAAAATGTGAATAATTATGTATTCAATTTTCCAGTACTTTCAAAAGCTTGAATCTAAATCTATTTTATCTCAAGGAAAATAACATTTTTTTAAAAAATTTCTTTCCTGGAGCTATATACTTACATATACATGATTTCTCAAAGTTAGGACATATAAATTCATACATTAGTGCTGAATTTCCTCAATTTACATGGTGAAAGCTTCATTAGATTCCAAGTTAAGACCACTGTATCCTCTCAATACCAGTACTTCATAATTCCTGAACACCTAAACACCAAAACTTTATAGCATCTTAACACAAGACAAAGGCATTATACAGAGTGATCATCTCAATCATTTACTGCTTCCCTCCTACAGACCCAAGCCATCTCCAACAGGTTTGAAGGTTTGTTCAAACCTTTGTAGGATCTCATCACTTCTCATATGTATTTAGTTCCTGGAATCTCATCATCTGCACAAATGGGACTTTTTACTTGGGATGATATAATTTCAGCTAGTTATCTTCAGCACCCTGTTCTCACAGAAATGCATAAGATTTAATGAGCAGCTGATCTTTATGTCATGCTTAAATTTAATATTAGCCTTTCCTCTGTCTTGTCTTCTCTTCTTAGATATTGTAAACGTCCAGATCGAGAGCATGGGCCAGGAGATCTTTTTCATATCTGTCCTTTGCCTTTTACAGCATGTCCTTGCCGGCTGTCCTCTTTTCAAATTTTGTTTTCCTCTGAATGGGCTATTGCACTGATGCCTTTTGGCAGCTGCTGAGTGCTAAACCTGCATATAAAATCAATCTGTGGGGCTAGAGCCACAAAACAGGGCCTACTTGAAATGATTTTTTTTTTCAGCTTCCTGGTTACTGTCATATTAGAGTTTTAGTGCAATGGGCAAGGACAATAATTCATTTTACTTTATGAGAAATCTTTATTTTCAAGGGCCACTGCTTGGTTGAATTCTTTCTAGATCATCTTCTTGAATTTATGCAGCACACACAGTAATTCAAGATCCTCCTCTTACTCTAAATATTGCGGAGAAATCAAGCCAGAGTTTTCTGCACCATATTTCACATTAGTGTATAAAAAGTTACTAAGATATTATGACACACTCATTATTTTCCCATACAAGGGTAGTACTACCGAAAACCATTTCACACTATCTTCCTCTTATGTATTTTTCAACTAGATCTCAAGAATAAAAGCCCTATTTCATTGCAGTTAAGACTTTGAATTTTGCTGTCAACCCAACCTAGATTCACTTCCCAGCTCTCTCTGAATGGGAAGAAGGAGCATCCTCGGGCTAATTACTTATTTGCTATTTAAACCTCATTATATTTATGTGTAAAATATAATGATTGTTCCTAACTTAGAGGAATAAGATAGGGATAAAAAATACATTAAGAATATTTGACACAAAGGAGACTCTCAAAATATGTCACTAGATTTATGATAAATTGTAATAATTGTCACTTCTGTTGTCTACTGATACGAGGAAGTCTTGCAATCACCTACAGCTCTGAATAATAGAAATTTTAAAATGTGTGGAATTTCCAAAGGTAGTAAGGCAGCTTAAATAGTGTGTGAGAACACACAACTAAAAAAAAAAATTGTTGTTGTTCAGTTGCCAAGTCATGTCCACCTCTTTGCAACTGCATGGACTGCAGCACACTGGGCTTCCCTGTCCCTTACAACCTCCTGAAGTATGCCCAAGTTCCTGTCCAATAAATTGGAGATGCCATGCAGCCATCTCATCCTCTGTTGCCCTCTTCTTCTTTAGAAAATTCAGTTCTTCAAAATAAGCCTTTTGTTACCTGTGTCTTCACTGTTTAACATGTGTGAGTTATCCCAAAGTTAATGGCATAAGGCAATGACCATTTAATTAACCCTAGAAATCTGGAATTGACCCTTATTGTTTTATGCTGTCTGAGGACTTAGCTGGAAGGAGCCAAATGATGGAAGGCTGTAACAGCTGCCTGGAGGTACTATTTCCAAGATGTCTCGTTCATTCGTAAGGGTGCCTCAGTTGAGACTGTTGACTTGAGCACTGAAACAGGGCCTCTCAGTGTGGCTTGGATTCTTGACAGCATGAGAGCTGAATTCTGATCGTTTCCTGAAACAGAACCTCTGTGGAGCTAGTGTTTCAAGAGAACCAGGTAGAAGTTGTATCAACTTTTCTGACCTAGCCTCAGAAGTCACATAATGGTTGCTTTAGTATACTTTCTTGGGCCAAAGTAGTCACAGACCTGTCCAGGTTCAAGGGAAGGAGACACAGACTCCATCTTTCTTTGCAAGAAAAGTTGAAGAATTTTGAGGCCCTATTTTCAAATGCCATATCTTTTCTCCATAAATTATCTTCATTTTGATTATTCCTTCTTTCTATGCTTCCTTATCCCTTAATTATTCAGCTTCCTCCTTCCTTAATTATTTTACATGCCCTTGTGTTTACTCCTGAGTTGATTAAGCTTTATGAGAATTATCAAAATTAGTATAAATTCTAGAGTACAGGAATCATACCTTGCCTCATTTGTGTCTTCAAATAATTTCTATCATGGGCTCCTCCTTTGCACTCTGTCCATTCATTTGATAAGCTTAAATATTTAGCGGTATCTTAGAACAAAAGAGCATACACATTGGCAACAATGGTTAACAACTTCCAGTTTCAGAGATTAGGAAGCACATAATATACACCAATGTAGGTTCCAAGATGGCCTGACTAAACCAAGATTTTCTAAAAAGATTAAACATGGTGAAAGAATTATCTTTTTCATTTTAAAATGTTAGGAATCCCTACAGAATTAAAGCAGTTAATTCTTTTATTCAGAAATTATCTCTAGAACAACTATTTCCTATAATCCCAGATGCTGTGAATACAAAGAGAGAAGGAAGACAATTCTTGTCCACACAGAGATTATCTTCTAGTTGCAATGATAAATAAGTAAGCCTGTAATAAATATTGATGTGATAAGTGTGCTGAGGAAGGAATATTCAAAATTCTATTGGGACAAGCCTTAGACATTAAGAGAGAAGTGAGTCAATTGCAGTGAATTTTGTGATGTGCTGCGAGGGTTTCCTACTAGGACTCAGGAATCATTCCATCAGCTGTGGGAAGTACTGTGTAGACAGTACTCAGTGGTCAAGCATTTTAAGGAATTACCTATACTGCCTGCTCACCTTGCCTGAGGCCATGGCTCCCTCCTAGGACAGCCCATCTTCAATGCCTGGCCTAATTCTAAGGAGCCCTGCCAGCTCTAGACTTCCCATTGGTGTCAGCTGAGATCTTTTTTTGGAAAATTGTCTCTCTCTTTGTTCAGTTGTATGGTTGTCCCTTCCTCTCCACAGGTGTTGATCCCAAGAGCATCCCTAATAAACCTCTGTTGTGTTTCCAGGAGACCCAACGTGCAACAACCACTAAACAGAAAAGAACACCTATTAATCTAACAGGGACTATTACAACAGTCACTTTCAAACCTTCCTATATGTCACTACCATATTAATCTTCATGTGCCACAGAACTGATCTCAAAAAGAAAAAAAAAAAAATGCTTCCCTTACTTAATGAATAGCTTTTGAATTACTCAGTGCAGCATTTAAAATTACTCATTATCAGAATCTGACTTAAATCCTCATTTTCCATTCTCTCCTTTATTTAATTTTCAACTAAACAAACTGAATAACTGCAAAAATTGAATCTTTTTCCACCTCTGTGCCTTTGTTCATATAGTTCCTTTGCCTTGACATGACTGCATGGCCAAATTCTACCCATATTTTTAAGACTCAACTCTGAGAGCTTCTATCCATCAAATTTTACTGATCTTTCCTTCCCCCATCACTAAGCTAAAGGGTATTGCTCTCTTCTCAGAACATGTATTGCATTCTTTGTGCTTTTCTGTTGTGACTTTCTATTTTCCAACTCATACTGTAATTATTAAAAAAAAAAAAAACATTGCATTTCCTTTTCTAGATCCTAAATGGTGCATAGTGGATGTCAGATAGATATAAAGAATAAATGAAAGCTCCAAGAGAGAAAAACTGGAGTGGGAAAGGGTGAGGATACAGAAGGGAAACATAAGAAGGGAGAATGAGAGAGAGAAAAAGAACCAGAGAATGAAAAGCAGAAAAGAAGGCAAGCGCTTTGTCTTTGAAAGGAGTGGAATAGAAAAAAAAAAAAAAAAGAACTGCAGGATAATCTACTTCTTTTCTTAATAAGAAAATCAGAAACACTTGATGGCAGCTCTGTTGGAGTTAAATAATGAAGACCATCATCACTTTGCACTTTGGCCAAAGCAGTAATGAAATGGCAGACTTTAGAAGTGAACTTTGAAATATGTTCCTATTAATTAATATACTTTTGTCCTTGAAGCTGAGGTTGTACTCATATAAACCATTTTACTTCCTCCAGAGCTATTTCAAGCACTATTACAGCATTCTCTGTTGCTCATTAAAGAATTTAGAAAGAAGAGCAAAGGACTTAAAGAGAGATTACTTTACGGACTCTCCAGAGAATAAGAACCATAGCCAGCTGAGGATGTTCAGCAGACCCAGACAAAGTGCATCTTCCTTATGGATGCTCCATACTCTGGTCACTCAGCTCTTCAATCTTTGTCATGTTTGATTATTTCCAGGAGCAGTACTCAGAAAGGGAAAGGAGAATTTAATTTAAATATTGCCGTGTTTTTAATTCAGAGAGATTAGGAATCAGCAGAATGTCACTTTGGGTGCCAGTGTATCTTGGAATTCTCTAGTCCCATGTCAAGGCAAAGCAGAGCTCTAACAGTCCCATACAGGTAAAGGATCCCTGGACTGAGGCTGCCTTCACTGTGCCACCATCAAGTTTTTCAAACTCAGAGTTAGAAACTCTCCATGTCACTGACTTTGAACTCTGCTCACTGAAAAACAGAGAAAAACTCCAAACTCTCTCCTTAGTCAGAGCCATTGAGAACTACTTGATACTGCTTCTGAAGTATCAAGTTTAACAATAATACACTCAGCAAGCAATCACTGAGATCATGATAGCACCATGGATTTTTTTTTCATCTGAACTGTTCTTTTGTCTGCTCTTATTTTCATTTGGTTTCAGCCTCATTTCCCCCAGAATTGGAGTCTGATCATCCCCAATAATGGATGATGCTGAAAGGAGTCGTCTCATCAAATCCTGAGCAGCTGTGGTTTTTATATTTGCTGACTCTCTCGTGTCTCCCATTATCCAGGCTACTGGTCAAACATTCCAAAATGGTTGGGCTATTTCCATCCAGTAGCCTTAGCAAACTTCTCTTTAGAGGCAGCCTGTTTAGCCATTATTCCTTGATTTTTTTCTATCTTTCCTTGAATGCATGCTCAGTCATATCTGACTCTTTGCAACTCTATGGACTGTAGCCCACCAGGCACCTCTGTCCATGGAATTTTCCAGGCAAGAATGGGTTGCTATTTCCTCCTCCAGGGGATCTTCCCAAACCAAAGATTGAACCCAAGTTTCTTATGCCTTCTGCATTGGCAGGTATATTCTTTACCACTGCACCAGTGAAGTGCAAAAAGTACTACATGGCCCACACATGTGGAGCAGTCAATGCTTCTTACTCCAAATCTGCACTCTGATTACCTAAGGTCTCATCTTTATAATGTCCAGGGAAGCTCGTGTCGTTTTTGCTTGCCTAGAGAGTAGAGTGGACATAATATGGGATTGGTAGAATGGTCATAATATGGGATTGGTAGAATGGTCATTTTAATTTCAGACTTAGTTCTATCACTTATTCACCGTTGTTGTTGGTCAGCCACTAAGTCATGTCTGACCCTTTGTGACCCCATGAACTGCAGCACATCAGGTTTCTCTGTGCTTCACTATCTCCCAGAGTCTGCTCAAACTCATCCATTGGGTCAGTGACATCATCCAAACATCTCATTCTCTGTCACCCTCTTCTTTTGCCTTCAATCTTTCCTAGCATCAGGACTTTTCCCCAATGAGTTAGCTCTTTGAATCAGGTGATCAAATTATTGGAGCTTCAGTTTCAGCATCAGTCCTTCCAATGAATATTCAGGGTGGATTTCCTTTAGGATTGACTGGCTTGATCTCCTTGCAGCCCAAGGGACTCTCAAGAGTCTTCTCCAGCACCACAATTTGAAAGCATCAGTTCTTCGGTGTTCAGCCTTCTTTAGGTCCAGCTCTCACATCAGTATATGACTACTGGAAAAACCATAGTTTTAACTATATGGACCTTTGTTGGCAAAGTGATGTCTTTGTTTTTTAATATGCTGTCCGGGTTGTCATAGTCTTTCTTCCAAGGAGCAAGCATCTTTAAATTTTTTGGCTGCAGTCACCATCCACAGTAATTTTGGAGCCCAAGAAAATAAAAACTTCTACTGCTTCCACTTTTTCCTCATCTATTTGCCATGAAGTGATGGGACAAGATGTTCATGGTTGTAGTTATTTGGATATTGCATTTTAAGCCAGCTTTTTCACTCTCTTTCACCCTCATCAAGAGGCTCTTTAGTTCTGTTGTCATTAGAGTGGTATCATCTGCATATCTGAGGTTGTTGATATCTCTCCTGGCAATCTTGATTCCAGCTTGTGCCTCATCCAGCCCGGCATTTCACATAATATACTCTGCATGGAAGTTAAATAAGCAGGGTTATAATGTACAGCCTTATTGTACTCCTTTCCCAATTTTGAACCTGTCAATTGTTCCACATCTAGTTCTAACTGTTGCTTCTTGACCTGCATACAGGTTTCTCAGGAAACAGACAAGGTGGTCTGACACCCCCATCTCTTAAGAATTTTCCATGGTTTATTGTGATCTACATAGTCAAAGGCTTTATTGTAGTCAATGAAGCATTGTTCACCATATCATCTTTTAAAAAGCTGAAACATTTCAGCCTCTATTTCCTCATCTATAAAATGGGCGTCAGAATATTACAGTCATTATTCTTCATCTCTGTTGGGAAACTTAAATGAGTATAGATATAAAATGGTTTTTCAAATAACTTTTTAAAATCTGTGCAAATATTTGCACTAGTAATTAAATTAGCACTGTGAATTTACAGCCTGTGTTTCTGAATCAGCATAACCTAATCTCAGTAAATTACCAGGGTCAATTATGAAGGAAAAAGTTATCCTCTACTTTCTATTTGAGGATATCATTAGTTTTTTTTTCTTTTTCCTGTGGGAGACTTGCCAAATCCAAACAGATGGTGTTTGTTAAAAAAGAAAAGGTAATTTAATAAAACCAACCTCATATCGCTTATAATCCATTTTAAAAGCACAAAGCATAAACCGTTTTACTCTCAACCAGCGGCATCAGATCACTGCTTCACCAAAAAGGTCAACTTGGAAGGACTTGTACTTTTATAGCCTCTTCTCAAAAAAGTTCTCTGACTGAAAATAGTCAATAAGGCTCTTTTGAATAGTGAAAGTATTAAGCAAGGGAAGATTTCCTACTGTATTCTAATGCTTAAAATGAAGTGGTTGACTCGATACCAAGGATTAAATATGCTTTATGTGGAAAGCCCATGGATGGAGGAGTCTGGTAGGCTGCAGTCCATAGGATCACTAAGACTCTGGACATGGCTGAGCGACTTCCCTTTCACTTTTCACTTTAATGCGTTGGAGAAGGAAATGGCAACCCACTCCAGCGTTCTTGCCCGGAGAATCCCAGAGACGGCGGAGCCTGGTGGGCTGCCGTCTATGGGGTTGCACAGAGTCAGACACGACTGAAGCGACCTAGCAGCAGCAGCATGTTAAAAGCCAAAACTTTAAAGCAATTCTTTATTACCAACCTTCCTACCTCTCATGTCCCCTCAATACTTTCTAATGAAGCAACACTGTGTCTTTCACTTCTCTTTGGTATAGTCTGCATAATCAAGTGAGAACAGGAGCGCTCTGCTTATTGAAGTCTGTAGTTCTCAGCCAGTGGTTGCATTCCCCATCAGCCTAATGTTTTGTTCCCAATGGAAATGATGACTTACAGAATCTATCCATGAAAATAATGCCCTGAGGTCGCAGTGAGAGCTGGAGAAGCTGTGTAGACGAGCATGTAAGGAGGAAATCACTGGAGCCAGGTGACTTAACAGGCACCATAGTATCTGCAAACAAACCTTAACTTTTCTTCCACAAAGCAGTGTAACAAACAAAGGCAAGATAGATACAGCCTTTTTATTGCTGCTGGGGTTGGTTTTAATACAAAGGGTATTTCTTCTTTAGATCTTTTAGAAAATGGTACATTTTAGAGATGATCTGATCGATTTCAACATCTGGAAATTATAATTGCTGCCTTTCCTAGGACTTGCCTCTCAGGAAAAAAGTGATCAAAATGGGTTTCTGCAAAGACATTTGACCTGTGGCAGGCATGAGATTAGGCTCTGAAATATGGTGTGCCTGTATATGTAATGCACACTTGTTTATGTGTATGTGTGTGTGTGTCAATCTGTATGTGTATCTATATGCATACCACATAAATGAGCGATAATCATAATCCACATAAATTATACATGTATGTATATATATATACACATATCACATACATATGGGTTTATATATGCAAGTTACACACATGTGAATTAATATTGAATATACATATTAATATATGTAATTTAAACCACAGAAAGTCTTTTGTAAAGCAGTAGTGTTTCACCATTACAAAGACTCAGTGCTGTCAGTGCATAACTAGAATATATAATGGCCTTAACCAGTGTTCCCATGATCAGAGATAGATTTAAGGTAGAGGAGAAAACTAAAAGAAAAGCTATAATCTGATATATATATTAATCCCAGAACCTCACTTAATGGTATCTAATTTGTATGCTGCTTTGATGTTCTAGGGCCTCAGTCTTTGTAGAAAAGAAAAGTAAAATTGAATAAACCTTTTATAATTTGTTAAAGTGCAAGAGGAGTAACGTTAGCAAGAGTTGAGGAAAACAAAACACTAGAAAGATATGTGAAGCTGTCAGTAATTCATCAGGGCCAGCCTATTTTAGCACCTAATAATTTTTTCTGTGCTCCTTCTTTAGAAGAGAACAAATCAGAACGCCGATGCAGTAAATTCTCACAGGGGAAACCATAATTCTATTGATGTGCTTCAAGATGGCTTTTTGTTTTCAATTCTGCAAAAGCAGATCGATAAAACTAATGCAGGTTCTCTCCTAAGATTTTTCTTCTACATTCATGGTTACGAGACTTGGTAACACTAGTTTAACTGATTCAGCACTGGCAGGCATAATAGAGTAGGCTTTTGCAGACAAATGCAATATAAGAGGTAAAAAAAAAGAAAAACGAAAAACAAAATACAGTGTTGGCATGGGGCAGTTTCATTTACCTGTTAAGTATGTGAATTATTCAGTTAAGCTACTTAAGTTTGAATCCTTGTTTTACTTACTAGCTGTACAACACCAGCCAGGGAACAGATCATTCTGTGCCTTATTTACTTCCACTGTTAAATGAAATCTAACATCTAAATAAGAGGTGAGAAAATTAAATAAAATTATTCATGCAAAAACCTCAGAAGTTCTAGTAAATTCAATAAATTTTAACTTATCATTCTCCTATGGTGTGACTCTAACACTCTCACTCTCTGAACATGAATGCAGCTTCTAGATCATTCAAAAAAGGCAAGAAGAAATGATGTCATCCAAGAAGCAAGAGTCAATGCATTTGAATGTAGATCTGAGCGGTGTTCAGGGCAGAAGTAAAGAAGGAATCTATGAGAGAAGAGAAGAAGTTTTAGAAATGCATCCTGCCTACCTCTGTTTTCAATGGCTACACTCCTAAGAGCTGAAAGAAGAAAAATAGAACACATATGCTAACCAACTTCTTGTTTAATTGCTATTATGTCTGACTCTTTCGAGACCCCATAGACTATAGCCCACCAGGCCCCTCTGTCTATGGGATTTCCCAGGCAAGAATATTGGAGTGGGTTGCCATTTCTTGCTCAAATCCAGGGCTTGAACCTGCATCCCCTGCATTGCAGGCAGATTCTTTAACACTGAGCCACCTGGGAAAATGAATGATAACTAATTAATATTTTAATACTCCTATTTTGTTTTTAGCTTTATTTTCCATCATTAATGTTCATATGTCAGGATATTGCTGGACAGCAGCTTTTTCTATGAAGTCTATACTGAAAAACCTTAAACTTCAACAAATATTCATTAATCTAAATTTTAATTACCTCGTGTTCTATACTATACTTTCAAGCTCTTGAAAAGTTCAAAGAGAGTAAACTGCCTTTTCATAGATATATCTCTGAATACTTTAGCTGGGTGTTTTAACTCTTCTTATGTATTCTTGTAAATATAAAGTCTGTTCATATTGAAATAATCTCTTTATAACATAGAACAGTTCATACTAATGTACGAAATTTCTAATTAGGTACAGAGGGAATCTAGAGAAGGAAATGGCAACTCACTCCAGTTTCTTGCCTGGGAAATCCCATGAACAGAGGAGCCTGGCATGTGGCTCACAAGACCATACGGTCACAAGAGTTGGACACAACTTAATGACCAAACAACAGTGGGAATTAGGCTCATTTGTAGACTCAGTATTATAATTAGATAGAAGTACAAATGGTTTCATCAACATAGTTACACATAAAAATACCAGTAGTGCATACTGTATGATTTCTAGATAAATAACAAAGATCTCTTCACCTTCACATAAGATAAGCATGATTCAAAAGACAGTATACTTCAAAAAAAAAAAAAACCTACATTTACATTGTTATATTTTCCCCTGAAATTGATTATTTTGAGAGATGTTTAAAAGGTAGAAATAGAATTCCTTTAACTTTTGTTAACCTAATAAATATTTCTCCATAATTTAGAATATTTTTCACAGCAATTCATATCCTAAGGTTATATTTAATACATTCAGACACAGCTTCCACTTAAGACTTGATAATAGCTCTCAGATGAGTGGTTCAGTGTGCAATTGTGAATTCAATGATATTTGAAAAGGAAATTGATAGTGGGAAAAATTATTAATAACAAACATCACATTTAAAAGTTAATAAACTGATTTTCAGAGAAATCTTAGGGTTATGGAAAAATTGGGCAGTAAGTTCAAAATTCCCCAATACCCCCTTACTGACAGCTTGCATTATTGAGGTACATTTGTACATTTGATGTGATATTACTGATATATTATTATTAAATAAGTCCATAGTTTACATTGGGGCTAACCATTTGTGTATACTCAGTGGGTTTTGACACACATATAATGACATGCATCCACCAATATGGGCTTCCCCAGTGGCTTGGTGGTAAAGAATCCACCTGCCAATGAAGGAGACACATATCAGGAAGATCCTGGAGTCAGGAAGATTCCTGGAGTCAGGAAGATCCCCTAAGAAGGAGTGGCAACCTACTGCCTGGGAAATCCCATAGACAGAGGAACCTGGCATGCTATAGTCCATGATGTTTCAAAGGATCAGGCTCGACTTAGCAACTCAATAACAACAACCCGCCATTATAGTACCATACAGAGTAACATTCCTGTCTTAAAAATGCCCTGTGCTTTTCATTTGTCCTCTCCCTTCCCATGAACTCATGGCAACTACTGATCTTTCTATTGTCTCCATAGTTTTGCTTTTTCCAGAATATTACATAGTTAAATTATACAGTATGTAGCCTTTAAAAAACTCATTTAACAGTATGCATTTAAGGTCCCTGAATATATGTTTGTGCCCTGATAGTTCATTATTGCTGAAGAATATTTCATTGGATGAATGCATTACAGTTCACCCATTCACCTATTGAATGTTTCCAAATGTTGTTTTATTTATAACTAACATTTGTGTGCAGATTTTTGTGTAGATCTAAGTTGACAACTCCTTAAGGTAAATACCACAAAGCTGTACTATCTTGAATTTCACTAGTGAAAAATAGAAAGTTCATATTGTACTACATCTTGTCAGCATTTGTATTGTCTGTGTTCTGGATTTTAGTCATATTATTAATAATAAGCATGCACATTGCTGTTTTACTTTCAAATTCCCTGATGTAAAATTATGATGAGCAACTTTTCATATTCTTATTTGTCAGCTGTGTATCTTTGATGAAGAATCTATTCAGATCTTTTGCTATTAAAATGTATCTTATCACTTTTTTATAATAGACTTTATATTATAGAAGAGTTTAAGATTCACACAAAAAAATTGGAAAGATAGTACAGAGAGTTCCTATATACCCTATAGCACAGTTTCTCTATTTTTGACATCTTATATTAATGAACAAATATACCTTTTGGAGAAGGTCATGGCAACCCACTCCAGTATCCTTGCCTGGAGAATCCCAGGGACAGAGGAGCCTGGAGGGCTACAGTCCATGGCATCACAAAGAGTCAGACATGACTGAAGTGATATAGCACACACAGCTCACACCTTTTAATAGTCAATCCACAGAAACTATGAGCTGAAGCAAGAGTCAAACCCTATTAGCATCGTTCCTGAGGACAATAAAGAACCCAAGTATCTGCCATTTAGTGATCCTAAATGCTGTTGTTTGAAGACACTTGGATATTTTGCAACCATTACCCATCTAACTAATGTCAATAGCAATAATCACATCTTAGTTTTAGCTCTTAACAATTTTCAAAGCATTTTTAATATGTATTTTTTAGAGGAAATTTATGATTGGGTAAGACAGTCAACAAAAGAAGTTGATCAAGCCCTGTCATTTCTTATCTTCTCTTTCTTTGCAGCTTCTGTGCTTTAGATAGGGCAGTTTATAATGGGTTGCCTTTATTTACCAAATGAACAAAGAAAGGTCCAAAGAACTATAATCAAGTCATCACAGTTCCTTTCTAACACTCTTCATCTAAACACTTCATAAGAAGATTCACGCTCCATACTGTGATCAAGAAAACTAAGAACATAAGGTTTATGTTTATAATCTTTCTTTGTTTATAATCTTTCTTTGTTCATTGCTTGCTTTTAGGCCACAAAACTCTGATAGTTCTAAACATGGTCAGAAGTAGCCACAGGACCATCACCTTTATTGTAAATGCACAAAATTTTGCTTTATATTTACAATTACTTTTTATATGAAGTAAAAAATCTATGTTTTATCACATGCTAAAATTTCAACCTGGGTACCACATCTATGTCAAAACCAATATACAATCATAGTAACTCTTGTTGTCAATAATATTAAAATTATAATGTCCACTCTCAGCTCAGTACTACAATTAACAAAAGCTTTGGCTATCTTATATACATATATTTTTCTGAATAACATCAAACTTCCATCCTTGAGGCAGTTTCTTTTGCTATCTATTTTCTTTTTTCCAATAGGTGGTATCAAACGATCTCATTACTGAAAAAAATCTTCTTGAGACCTTGAATTTTCACATTGGTTTCACATTTGTCACAAACAGTATTTTTGGTAAGAAAGGTATTTTGATTTAAATTTCTTATATATCATAGATAATATCTCAGCAAGATGTGAATGCATTTTAAACCATCCCTGGAGGTGTAGAACCACTGTCTCCATTACAACATTCAAGGCATTTATTTGGAATGTTTTATCTCATGTCTCAGGTTAGGAGTTTAAAAGTGCCCATTGATTTTGTATTTGTAGCTCAAAGTGGAAACTTTCTCTCTAACATTAACTTCTTTGGCATTTAGTTCTTGATTTGTCCATAGGGTATAGGTATGTGCTCTCCCAAGAACAATTCTCAATCTTTTTGATATAGTAGATAATAATTTTATTATTTTTATCTCTGTGAGTGATTTGTAAAGGATGTAGACATTTTAAATATATTCAAGTATTAAATAACCAAGCAACCAAGTTCTGCTCCTTTAAAAAAAGTAACTTATTTATTTCCTACATAACATATGTTTTCAGTAATAAATAATACATTTTTCAAAATCAATAAGACACTGTGAGATTAAAATATTATTACTTAAATTTGCTGCAGAGTCATTGTCTGCACACTACCTAAAGATTTCTTTCTTAATAAATTTAAATGTGACACATCTATTGCTGAAGGTTTCATTCTAGACTTATTTTAGCATCAGTGATTCTTGCATGTCAAAATTAAATTCATGCCGGTGCCTATTGTATTTTATTCTATTGCCTTCAGAACTTAGGCTTTCATGGATGAAAAATGTGTTGAAATTATTATCCATATAATTTGCTAAACACAGAGAATGAAAAAAAAACTGTGCTTTATGGGAGAATAAATAAAATAATGATGCCATTCTCTAAGTTTAGAATGAAACTACAAACATCCTATTAAAAGATAAACATAATTGAAATGATAAAAATTAAAAATAATATTGATTGGTTTAATTTAAGTTTCTAAAAATGCCAACACGTGTCATCAATCATCAAGAGCTTACTACATGCTCAGAGAAGCTCTGATTATTATGCAGGAATTATGTAAAGAAGAGTCTGCTCCTGGTGACTTATGTTAGTTACTCTACTATAAACTAAGGCTTGAAGGTCCTGAGTCCAAGCCTCTTTTTTTGTCCCTAGGTCCACAGCCCCTTTTACATATCTGCTTCCCTTTCCTAGCCCAAATATATAAATCCTGCCCTTATTACTGGTTTTCATTTAAGCTCTTCTGGAGTTAAAAATCTTGCTAGTGATATATTTGCCTGCCCCTTGTTATTTTCCACTTCTTAAGTCTCAACCAACTTCACCAAACTTTTTAGGTGTATTGGTTCTTATCTGCTCTCTTTCGGGTTTCAGAATACTTGCATCAACTAGAAATATCCATCCTTAGGACCCATACATCAAATCTGATTCTCTTGGATGATAATACTACATTTAATGCACCATGATTTGGAAATTCAGATTTTCTCTAAAATTTGGTATAATGTGTGCAAAATGTGAACGAAATTACAATATTTCCACAGATGTACAGATTCCATAGCTTAGTCCATATTCCAGAAAGAGGTAAGAACATAGAATTGAAGGCAAAAGATAATGTAAATAGTGCTAAAGCAGACACTTGTAGGTCACCTCATGGTCTTCACAATTTGAAGTCAGCAGAAAAACCTTTGAAAAGCAACATTATTCAAAAATAGAGGCATCATCAAACCTTTAGCACTATATAAATTCTGGCAGTTCTAAAGGGGTTTGATTATATAGGAAAACTTGTTTAAAAAGGATAGAAAAAATTAAGAGTTTTTCTTAGTTAATTATACATGCCCATTAAGAGAACGGTCCAGGGGTCAAAAGAGTTATACATAAAATAATAGCAAATAAGACAAAGCAGTGTACAAATTAGTACATAATTCACTGAAACTTTAAATACAGCAGAGTTGGAAGAAATCAAGAAAGAACTGACACTTGATCCTGAAAACGAATTAGGAAGAGAGTGGAGATGACATTCACAAAACAACAGAATCATCTGATCAGATATAATGGGAATCAGTGCTGACTTTTTAAGGCAGATAAAATCAATCTAAATATTTCAGCAAAGGGTTTAGGATTAGTAGGAAATTACATTAAACCAGGGAAGGCAAGGCCAAATTCTGGACTACTCTGAAGGTCAGAAAAAGAAGAGGAGAATAGATGTGGTTAAAGTAAAAACATTGATAGATCTGGAGCAAGGGAAAGACGTGTGTCTCAACATACTACATCTACTTTATTTACTATTTTCTTCTCTGTTAAACTAATATTGATGAGTGCAGTCTAGGTCAAACAAATTCATATAAAACTGCAGTTGATTATACCATAGAATTCTTGGAGACTAGTATAGGAGGAGGTTTGGAAGGGATTATCAAACAGAGACTAAGTCCTCCATTCCTGACTCATTGCTCTGATCTGGTTTATATATTCTCATTCTGTGTCACATTTTTTTGAAATACAGCTTTAGTATGTTAGAATATTACAAACCACAGTTGTAGGTAATAAAATAATAAAATCTAGGTACAGAAAGGAACTTTTAAATTATTACTGAAGACATATCCCAAATCCCCTAGACCAAAGACAGTTTGCCTCAGAGCTCACAGAACTTGGTAATATATGGAAGACTAGCCTCTGGGCATCTTGTCTTGGAGATTATCATTATTTTTCTTAACTATGAGCCTGCATTTTTACCCTTAATATCATGTTGCAGTTTCATTGCTCGGGGTTAAAAATATATGTATATATATTCAATTCATTGGCTATGCCCAGAACAATAGAGATTAAAAAAAAAACCTGAAATAAAATAATTAACTATATGAATCATATTCTCAGAACTAATCTTTTTAAATAACATATATTTAATTTATGTTGTACTAAATTTTATGGTTATTTTTCCTTGTTCAAAACTGATTTATTGACCAACTCTATTACTTTTATCCAATCACACTTTAGAAGAACATCATCAACATTTGCATGTCTCATTAGCAGAAATGTCTTAATCCACCATAAAGGTGAATTATTTCTCTCAATTTATTTTAAACTAAATAGCATTTCCATTGTCTATTATAGGCTTTGGCTATTGTCAAACTAATTCCCTCACATCTATATTTCTACTTATTATGTTGGGTAAGACTTTTTACTACTTTGCAAAGAATATTGCTTAAATCATCCAACTACCATAATTTATTGGGTATAGTCTATGTGCAAGGTCAAACGCTGCTGGGGAAATACCAAAAAAAGGTACCGTTGCCCTGCCTTTGTTAAGAGTATCTTAGATGTGAGGTAAAGATATTCCAAAGAGGAAAAGTTCTTGAACACTCACAATGCAGCTTGTAAATGAGAGCAAACCAAATTAAAATAGTACAGGATACAGAAAGGACACAGTATATGGCAGAGTTCATGTACTTCTGTACTCTTATATGGCTTGATTACCCACCAGCATCAAGCTCTTCTATTACCATGAGAGCTGTTTATCAGATGCTGTTCCCTATTGCATGTGGAGCCTGCCACAAGCCCTCTGGACTGCTTGAGGATACTGCTTCTACACTCCCTGGTAATTGAAAATCATGACACTTCAGCCTGGCAAATTCACCCCTCCACCGAAGTGTCCTCCTCAATCTAGTAAGTGTTCTTTCCAATGTCATTGTTTGGTTGCAAGTCCCAAGTTGTTGATGGGTATCAAAAGCAGATCTAGCACACCCACTAACCACCATCTCTGTCAAAGAGAAAATGAGTATCAGACTGGGCTGTAATTCTCTGTCATCATAGACTGAAAGAACAGAACATGACCTCTCAAATGTTTGTTTTGAAATTCACTAGCATTTAATGTCAATGATAGGTTGCATCAGAAAAGTAAAAACACTGCTCCTAGAAAGTCATCATTAAAATATTCTTGCTTTTGCTTATGTAAGATATGCTTGTTACACTAATACATGATCATATTACCATGACTCTTAAATATTTACTCCATATAGCATCAAATTATTATTAGAGGGAGTAAGGTCCTAAAGATATATAATACAGGCAAAGGCCATTTCAAATGTGATACATGGCCATTCCTGCAGGAATCTGTGGGGCATGTCTTGCCTGTGTAGGGAAGCTTCACCATGTAGGTAAGGCATATAAAAGTCCCAACTCAGACTCCAGCCATGGAAATTAGGACATCAAGGAAGAAAGGGAGCAAAGAAAATTATCACCATGAAGCACAAGTGTGACATTAGAAGGGCATGCCCCAAAGAAAAAATTAACTTTCTTATCAGTTATGTCCTTGGGTGATAGAAGACAATTTTGGTTAATATTGAATTGGAACATAAGGGGAAAAAAGAAGCAAAATAGAGAAACCAATATCTTTAGTCTTCTCTAGCCTACGTAATGCTGATTACTTAGATGAATCTGCCCACTGACTATTTATAACTTCACGAACCTTTATGATCCTTCACTCTTGGAATGTCAACTTTCTCCTATAACGTGTAGTGATCCTGAGCTAAACTTCTAAGCCAGTCTTTGATTCTCAACTTTTTAAAAAATACCCCAACGCTGGCCTTTCAAAGACATCATACCAAAAGCTGCATTCATTATCTTTTCCACATATTTACTTCTCTTACTATTGCATGCTAATTTCATGAATGATACCTATGGTCAATGTTAAGACTCTAACTGGCAGATAATTGTATCTGTTTAGCACTTAATGATGATTTTTAAAGATGTTTTGAGACCTTACTTCCCAATTTTAATTTATAGCAAAAGGTACTAATTTTAAATTTATATAAGCTTTTTAAAATAAATTCATTCAATTAAGAAGCTGGGTTTCCTTAAAGAAAGTATCAAAGTGAACAGTCCATGCACTATGTATGTCAGTTAAAGTTGTAATATTGATACACAGTGATTAAGTTTAAAATTGTTAAAAGTCTTAGGTAGTTGCTATCTTTTCATTTTCAACACTTACAGTCCCTACTTCTGCTTGAATCTTATGTAACAACCACTGTTTTAATTCCTTGCACACAGGTCTATATTATGTCACCTCTGCTGGGAGCCATCAGGATGCCCCCTTGCTCAGATGACAAGGTCACGAGACTAAGAAAGAAATTGCAAAGCTGACTTTCTTTATGGGGCATCCTGGGCTAGGTACCCCCTGGTATTTTTCTTGGGAGTTCTGTCCATGCTCAGAACATTGGCTCATCTCAGTAGGTCAGTCCCAGTTGGAAAGAATTTGTCCTGAGATAATCCCCCCAGACCTTATCAACCAGAGGATCTGGGAAGGTGGATCGCCTTCCCCGGGGGCTAAGGAGGAATGAAAGGGACATTTAAATAGATTACAGCTCCTCCTACTAATTACTGGGGAGTTTACCAAGAGTTCTCTGGGGGTCATGGCAAGGCCACCACCAGAAAGGCTCGTACTTGGGTCACCTTTCCACTTCCCGCTCCCCCGACCACTCCACCGAGGAGGCTCTCTTCCTTGAAGAAATCAGGCTCGATTGAGCCTTAGGAATGCTCATAATTGTGGTCAGCATAGTTGGAGATATTGATTGCTTTAGGATAATGTAGACATAGGAATTCATTATACTAGTTATAAGGTTAATAGGGTTTTATTGCTAAAGCAGTGCTCCTAAACTGTCTCTTAGTCCTTTTTCCTCTTCCTAAACTGTCTTAGTCTTCTTTCCTCTTTCTAAACTGTCTCTTTGTCCTCTTTCCTCTTTCCTCGTAAGAACTGAAGTAGGTTACTAGAATAAACAGTCTCAAGCTTTAGCCCTTCCCTCTAGCTTCTACATAGTTGTACCTGATAAGAGAAATGTAACCTTTCTACTTAGGTTGATGTACTTATCATGATTGAATGAAGTATACTGAAGATATTCAAATGGTAAACATACTATTGTTAAATCTAATTACATAAAAATCTGACTTCTGTAAGGGGAATGTTCCATGATAGTTTGGGGAATGAGCTCAATGATAAGGTTGCTATGGAAGGTAGAAAACAAAAAATTGTATAGAATGATAGGTGATGTAATGATGTAATGGGGATGTCTTTTGGCTATAAAACTGTAAGAAAACAACAATAAAAGAGAGACTTCTCCATCACCCCACAAAACTAACAGCAATAAAGAGAGACTGCTCCATCACCACACATCGACTCCGCTCAGTTCTTCTGCCGACGCCACTCATCCCTCAAGACCCCCGGACCCCACTGGGGCTGGACCCCGGCACACCTCCCTTTTGCCTTTCCCAAAGTCAGTTACTCAGCTTGGAATTAACCCCTCCAATCATGGGTGCATGGATCATCTCCATCTCCATTTATCTGTCTGACAGATGTCTCCTGCTGTTTTAAAATTCATCAAAATACTTCTCATTGTATTTATCCTTCAAACTTCCTAACTTTCAAACATGTTTCAGTCATTTTTGTATCTCTAGGCACTTGCTATAGAGCCTGAATCAAGAAATCAAGATAGGGACCTTAAAAAATGTTTTGAATGAATGGTTATTTCTTTGATCTTATAAGTTAATGTTCAATACGCTGGAACTATAAATAAACCTAGTCTTTTGGCACTGGATAGCAGTTCCATCAAAGGTTTCTGTTGACCGTGTGTGCTTCTCAAATCCTAAACAGAAACATGGACAAATCCTCGGTACTGACAGTCTCCAAAAGTTGGTTCCAGAAGCCAACAGTTCATCTTTATGGCCTATTCTCAACACTAACTGCTTCCCATTCCATATTCTCTCCTTTTAAAGAGTCTCTTTAATATAAAAGTTAAGCATATCAAGCCTTCTGTCCTGCTTCATAGGATGTAGGGTTCATTATTCCAAGGCCTGTGGCTTAATAGGTGGATGAGCAAATGGCCCTTCTGCCTCATTGTACTGTATCAGTGATTTCCATGGATAATTTAGTCTAACACTCCACTAGAGGTTGGAGTATTTGCCAATGGTTCTGTTTCCTAGAAGAGAATTTTAAGGTTAGAGCACAGCATTGTGTCAATTACTATAATGAGTCTTTGGCATTAAAAAAAATAGACTGTTTTAGCCTGAATATGACTTTGAATAGCCTCTTGGTATCCGTAATCTATCCTCAAAAATACTCTATATTACATGGACAAAAAGAGAAGAAAGACTCTTAACAAAAGATAGCTTAGATTACATTTGGGTTTTTTTGTTTGTTTGCTTTTGCTCTTTCAGAGGAAGTCATTCAGCCCATTCTATGCAACCCATTCTGGATATGGGTTTGAGGGATGATGACGTCCCCAGGGCAAAATCAGAATGCCAAAATTCTACCCCTATTTATTCCTTTGTAACTTGTAGACACCCAAATCATTGATTTACAAAAGACAGAGCTCTCATAGGCTTCAAGAGAAGAGGAAGACAGCTTTTCTAATCACTTAAGTATCATTAGTATCATTCGCAATCTATGGCGACTGTAATTGTGAAGTCATTTAGAGGTGCTGGAAGTTCTGAAAATCATGGAGAAGAAGGTTAGAATCTCAAATCAGGAGAGCAGATTGAGACGGGATTTGCTACTCAGAAGTGCTAGATGAGTGATCCTAAAGAACCTGCAAAAATTGCCATTTAAATCTCTAGAAATATTGGATCTGAGTTTGTGCTAGTTGACTGGCCTGTCTTCACAGCACTGATATCAAGAGACTTCATGAGAAACATTGCATAGTTTGAACCCCAAATCTCAGGCAATCTACCGTTACTTTACTGTGATAAGTAGAACAACCATCTCTTCAAAAAAAAATAAAAAGATGTTCAGATATTAGTCCCCAGAACCTGTGAATAGGTTACGTCATATGAGAGAAGAGGAATTAAGGTTCAGAAACAGAGTTATTCACCAACTGACTTTAAAATAGGCAGACTGTCCTGAGTTAGTCGGGTGGGCCCAAAGCCATCACAAGCGCCTTTAAAGGTAGATGAGACAATAAAAGAAAGAGCCAGAGAGATGATGGTGTTAAAAGACCCTGGCCGATGTTGCTGGGTTTTGAAGATAAAGAAAGGGAATCATAGGCAAGGAGAACAGATAGCCTCCAGAAACTGGAAAAAGCGACGAAATTAATTCTTTGTTGAGTGTCCAGAAAGGAATACAGTCGACCAACATCTTGATCTTATCCTAGTGAAATCAGTCTTCTAACTTACAGAACAGTAAAAAAGTAAATGTGTCTTATTTAAGTCACTAAATTTGTAGTAACTTATTATAGTAGTCATAGAAAATGAATACAATTACAAATGTTGGAATTTTTTTTTTTGCCACCAAGCCTACTTAATAGGGAGTCTTTTTCCCAGTTCCACATTGGATGACTCAAAGCCCAAAGGAAGCTCCTGGTCACTTGGCAGGATGGTATACAGAAAATCTCATTCTTTTTCTTGGAGTTGAAACTGAACTCACTCACAACATGATCACAGGACAGTGATAATGAGAAAAGGACACCTCTGATATTATGATGGAAATATGTTCTCTGTCTCTGCACTACTCAACACAAATCACCTGTGTTTGCCATTACTCTACCCTCCTCTGCATAGTAACTGGGGATTTGTTACCTGTCCATCTATCTTCAGACGGTGATTTGAAAATTACTTCCTTTTTCCTCATAAGCATTTGATTGAATTGATTACTTTTCCCCTCTGTTGTGTATTTAAACTCTCGCACTAATATGAAAACTTCCTATTATGTATTTTAAACATTATCAAGTCTCTTTTATCAGCAAGCAATCAACAAAAGAAAAACTTTCCTTCTGCTCTCCATCCTATCCCTATCTGTCTACAAACTTGGGGAAAAAAATCACACTCTCTATAACAGAATTACTGCTATTTCATAGGTCCATTAGTCAGCTGCCTTTCTTTCTTAAGCTTCCCTGTTGGCTCAGAGGGTAAAGTGTCTGCCTGCAATGCATGAGACCCTGGTTCAATCCCTGGATCAGGCAGCTCCCCTGGAGAAGGAAATGGCAACCCCCTCCAGTACTCTTGCCTGGAAAATCCCATGGACAGAGAAGCCCGGTAGCCTACAGTCAGTGGGGGTGCAAAGAGTAAGACATGACTGCGCAACTTCACTTTCACTTTTTCTTTCTTAAGTCAAACACAGAGTCATAGCTCTCCCTAAGGTGACCAATGACATCTATGCCACTAAATCCAATTGACATTCTTAGAGCAACTAACGTTGACCTCTTCCAATGTCTTCAAGCTCTCTTTTATTCAATCATTTGCCAAAAACCATTCTCTATTTAGGAATGATACTTTTCTCTCCATTTCGCCTGATTGTTAGTATACATATATCAGACTGGCACCTATACAGAAAGTATTGCCTAATTCTGTATAACCCCTCGATTACATACTTATTAACATTGTGTTTTTAAATATGAGTTTGTGATTATTTCATTAGTGTCTACCTTTCCCATAGGAAAGTAAGCTCCTTGATCTCAAGGCCCAGGCCTGTTTTTGCTTACCATTGTAATCATAATTTTAAAGACACTGCTAAAAGCTATCCCAAGAACATTGACTGGTATTAAAAAAAGATTTGCTCAGTGAATAAGCTTCAAAAGGAAAAAATACATACCTAGATAAAAGAATGATAAATCAATAACATTTACTGAGTAGTAATATGTCATAGGGCTTCCCAGGAAGTACTAGAACCTGGCACCAATAGTGGTAAAGAACCTGCTTGCCAATGCAGGAGACATAAGAGATGCAGGTTTGATCCCTGGGTTGGGAAGATTCCTTGGAGGAGGGCACATCAACCCACTCCAGTATTCTTACTTGGAGAATTCCTTGCACAGAGGAACCTGGTAGGCTACAATTCATAGGGTCACAATTCATAGGCTACAAATCTGTAGAGTTGACAGATTTAAGGGATTAGATCTGGCAGACAAATTGCTTGAGGAGCTATAATATTGTATAGGAGGCTCTGACCAAAACCGTCTGAAAGAAAAAGAAATGCAAGAAGGCAAAATGATAGTCTGAGGAGGCCTTACAAAGAACTGAGAAAAAAAGAAAGTAAAAGGCAGAGGAGAAAGGGAAAGATATATCCAACTGAATGTAGAGTCCAAGGAATAGCAAGGAGAGATAAGAAAGCCTTCTTAAGTGAACAATGAAAAGAAATAGAGGAAAACATTGTAATGGAAAAGACTAGAAATCTCTTCAAGAAAATTGGAGATACCAAGGGAATATTTCATGCAAAGATAGGCACAATAATATATAGAAATGGCGGAGAGAACTAAGATGGCGGAGGAATAGGACTGGGAGACCACTCTCTCCCCAATAAATACACCAAAAGAACATTTAAAAACTGAGCAAACTCCATAAAACAACATCTGAATGCTGACAGAGGACATCAGGCATCCGGAAAGGCAGCCCATTGCCGACAAAAGAAGATAGGACAAAAAAAAAAAAAAGAAATGGTAAGGACCTAACAGAAGCAGAAGAGATTTAGAAGAGGTGGCAAGAATATGCAGAACTGTACTAAAAAAGTCTTAATAATGCAGATAACCATGACGATGTGGTCACTCACCTAGAGCCAGACATCCTAAAGTGCGAAGTCAAGAGAGCCCTAGGAAGCATTACTAGGAACAAATCTACTAGAGGTGATGGAAATCCATCTGAGTTATTAAAGTCTTAAAGATGATGTTGTTAAAGTGCTGCACTTAATATGCCAGCAAATTTGGAAAACTCAGCAGTGGGCACAAGACTAGAAAGGGTCATTTTCACTCCAATCCCAAAAAAGGCAATGCTAAAAAATTTTCAAACTACCACATTTTACAAGCTAGCAAGATTATGCTCAAAATCCTTCAAGCTAGGCTTCAATAATACATGAACTGAGAATCCCCAGATATACAAGATGTATTTAGAAAAGTCAGAGGAGCTAGAGATCAAATGACCAACATCTGTTGGATCATAGACAAACCAAGGGAATTCCAGAAAAACATCTAATTCATTGACAATGTGATTGACTAAATTGACTACATATTGACTAAAGGTAAAAGCCTTTGACTCTCTGGATCACAACAAACCATGGAAAATTCTTTAAAAGATGGCACTCCGATACTACCTTACCTGCCTCCTGAGAAACCTGCATGAGGACAAGAAGCAACAGTTAAAAGTGGACATGGAACAACAGACTTATCCAAAATTGGGAATGGCGTATGATGAGGCTGTATATTGTCACCCTGTTTATTGAACTTATATGCAAAGTACATCACGTGAAATGCTGGGCTGGATGAAGCATAAGGTGGAATCAAGATTGCCAGGAGAAGTATCAACAATCTCAGATAAGCATATGATACCACCTTAATGGCAGAAAGGGAAGAGGAACTAAAGGTCCTCTTGATGAGGGTGAAAGAAGGGAGTCAAAAAGCTGGCTTGAAACTCAGCATTTAAAAGACTAAGATCATGACAAAATGGCAAACAGATGGGGATAAAGTGGAAATAGTGTAAGATTTTATTTTCTTAGTTTCCAAAATTACTTAGGATTACAGCCGTGAAATTAAAAGATGCTTGCTTCTTGGAAGAAAAGCTATGACAAACCTCAATAGCATACTAAAAAGTAGAGACATCTCTTTGCTAGCAAAGATATGTATAGTCAAAGCTATGCTTTTTACAGTGGTCTTGTACGGATGTGAAAGTTGGACAATAAAAAAGGCTGAGCACCAAAGAATTGATGCATTCAAATTGTGGTTCTGGAGAAGACTCTCTGAATACCTTGGAATGAATGGAGATCAAACCATCAATCCTAAAGGAAATTAACCATGAATACTCATGGGAAAAACTGATGCTGAAGTTGAAGCTTCAATACTTTGGCCACTTGGTAAAAGAGCTGATTCACTTGAAAAGACCCTGAGGCTGGAAAGGACTGAGGGCAGGAGCAGACAGGGGTGACAGAGGAAGAGATGGTTGGATGGCATCACTGATTCAATGAACATGAGTTTGAGCAAGCTTTGGGGGATGGTGAAGGACAGGAAGCCTGGCATGCTGCAGTCCATGGGATCAGAGAACTCTGACATGACTCAGTGACTGAATAACAAAAACACAATTAAGTCCTCTAGGGCCTTACAGTAAACATTGAAAAATTAAGATGTGGGATTTAGACATACTGAGTTTAATGATTATGCCATGTGGTTTCACATTCATCCTGTCTTGGCCTAAAATTTTGATATTTTGTTAATCAGGAATTTTGGCATAAACTTCAATTTTTAAATGTATTACATTAAGCTATATTTTTCTTGGTAAATGTGTTTATGATGACTCACTATAGTTTTACCTGAGATAAGGTCCTCACCTGCCTTAGTTACCCCATTCGACTCTGGCCCTGTACAAATTAAAGGATTTGGTCAAAATATTTATTCAAAAAGTAAGGTATATCTAGAATTAAACAGTAGGTATCAGTCTCTCAGAGATAAGACAGGAGAAACCAAACTCTAAACCTGGATCAGAAGAATGAGAATGAGTTTAATATCAGACTCTTACTTAATAATGTAGTGAGGAATGATCTGAACGAGCAGTGATGAGCAGGTGTCTACCATGTCAAGGACAGAAAATGAAAGGAAGTCTTCCAGAATTTTCTACGCAGACCAAAAAAAAAAAAAAAAAATAGCTTGTGTTTGACACAAGCATCACTTTCATCACATTTTGTTGGTCAAACAAGTCACAAAGCCAGCCCAGACTGAAAACAAGGGCAAATACACTCCATCTCTTAATGAGAGGAGCTGCGGTCACATTGCCAGGGGTATATTCAGATAGGAGAATGGTCCTACTAGTTTTTGCCAATATTCTACTACAAGTAGTGATGTTAATAGCATCATGGCATCACTAGCATTAAGTAAATCTGTTATTCATTTGTAAATCTTTGACACTTTAATTGGTAAATAATAGTACGTTGCTGTTTTATTTTCCTTGCTGATACTTAATGGTGAACCTCATTCTGATAACTGTGGAAACCATATTCCACAACATTCTGATCGCCTTCAAGGGAGAAGAAGTGATTCTCAAATAAGCAACACTGTGTTCATTTGCTTTTGCTTTTCTTGATAAAAGAAAGATTTGCAACCACCTCGGTGCTCTATCTGCTCATTTAACAGATTTAAGTAAATTTACTCTGGGAGTCACGTAAGCAGTGGGTATGGGCGCATTGTGTTAGGAAATGCCATGGGTACGGCAGAAATGATGAGATACCAAGTAGAGAGAATCTGCTGAAACCCTCTCTATTAAAAATGCATTCTCTGAGTAACACTTAATATCTCCAAGAAGAAGTAAAAAACACTTTAGAACCACCTGAGAATGGACAAGATGGATGGTCTTTGGTTTGGGCCTCCTAGACACAGTTCTGTCCACATCCAAAGTAGAGGAATGAATCAGGGAAACAACTTCTCTTGTTTACTGCCTCAAACAAGGTTTCAGTATTAATGGAAATTGTTATAGAGAAACTTGTGGTTTTTTTCCCCCCATATATTGTTTATATGCCTGTTTAAATTCAAATTTGAGCCAGCAGTGAGGGAAATAAGAATATTTGAAGTATACGGCAAAAATCTCATATGCTGAAACCTGATTTATCCAGAAGCGTAAATGCTGAATTATACACCTCCCACTTACTCTAAATTGAACTGCCCACATCTTTGTGGGGCTGCCCACAAGGTGCCTAATGAGTTATATGCCAGTGCTTATTTAACAAGAAAAGAAACCAAATAGAGCGTAACTGAAACCTGGGTACATTTTGTTTTTGTTTTGTTTCAGAGAGCTGTCAGATATTTCAGTTCAATCTTAAAGTTGTTGCTTCCCTTTATTGCAAGTAGACTTCAGAATTTTAGTTACCTCTTGCTACAAAAGGTTTCAGTTTACAGGGTGGCAGAAAGAATGAAGATCGATGGTTGCTGGGTCTGGTTGGTCATACCAATTTGTACTGCAATCTAGGTTCTGCAATCTCTGAGATTTGAGTTTAAATGCGTGCTTTGCAGCTTTAGAAGAAAGATGTGTTCTGCATAGAGCAGTAGATCAACACTGCCAGTTTATTCACCAGACGAGGCATCCATCATGCCTGTGCACATGGGCATTTCATGAGACAGAGAAAGGAAAGGAAAAGAAAGGGACAGAGATGAAGTGAGAGGAGGAAAGAAGATAAGATGGAAACAGGGGGAAGGAGTAAGAAAGAAATGGAAGGAGAGAGGAAAGGAGCAAGAGATGGCAGAGGGAGGTGACTTTATTTATTTTCCTAAATATCTTTCAGATAACAAAGCATGGTTTGTTCATAGGAAATAGCATCAGCTGAAGATAAAAAAATAACACTACTGCTCAATGAATACATACTTAATAAAAATCTAATAATAACTAATCTCCAGTGAACACTGAATAACAAATGAGACTTTTACTGGTATATATTTCTAATTCATCCAACTTAATCGCTGTTTTAAAATCTTGACTTCAAGACTTTGTCTTTCTAATTTGCCCTATACAGTGCTCGACAATACAGCAATTTTGAAATATTTGCATTTGAAGACTTCATGTGATTTAGAATTTAAATTTTTATTTCCAGATAATCACATTAAATTTGTAATGAAAGCCAAATGCCCTGCTTATTTTATGGATTTGAAAACTGAGCAACACAATGTGTTTGGAAGTTCTAATTTTATAATGCAAGCACATTCCAACTTTCAATGATTTAGTTTCTTGCTTAACCTTTGAGACAAGTCATGTAACATGCTGCTTTACACATGTGGCTGTTTTTAATTGTTTATTTTCTTGTCCCATTAAACCCTGAGGAAAGGCAATGAGAAATAACATCTTTTCTTGGTGGTGGAGGAAAAATAGTTACAGCTTATTTTATAAACACAAATCCTTGGGAAGTCACATAGGAAGCATCAAGACTGATTCAACGTGGAGTGTGGATTGTGAATTACAGAACATTCTAGCTTGACTCAGGTATCAAGTGCATATTTGAACCAGGGGTGCCTACTGAGGGGAGAATGGAGTCTGCAGGTCAGAATTTTTCCTGTTCAGTATCTTTTTGTTTATTTGCTTGTTTCTTCAAGACAATACTTTGCAAAGAAAATATTTTCTCTTAGGTTAGGAATGGATTTAGTTTCTGTTAGAGAAACTGAATGCTAAAATCATAAGCTAGTATGATTTTTCAGAAAGAAATAGCTACCTCATGCTTATTTTGGTAAACAACTGGAGCAGATTTTATGTGCTGTGCACAAATTAATTGTCTTTCAATGGGAAAAATTTATTTTTTGCATACATAAGGTTAGACTTAACACATTAATAAAAAGGAATGCTCTATGTTTATTTGTGTAAATAGGAAAGTTACTCATTTCTCTAAAACAACCTAAGATAATTACCTTTGGTTCTATTCTCTGGGTTAGATTATGCTCTGATGGTAAAGAGAAGTCATAGGAGAGTTTAAAATGGTAAGTGAATAGTCGAATACAATCCAGATGAAAAATGTCTTCCCTTTTCACTTAGTTCTGAAGGAGAGAAACCTTTACATTTACATACACACACACACACACACACATTATCACAGTTATCTTTCCCATTTCAGAGACAATGATAGTTAGGTTTATAGAGAATAGAGCATGTATTTTTGGTGACGAATTCTACACAGTGATCAATAACTGGTAATCCATGCTTAAGTAAGCATCAAAGCCATTATCTTAGAATTATTTGCAAAAGCCCCTATTTTGTTCATTTAGTCATTACTTCTCTCTTTCTCCAAAGAATCAGTTTAATCATATGGCATGATAATGCTAAGAGCCAGTTTAATATCTTCAGAGACCCCAAATTTTGTAAAGAGCATGCATCCAACAGATGGTCAAACCATGACCAATACTAAACCATATAATGAATATGAAGAATTGCAATGCTTCTGATTTTTCCCACAAAGACACTTACTTTTTAAAAATCATATATAATATTATTTTCAAAGAAGGTTTGTTGTTCTTTGTTTGCTGGTCTTTAAACACAACTTTGGGCTTCCCAAGTGGCTCAATGGGTAAAGAATCTGCCTACAATGCAGGAGACACAGGAAATGTGGGTTCAATCCCTGGGCTGGGAAGATGCCCTGGAGAAGGGCATGACAATCCACTCCAGTATTCTTGCCTGAAGAATCCCATGGACAGAGGAGCCTGGTGGTCTATAGTCCACAGGGTCGCAAAGAGTCGGACATGACTAAAGTGACAGCAAGCACTGACACACATACAACATTGTCCTGATGCTTCGGTATTTCAGAGTGACAATGTCTCACACAGCAACACTGCAGTACACCAGATTTTAACATTCAATCTGTTTCCTTTACGCATCTTCATGAATATTTTAATTAGGAATCATTTTAATAGCAACATTTGAATTACCCAATACAGTCTTTAAACAACAGTCCAAATAAAGGAAAAAAATGTTCTCCTTAAATGGAATTGTCAGTTTTGCTGAGCATTCAGAGGAACTGAGTATATGGTGCTACTCTGAATTAGCTCTTTAGTTTTCATTAAATCATTATATTGAATAAGTTAAATATCTCTGCTCCTAATTTAAAATGGTAATGAGAAGTTGAAAATAAAAGACAGTGCAATGAGGACTATCAGGGACATGCACGTCAAATTTAATAAAAGAATTCTTTATCCATGCTTTGGCTTTGGCTTTATTCTTTTGACCCAAAAGAACACTGGAATCTGGATATAAAAGAGAAGGATAGAAAATGAAGTGTAATGACTTCAGAGATGAATGTATTGGTTCATGTATTACTTGATATTGAAATTAAAACTCTCTTAGAAAACCGAATTTCAAAAACCTATTAAAAAGACATAATTAATAATTCTATCTGAAATGATTTCTTCTTGCTATAATTTTTATAAGTATTATATAAAAATATGATTTAATCAAATCACTTTGATCAGGGATTTACCTGTAGGTCTTCTTGAAATATTTTTACAACTTCATGTATTTTACTATAGAGTAAGTGATTTTTATTTCTATATTTGGATATTATCTGCTAATATAAAATGACTTATCCAAGACAAGGCATGAGAAGGTGAAAGGCATTAGGTGAAAACTTCCTCAGAAGACAAATCACTTCATGAAGTATTTACAGTATGTTCTCTTTAAAATGACCACTGATGTACAATTTTTACATGTTTCAGAGCCAAACTGCATTAACAGGCAATGGTGTAAAACAGGGCAGAGAAGTAAGGAGTTAGTTATAGTGTGAGATGTCACTTTCTTCTGAGTGACACAATCCTTTCCTTCAACGGGCAAAACCTATTTCGTGCTCGGAGCTGGGGCATAGGTAGGGGGGTCACGTGGCCACAAGAGGGCAGCAGATGGTCTGAAACTAATGAACTGAAGCGATGAACGGGGAATGCTTGCAGTAGTGAAGGTTTCTCACTCTAGAAAGAATAGTTTCTAACCTGGCTATGAAAATGCAAGGAAGAAAAGGATGGGAAGGGAAGGAAGGGAGGGAAGGAAGGATGGAAAAAGGAAGGAAGGAAGGGAAGGAGAGACGAAGAGATTGTGGGAGGGAGAAAGGAAGGACAGGAGGGAGGAAGAGGTGCCAAGACAAAAGATAAAGAAACAGAATAACAGGTTCTTTTTAACAGGTTTGGTTTTTGTTCCTTTGTTTGTTTTTGAGATAGGTATACAGTGTGTGCTGTGTGAGTATGTGTGTTACCAACAGCTAAACTGCTGCTCAGCTGCCCAAGGCCAAAATACAGAGAAACTCCCAGTTGTGCCCAAATCTACCTCCAATGGAAAGTCAACCTTCCCCTTACAAAAAGGTAGCTTTTATCCATATAGTTCGCCCTTCTCATACACCATTATTTTTTTTTCTCTTCTGAATAATAAACCCATAAAAACATGAAAATCAAAGAGCATAATCTTCCTGGTCTGCCACTGTGCCTCTCTAGCCCTAATCCGGGAGACAGGAATTTCATTTTCCTAAATTTTATGTTGGCTTTTTTTCATCATTTTCAATTACTTCTTGCCATAGATTATGTTTCTCGGCAATGGTTAAGATACCACTAGAGATTTCAAATCTGCATGTTCGTTAATCTCTCACGGTTCATCTCAAGGAACACACAAACACAAAAAAGACAAAACTTACTAGTTTGCTTCCCCTATACAATTACTCTACCATTAAGCCTCCTTATCTGGTTTACTAGGTTTTGTCTCAGTAGATGTAAGTCAGATGCAGGTTTGGATAGAGATGCGGTATAGCAGTGCATATAGTGAATGGAGACTGCCGCAGTTTTTTAATGGGTGTGACATTCATTCGTCGTTACACTTGGTGCATCCTCATTACGTAGCTCTTATAGAAGTAAATCCTTGTGACGTCACGCAAGAAGCATCAGTCCTGGTTCAGTGCATACTTTGGATTATGAATCATAGAACAGGTCTAGCTGGTCTCTACTTCTTACAGTTACATCAGACATGCAACTTTTATTATAATTTGGAATAGTGAATATTTACTCAGGTCTCAATTACCTGGGCTCAAAAGTCCAGGGAAAAAGAAAAGAGAGTGAGAAGATATGTCTTAATTACATCAACTGATACAATAACATGACTTTGGAATATTTCCAATTTTCCTGCTTCTTCATTCAGTCATTTATAAAACCTTAAAAATGGACATAAATTATTAGGGCAAATATGATTTCACTCCCTCTTTTTTTTTTACCTGATTTCTATCAGGTAGTCTTGGCTATGAGCAGAAAACTGATGAAAGAGTATTCATAAAAGTGGTAAAAAGGTTTCATGAAGAAACTACGTAATGCGTAAAGCTATAATTAAGTAGCCTTTTGGTTCAGTATGAGGAAAGAACCATGCTCTGTTCTAGTCAGAACATTTGCTAATTTTAAAGAGAGAAATGAACACATTATATGCCAGGTATTCCTCTAAGTAGCTTCCTAGGTGGCTCAGTGGTAATGAATCTGCCTGCCAATGCAGGAGACTTGGGTTGGTTTCGTGGGTCAGGAAGATTCCTTGGAGAAGGAAACAGCAACTCATTTCAGTATTCTTGCCTGGGAAATCCCATTCATGGGGGAGACTGGAGAGCTACAGTCCTTGGGGTTGCAAAAGAGTTGGACACAACTTAGTACTTTCATTGCTTAGTAACAATCCGTCTAGGTACTTTACATGTATTGCTCATTTTAGCCTGAAAGCAACCCCATAATTTGGTCTTATCAGTTTTATAATTGAAGAAAATAGGGCAGGGAGTGTCAGGTAACTTGCTTTAAGTTATACAACTAGGAAATGAAAAGCTTTCTGGAAAACCACCCTTTGTTAAGTTTGGGCCTCCCAGGTGGGAAGAGTGAAGAGGACACACAACTATTTTGTCTGTGTGTGATGCATGCTCAGGTACTAAGTCGTGTCCGACTCTGTGACCCCATGGACTGTAGCCAGCCCAGCTCCTCTGTTCATGGGATTTCCCAGGCAAGAATACTGGAGCGGTTTCCACTTCCTTCTCGAGGGAATCTTCCTGACCCAGGGATCAAACCTGCGTCTCCTGCATTGCAGGCAGATTTTTTTTTACCACTAGGTCATTTGGAAAGCCCTGCTTTGACTATATTGATGTCTTATTTTCTCCCTTTAAAGTAAGAGAATAGGAAGTTTAGCAAAAATAACTAAAGGCTACTATTTAATAGAATGTGTAAATAAGAATAGTCCTTTGAGCCTTAGGAACTGGTATTACATGTCTCACAATGTACCTTGCAAAATTAGTGCACAAGCAGCTAACATAACTTAATTCTATCCTAGACCTTTCATGTGTTTTTAACTTTTCATATAATTTTTCTTCACAGTTTTGCCTTTGATGTGTTTCTAACCCAAATCCTAAAACAATAGAAAGATAATTAGAGAGAGAACCAGGATACACAGGTTCTAGAACAAGTTTTTTTTTTTTTTCACCCTATAGACCAGTTTGTCAAATTCAGTCATTTTACATAAAATACATATGCTTATTTATTTGTATAAATAAATAAAATATGAGGTTGGGCTATGGATATTTTAATTTTTTTAAATAATTATAATCCAGCACATTTGAATACATCATAGATTCCTTTTCACTCATTCCTTTTGTTATGTGCTACAATCTGGAAGAGAGAGACAGGCTTCCATGCCCTGAGTGCCTGGCCCCTTGTCTGATATACCTCCACTACATAGCTGGTCCTCATGGGTGACGGCTCCAGAGGAATTGTTTCCATGTCACAACTTCTAGCTTGTCTAACTGATGCAGCTTTTTGAAAGATGCTTTCTCCATAACAGAAATAAAACTTTTCAGAGGGATTTCCTCTGCCTGTGTGTATGTGTGTGTTTGCGCGTGTGTTTGTGAGCATGATTCTTATTAGGTCAGTGGGTTGGCCTTTTTCTGTTAATAATGCTGCCTTAGTCAAAATCAAAATGACTCCAAATTTCTGATTCACTGTTCACTGGCCCTTCGCTTTGGTATCACATATTCTGTGAGACAATAAATCCAGCAACTTCTACCCTAAGTGCCTCAGACAGCTCAGGCTGCTACAATAAATTACTAGAGATGGGGCAGCTTAAACCACCAACATTTATTTCTAACAGTTCTGGGGACTGGGAAGTCCAAGATCAAGGTGCCTGCAAATTTGGTGTCTAGTGAGGGTCCTCTTCTTGGTTTGCACAGAGCAGGCTTCTTGCTATACACTAACATAGTAAAGAGAGAGAAAGAAAATCTCTGTCATGTCTGTTCATACAATGAGGTCACTAATCTCATTCATGAGGGCTCCACCTCTGTGACTTAATTATCTTCCAAAGGCCCACCTCTAAATACCATCACATTAGAGATTCAGGTTCCAGTACATTAAATTTAGTGGGATACAAACATTTAATCAGTAACACTAAGCAAAGAACTTCTCTCTATAAACATATATTTTCATCTTCTCTTTCCAATTACTGCTATTATTATGATGTAGGTTTATTTTACTCTTCTCTGCGTGTGTGTGTGTGTGTGCACGACACTCAGTCATATCCAACTCTTGCGACCCCACGGACTGTAGCCCATCAGGCACCTCTGCCCATGGAATTCTCCAGACCACAATACTGGAGTGGGTTGCCATTCCCTCCTCCAGGGGATCTTCCCAACCCAGGGATCAAACCCAGGTCCCCCACATTGCAGTCAGAGTCTTTACCATCTGAGCCACCAGGGAAGCCTCACTCTTCTGGCGTGTTAAATCAACTCATGACTTATTTCCCATCGTCAGGCTCTCTCCACTTGAATCGGTCTTCCAGAGAGCTCTCGGAGGCATTTTCCTCAGCATGACTTGGTCATGTTACTTCCCTCCTCAAAACACTTCAGTGATTACCGTTTTTTGACCAAATCAAATGTGAGTACATGGCAAGGCGATTAGGACTCCCAGGAGTATGTCCCCTAGATAACACTCTCAGGAGAGGCAAAATGGAATTCAAGAAAATCTGACCTACACATTGGACACTAAACAACGGTGTCCCTCACTTTCCTCACTTATAAAATTAGGTTAGACTACATAATCTTGCAATTGCCTTCTGAAAACAATATTTTATAAGTACAGCTTCTCAGCTTTAACTCCTACTTCTCTACTTCAGATACCTAACATCATCAACATGAACAAAACTGGAGCCATCGCTAGAATATGAGCTGCAATTCTACCAGCACGCTTGTGTTCATCAACGCCGTAACTCATAGTGTTCTTCCGGCCAGTGTCAGTAAAAAATCCTGCTGTCATTAGGTTTCTGCTCAATCTGCCATTGAAAGGTTCTTTCTCCTGCTTCTGTATCTTTACAAACAACATCACATTCTTCATGTTTATGTCCTAGCTCTGTCTTAGTCATTTGGGGCTACTATAATAAATACCATAGATTTGGTGGTCTTAACAATAAACATCTATATCTTATAGTTCTGGAGGCTGGGCGATCTAAGATCAAGGCACTAGCAGATTTGGTATCTGGTGAAAGTGTACTTCTTGGCTTGTAGATGGCCACTTTTTCATTGCATCCTCACATGGTCAACAGAGAATACATAAAGAGCTCACATGTGTCTCTCTTAGAAGGCCACCAATCCCATTATCAGGAATTTACCTTCATAACCTAATTGCACCCCAGAGGTCCCATCTCCAAATATCATCGTAATGGAGACTTCAAGATTTCAACATACGAAGTTGCAAGGCACACATTCAGTCCATATCAGCTCCCTTATTCAAATTTAGTCTTAAGAGGGCAGAAACCATGCTTCTTTCATCCTTTTATCACAATGGATTCATTATAGATTTTCAATAAATTGAATGATTTGCCAAATTAAGATGAAAATCAAAGAATGCAGTAGATTTCAATTTCTGATAAATACTTCAAATGAAATTAATATGCCTTAATGAAGTTCCAGAAGAAAGCCTGTCTAACTCTCAGGGGATGATTCACTGAGACCCAAAGTTCTGAAAGGTCACTGGCAGCCTATGATCACAATGAGGGTAAAACGTTTCTATGTGACTTTTCTATTTCCACGAAAGAACTCCTCTAAAATGAATAAATACTCTGAAAAATGGTATTGAATACACTCACAAATGAGACTGTGAAAAGAAATACTTCTGAGTTAAATTCATCTCTTAAAAGATTAAAAAGAACTTCTTTGTAATAGTTCCATTTTAAAACGAAAACAGTAACATTTATTAAAGTACAGATATGAATTAAAAAATTGATAAGGAAATATCATCTTTAAATAATTTAGGAAGAAAATAATTTATGTAATAAATATATGTCACCTTTCTTCTAACAGTAGAAATAACTGATGATCACTACTCTTGGAAATAAAATCTTAATTTATAATTTCTTTAAGTTAATAAAACAAGTCTCAAAAATGTACTTTTTACTCATGTGCCATCTCAAAAAAGTACAATGTTTAAGGTTAAATTTCACAACAACCAATCAAAAATAGAACAAGGCAGATTTCACAAAACCTTTTCAAATGTAGCATCTACTCTTAGGAAAAAGTAATATCTTGGATAAGAAAATGCATAGACATACAGTACAAGGCAGTCTTCTTCACAATATTCTAATTCATCTTCTTGCCTTTAAGATTTTCCTACCTCCAAAATTTTTCCTAATATTCCATCCCTCCTCATTAGTCATGGCTTTCTCTGGGCCTCAGAATAAAGCAAAAAAAAGAGATAGAGACCACTCTGACTTTTATATCTTCCAAAAAGCACTCAGGCTCTTGATGCCTTCCAGCATTATAGAAGAATAAACAATTAAATTCAAAGGATTATATTTATAGCTTTATGTGAAAAGATTTTAAAGCCCTTTACCCAAGAAGTTTACCCTCCCTCCTCATAAAAATATTTTCAGATACATGAAATTATAATAAGTCTGATGACTCTGCCCCAAAAGACACTCTGGACAATGCAATGGTGTTATGCGAACCATTCTTTAAGTCATATATTTATCTTTCAACCAAATATACTTTTAGAACTCTAGGTGAACCTGATCTGACCCTGTGCTGTGCTCTGTAGAAACATGGATATAAAAAAACACAACCCTTATGTTCCTAATCTTATTGTCTAATTGTCTTAGGTTCTTTAAAAAGTCTGTGTCAATACAGCCTTGATTTTTTATACCAGTACTTTTAAGACCAAAAGGATATATCTTCAGTACAGCAATAATGTGCTTTCTGTGAAAAATAGGCAAGCAGCAATAGGCTGAGATATGTATTTCAATCCAATATTCACACAAAAGCTGAATGTCACCTTACATTAAACTTTCATGTGACTATCAACTCACTTGCTTAAACTATAAAACAAAACTATTCTTAAATGTAAAGCAGGATAATACCATTTGGAAGTAGATTTTTATAAGTTAAAATACATATATTGTAAAAATGTAGAGCAACTTCTTTAAAAACTTTAAAAAGAGAAATGGTAAATAAATCAATAATTCAAATGGAAAACCAAAAATTACTCAATTAATACAAAATAAGAATTCATCCATTAATGCAAAATAAGACAGGAGAAAATTAAAAGAAAAGAAAGGAAATTTTTTAACATAACATAGATATGAATCTAATAAATTTGACATATTAATTGGAAATGGTATAATTACCCTAATTAAAGGGAGAAATGAACACACAATAAAAAAGCAAGACCTATTTGTTCTCTATGAGAAAGTCATTTTTAATACAAAGAAATAGTTTAAAAGTAACATCTGGAAAAGAGACAGATCTGGAACCACATAGAAGGCCTGAATGATTTTGTCTGAAACTTGATCTAATTGACATTATAGAATATCCTACTTTACATCACCAGAATACACATTAGTTCTAAGAACACATGAAATATTCATAGGTATACCATAAACAATAAATAAAGTTAGATTAAAACAATAAAGTCTCAATAGTTTAAACAGAATCATAAGAGCATATTTTTGATCAAAATGAAATTAAAATAGAGTTCAATAACAGAAAAATATATAGAAAATTCCTAACATCTCAGTATTTTTAAACACAAATAATTCATAGTTCAAAGCAGAAATTTTAAAAAAAATTAGAAAATACTTTGTACTGAATGAATATGAAAACTTGGTGTCTCAAAATGTGTGGACTATTATTAAAACTGTGTATAGGAAAAATGTCATCTTAATTTTAAATGCTTAGATTAGGAAAAAAGTTCTCAGATCAATGATCTAAGTTTTAATGTGTATAAACTAAAAAGGAAGAGCAAGTCAAATAGAATACAAAAATAGCAAGATTAAAAATGAAAGATAAGAGTTTACACACCTCACATGCATTAAAATGATAATACAAATTATACAAAATCCATGTTAATAAATTTGAAACCTCAGATGAAATACAGTATGACAATGAACTTGGGAGCACAGATATCTCTTCAGGATCCTGATTTCAATTACTTTGGAGATATATCCAGAGCAGGAGTGCTGGAACATATGGTAGTTCCAGTTTTAAGTTTTTGAAGGAACTTCATACTGCTTCTAGAATTGCTGCAACATTTCACACTCCCACCAAAAGTGTACAAAGGTTCCAATTTCTATACAACATCTTTAATGGTCCTTAAACTAAAGGAAATAAACCAGTCACAGAAGGATAAATACTGCATGATTCTATCTATATGAGGTATCTAAAACAGTTAAAGTCACAGAAGCAGAGAAAATAATAGTGGCGCCAGGGGCTGGGGGATGAGAGAAATGGGAAGTGTTATTCAATGAAGTTTCAACTGTGCCAGAGAAATCATTTCTAGACACCTGCTGTACCACCTAGTATTGTCTAGGGTTAACAATGTCTTCCCAGGTGGCGCTGGTGGTAAAGAGCCTGCCTGCCAATGCAGGTGGCATAAGACACAGGTTTGATCCCTGTGTTGGGAAGATCCCCTGGAGGAGGAAATGGCCACCCACTCCAGTATTCTTGCCTGGAGAATCTCATGAACAGAGGAGCCTGGTGGGATCCCATGTACAGTCCATGGGATTGCAAAGAGCCAGACATGACTGAAGCAACTCCATAATAAAAAACAGGGTTAACAATACAATATTGTACATTTCAAAATTTGTTTAAAAAATGAGATGAAAGGAAACGCTGAGAAGTATTAGGTATGTTTATTACCTTGATTTTTCAGATGGTATTACAAGTGCTTGTACATGTCCAAACTCATCACATTGCACACATTAAATATTTATAGTCATTTGTACACCAATTATATCTCAATAAATCTGTTAAAAAATAATAGGACATATCTCAAGAATTATTCTAAATATTGAATGAAGTAATGTTTGTTCCTTGCTTTGCACAGCATCTGGTTTAGAATAACCTTTCAAAATCATACAACAGAATAAAATACATAGAACACTTTAAATAAAAGAACTAATAAATGAGTTTAGTTAGTTTTCAGAATGGTAGACTAATATACAAAAAATGGTTGCCTTTCTATATCCTAGAGAAAGATAGAAATCAAAATTTTTAAAATAACATTTACTACAGCATCCTAAACCAAAAAATATTAATGGTAAATGAGCAAAGTTTTTGTAGGACCTGCACACTGAAACCTATAAAAGACTGTTAAGAAAAATTTAAGATCTAAACAAAAGATACACCATGTTGCTAAAACAGAATATTCAATATGGTCAAATATTAATTATGCTAAGAATGAACTGTAGACTCTACACAATTACAGTCAAAATTTGAGCAGATTTCTCTGGGTAAAAATTAATAAGGTAACTCTAAAATTTTCAAGAAAATTTAAAGAATCTAGAGTAGTTTAAAATTTTTATAAAGAATAAAAGTAAAATAAGTACACTCCTTGATTTCAAGACTTACTCTAAATCTTCAATAATCAAGACAGTATGATACTGACTTAAAGACAGTGATATAGATCAATGGAACAGAAAAAAGAGTCAAGAAATAAATCAACAAATATGTATTCACTTGATTTTCGAGGCTGCTAAATTCATTCAATAGTGAAAATATAGCATTTTTCAAAAAAATTGTGATAGAATAATTAAATATCACTATAGAAAAAAATGCACCCAAATTCTACCTTACACACAAAAATGAATGGATCTAGACCTAAACATAAAAGTTAAAACTTTAAAATTTCTGGAAGAAAATTGTTGATATCTTGGGAAAAAACAAAAACTTATTAAAGAGTTGACTAAAGAAACAGTTAATAACATAAGCTCTGTGAAATTTTTAAAAATTCTCTTTGAAACACCTGATTAGGAAAATTAAAAGGCATAAAAGTAACTAGGAAACATCTTTATATATTTATTTAAAAGCTAGCTTGTACCCAGAATATTTAAAGAACTCACATATGTCAATAAGAAAAATACAAAATATTTAAAGTGGGAAAAATAGTAAAAATAGAAACAAAACTTCGTAAAAGAAGCTATGTGTTCTTAGTCACTCTGTCATGCCCAACTCTCTGCAACCCCATGGACTGTAGCTCCCCAGGCTCCTCTGTCCATGGGGATTCTCCAGGCTTGAACAATGGAGTGGGTTGCCATGCCCTCCTCCAAAGAATCTTCCCAACCGGGGACCAAACCCTGGTCACTGTATTGCAGCCAGATTCTTTGTCATCTGAGTCACCAGCGAAGCCCAAAAGAAGATATACTAATGGCCAATGTAGACAGGATAAGATGCCCAACACCATTAATCCTCAGGGAAATGCAAATTTAAATCACAGTGAAATGCCACTTCACAACCATTAGAAGAGCTAAAATTAAAAAGATTGTTAATATTATATATTGGCTAGGATACAGAACAATGGAACTCTTAAACATTTTAATGAGAATGCAAAATGGTACATCTACATTAGCAAACAGTTCAGAAATTTCTAATAAGTTTAGCATAGCCTTACCATATGAGCCAGTAGTTACACCTTCAGGTATTTACTCAAAAGAAGTGAAAGTCCAAATAAATCTTTGTAGACAAATGTTTATTGCAACTGTATCTATTACAGCCAGAAACTAAAAACAGCCCAAAAGGAAATCAACAGGTAAATGAATAAAAAAAAAAAAAATTGTGGTTTCTCCATATGAATATTACTCAGCAATAAAAAGCAACAAGTGATGTGGGTGAATATTTAAAACATGCTGAGAAAAAAATTCAGATTTTTCATCTGAATTCACCACATCATACATGTGACGCCATTCATTTAAAACTGCAAGAAAGACAAACCTAATATATTGATCAAAAGCAGATCAATGTTCATGAAAGGCTGGAGGAGGAGGGAAGGTTGAATAGGAAAGGTCACAAGGAAATCTGCTGGGGTTATAGGAAGTTCTGTATCTTACGTATCGTGTATAGATTTGGTAAAATTCTTCACTGCACTTACAATATGTTTGCTTTATTGTTTGTAAATTAAATCACAATAAAGTTATTAAAATTGGTACCCTAAAATTTTTTTTAATAGAAAAACATGGCAATTATTTCAGTTATGTTCACCTCTTTGAGACCCCTTGGACTGTAGACTGCCAGGCTCCTTTATTCATATAATTCCTCCAGGCAAGAATAATACTAGAATAGATGGCTATTCCCTTCTCCAGGGGATCCTCCCAAAGTGAAAGTGAAAGTCACTCATTCTTTTCCGACTCTTTGTGACCCCATGGACTATACAGTCCATGCAATTCTCTAGGCCAGAATACTGGAGTGGGTAGCCTTTCTCTTCTCCAGGGGATCTTCCCAACCCAGAAATTGAACTGGAGTCTTCTACATTGCAGGCAGATTCTTTACCAATGAGCTATCAGGGAAACACTATTACATAGTATCAGTCCTTATAAATTCAGAGTTCAGAGTTAGCTTAAACCCAGACACCTATGACCTCCATATAAAATAAATGGATTATAGCTGAGAGCAAATTGGTTCAACTAAGAACTATTGATAGAAATTCCCTAGAAATATTCCAAACTGATGATGCTTCAGGATTTCATTAATCAAATATTGAGAACATCTTGTGTCCTTTACTCTCACAAAGGAGCCTTCTCCTTAGCAGTAAGTCCTGAATAATAAGGTGAAAACACAGGGGATTTTAGCAGTCTGGCTCAATCTATGCAGGATGAGCAGAGAGGCAAGTTCTTTGTATATATTCAGTAATATCCTTGTCCGACCCAAGAGCCATTCTCCTGTCAGCACTGAATAAATGGCAAACTACAAAAATATTAACCTTGATAATTGCCAGGTAAATATGAGGAACTTTAATTCACTTAGAAATATGAAAGGATATGTTTCCAATCCACAGTCTGTAAGAATAAGAGTACAAACATATGAATAGTCAGCTGCCCTCACTCTTTGTGTTCTCAAACTATCTTTTTTTAACAGCTTGGAAGAAAGGAGAAATATACCGCTTATTTTCTGAACAGGAAGCAGACACAGCAAGAGAGCAGCCCACGAAGCGGAGACTCTTTTGAGCGCCTTGTGCAGTTCATCAGTACACACCGATCTGGCCTCTAATGAAGCCATTTACATGCAGATGCAGGCCTGGGTGTGTGGACAGCAGTCCCAACTCTGGGAATTGTTGTTTCGTCTAATCAAAAGAAATTTGCACATGAAAGCCACATCCGTGTTCATTAACCCCACAGCTCTCTCAATATTGCTCCTGCTATTATGCCTAACAAAATTGCAAACCTTCGTTCGATTAGGTACCCCACTTCGGGGCTTTCTTTTCCTCCTATCCTCAACCTAGGCCTGCATCTGAATGCAAAACCAAATGTGGGTTTGTAAGACGGAATCATTTGTAAACTACACCTCCTGCAAACCAACCCCAATCACCTTTTTCACTGATTGACCTACATAAACACACTCTTTACTCTCTTCCCTCAAAGAGGAGATTCTTTCTTGCTTAAAATTTTATCATCATGGAAAATATAAAAACACTTTTTGGGATGGGAATTCCAAGATAATAAATTTAATTGCCAACTTCATTTGCATGTGCAAACAAGATAAAAATCACATTTGGATCTGGTGGGGAATGTTATTCACATATTACACTGAAATACAAAGACCATATGAAAGGTATTTGCATCAAGTCCTAAGAAAACAGGCTCATGGTTATCAGTTGATACCAGTCCCTCACACACTTGATACAAATTACCTCTCCTGTCTGTTGTGTGGACAGTAACTGGCCAGACCTTTTGCCAGTGATCAGCTACATTGCCTTCTCATATGGAACAAATAGGAAGCATAATATTTGCACCCATTTTTATTTCTAACAGTAATCCTTGGCCTGAAACTTTCAATATATGTAATAAATGTATAGTAATAAATGTACTGGAATTGCTTATTTTGTTAGTAATAGCAAATTGAGTTTCTCTTTCCAGAGAATTAGAAGGGCAAGAATAACTTAGCTTTTTATGCAATTCAGCAGTGACCTGCTGGGAAGTCTGGGGCTGAGAGGCCAGGCGGATCTTCCTGCCCACTCAGTGTCTGGCCTTTTTGCTGAAACTGCCAACAGTGGTCTTAACTAGTGCCAATTATGATTTCCCTTTAATGCGGACACCTGCATAATGTGAACTAGATGGAGACCTACCACATTTGTAAATCAACTATTAAACAGCTGTCAGAAGTTGGCAATTTGTAGTTATTGTTCTGGGAAAGTTTCAGATTACTAGAGTAGAAATTTATTTATGTCTCATTTGTATTAATGATCTCAATCATCTAGACCTCTATTACTTCCTCTTCTAAAAAAATATGTATTTATTTCCAGAAAAAAAAACACAGCTTATGTGTGTAATTCTGTTTTTAGTTTATTGAATGACTTTAAAATAATCACCTGATGATTACTCTTGAAGAATTAGCCATAATTATGGGGCTATACAAGAGGAGACTTTAAAATGTCAACTACAGAGTCCTCCATTCTTTCAGTCCTGCAGACTTCCAGCCCAGTAGTTTTGCAATGTTGTTCCATAAATACATCACAGAGGCCACTGAAGAGGCATAAAACAAAAAGGTGGGCGAGTTCACCCTCTAGTATTCACATTTACCCAGGTGCAACCCAGTGGAGTTCTACTTTTCTGTCAGAGAAATGTACAAAATATTTTTAAAGAAAGTTTCTGAAGCTAAAAGAGCTTGAAATCATTGGCATATGTAGAAGACAAGAAAGAGGAGAGAGAAACACAAGAAGAAATCATCCATTATCATTTATGAAAGTAAAAGAAAATGGAAAACAATACTAACGCAATTTCTAGTGGCAGAAATGCTCCTGTGGAATCATTTTATTGCTCTGGTTGATGAGAGAGCAGTAAAACAACTGTTGGATTTCATTTTCAGTTGTTGCTTAGTCTGTAAGAATGTTCAGCAAGTAGATTTGCAAAAACTTCAAAACAGCCCATCTGTTCATTTTAAGGGATGAAGGAAAAAGAAACAGGACAAAAAAGGATGAAGGGGGATGAAGTATCGGGAGAAATCTCGTTTCACATTGTAAATTAAACCTTTAAATAAAAATTCTGGAACACTTACTAGTTAAAGAAAATTCCAGAGGAAGTGGTTCAGGAATTACAGTATCCTGAATTATTTCATCTTTCTAAAACATTTTTAGGTACTCTGCATGAAATTTTAAAATTCAAAATGCATAAAAGATCCATTCACTAATTCACTCCTTTATTCAACAAATATTAAGCAGCGACTAGATCCTAGGCACTATGTATTTAATGGTTCAAAGCACATTCAGTTAAAAGAAAGACCAGAGAGCAGACAACTATAATATAGAGTAGAAAATGGTTTGATAGCAGTAGGCATAGGGTACTATGAGAGTTTTCATTCTAGAAGTTCTAGAAGTATTTTTGATACCATTATGCTTAAGGAACAAAAGTCAATAAGTGGACAGAGAGGAGGAAGTTCATCCAATTATTGAGAAATAGTCTATATATGTGGGATAACTAGAAAGAGAATATTGAATATGAGGTTAATAATTTAGTCTTGAAATAACTTTTCTTCAAGTTATTGCTAAAATATTTATTATAATGAAATGATAACTCTTTTTAAAGGAAAATATTGAGATGCTAAATATAGTCAAAGAGCAAGTCATGTATTTTTGTTTTTTAAAAAATAGTATCCATATGGTCCTATATCAGCTGTGGTTACCTTCTGAAGAATATTTTGTTAGTTAGCTCCAAATAAAAGTTATGAAGACAGATGAGAAGGATATCACATGAATGCACAGTAAATTAACATCTCTGCTGCTCTGAACTTAAAGCTTCAAAAGTGAAGTTGTAGAACAGGGTGTTCTTGGGGTTATAGTGGGGCTACCCTCTTGCTATAGTAATCTGTCATCATTTCCCACTATCAAGTCCATGAAACACTTGTCAAGAGGTGCTCCCTGAATATGAGTTCTATCCTCAGTTAATTTCAGAAATCATTTTTTTCTAAAGCCTCTCTTTGGAAATCCACATTGCATTTCAAAACAGTGAAAGTTGCATGGTCTTTCTTTAAAGAAACCTCCTTAACTTTACATATCTCAGTATTTCCCCAAATAGTTTACCTTGTGAAACCCTTGATTATATCTGAGTTATTTGCTTGAAATAAAATTTAACAAAGAAAGCATTATGCAGTTCGGCCGTGGAAGCCTTTGTGCACATGGCTTCCATGTGTATGTAGCAAAAGACAATTCTCAAATATTCATAGCTTCTCCATGCTGTATCAAATTTCTAAATACCAATTTCTAATCCAACTTTAAGGATGCACATGAATCAATGAGATGCTTATCCCTTTACTAATGTTCTATTTTCTCATGTATTTTTTCTGAACATTACACTATTTGACAACTCTAATGACTGTCTCACTGAAACATTCTCTTATTTTTTGTAGTTCAGTGACATGGTGGATTGCTTCTTTCTCCAACCTCCCATTCATAGACTATTTTTCTCTAAGTTTTTTGCTAGCTTATCCTCCTCCATTTTTGGATTTTAATTATTTTCCAAAGCTCAGGTTTGGGCCTCTGTTCTTCCTGCTCTCTTTTCATTTTCTAACTAACTATCTTTAACAGCTTAAACTATTACTTGATTCTTAAACACATATTTTCAGCTGCTTCTTTTTTGCATCCTCATATTTTGGGTACTTATCATAGTGGTAAACTCTAATAATTGAATATCAAAATCATCATTGATTTCCTCATTGAAAGTACAGATTTTCATTTCAATTTTTAGGCTTGTATTTTGACAATATTTCTCCTTCATACTTTATTTCCAACCAAATATAAGATCCTGATCATATTTCTTCCACCTGTCTGCTCTTTGCATTTCATTCCTCATCTCAGGTATATAAGTTGCATACACCACCTCCCTCCCTGTATCTCATCACATTCTCGCACCTTAGTCTTCCTAAATATGTGTGTGCGTGTGCTCAGTCACTCATTCATGTCTGACTCTTTAAGACCATATGGACTGTAGCCTGTCAGTTTCCTCAGTCCATGGAATTTTCCAGGCAAGGATACAGCAGTGGGTTACAATTTCCTGTTCCAGGGGATCTTCCCAACCCAGAGATTGAATCATGTTTCTTGCATCTCCTGCATTAGCAAGCAGACTCTTTACCATATAGAAATCTTTATATCAACATCTCGCCACAGATTATTTCATGATTATTTATTTTTTGAAAAGTATTATGTACTACAGGATGATAGATATTCCATGTAAAAAGGCTGTCCTGAAAAGGACAAAAGAAAATAATCACCCAGAATATTACTCATGTACTGATAAGCAGCATTAATATTTTAGTGCATTTTTTAATACTACCAGAATGTTTTTGACCTGTCTAATTTATTATATAGCATTACATTTTTATGTCATAGATATTTTTTTAATACCTCAGGTTTAATGAGAATTTCATGTTCCCGAGAGATATCCTAATTTATTTAACTGTATCCCTATATTTGAACATTTTTAGGCAAAATTGAGTTTCTAAATATAATTAATTGTATTGTAGAATACTCATTTTAAAATCACCTCTAATTTTTCCCCCTCAGGATAAATTCCTAGAAGTAGTAATTTTGGGTCAAAGGATATGAAAATTTTCAGAAATACTGAAGCAATTTTCAGTAGTGTCAGCAGGATAGGATTTCCTTTAAGCGTCTCATAACTTCTTAGTTTTCATTGTATAAATTCTAAAACCTCAGCTTGGCTTTCAAAACTCTAACCTCATTTTACACTACTATAAATAATCCACTGAGACCATTATAGTTTCCCGAATCTCTATTAAATACAACACACTCTTTCTTGATCTCAGGCTACTATTTATGTTACCTTTTATTTCAGGATGCTATCTATCTTCTTCCTCTGTCTAGCCATACAAATCATGCCCATCCAGCTCAACTCTCCTTCATACGGCATATCTTTAATTGGCTTTCTTTCATAAATTTCATGAACTTCTATCTCATTATCCAAATATTTTTATTTTGAATTATTGAAAGTTTGTATATATTTCTACCTAAGTTTTGAGGTTATCCCTGCTGTATAAAACTACATTACTTCAAATGGCTCAATATTTAACAAAGATACTGTGCACCTTATAATGCTCAGTGAATGTCTGTTGAATAAATAATAAATAACTACTAAGATAGTAACCTACACACTAATGAAACATAGCTAATGTCACATTCATTTCATTGACTAGTTACTCCTTGACAGTTAAAATTTTAGGAAGATATCATAAGAGATAAGACTATTTTCAGGATGTATTTTTTTTTCAAGTATTGCTTTCTGTCCCTTTATTTGTTATCAGAAGTTGAAGCAATTAAATTGCAATCAGCTTCCACCCTAAACCGACCTCAAAGTAGGTCTTAGAGTGTGCAGTCTAACATTATCCCTCCAAACTATGTACTTAGGAATTGAGAATATTATTTAAAAAGAAATAAAAATAATGATGTATTCTTGGAAATTATTAAAAATGCTTTGTTCCATTGCAATGTTTTGGAAAGTACCAGAATATTTTCTCCAAGATTTATAGTTTTATGAACATAGTCAACTTTGGCAGTAACTTTAAAACTAATTATAACAAAGCATTAAGACTTACTATGAAATTAGAATTCAACTCATAAGTATATTTGGGTGACTTTTAGGATTTAAATGCAAGATTTGTTTCTACAAGCTCTTACCATGTAACTTTGTGATCCTTTGATCACAAATGTATGTTACTACCTCCTTCATTTTGGATATGGTAAACCAGATCCTGAGATGATGATGACCAAAATTATATTTTTACAGTATACCACAATAAAATATTTACAAATGAAATTTTATTTAGTGGTACAATATCCCTAGCAACCATTAAGAGAAAATAGAATTATTCTGGATTTTCTGATATTGTCAAATTTTAGCAAGCATTAAGCTTATATAATAATAGCAGTTCTGGCATTATCCTTCCCTTAATATCACATTTATAGATATAAATCTTCAACATAACTTTTAAGATAGAGACTTTTGACCACACTCTGCCTAATGTTACAGAGATTTGATGGTCTTAAAAATGTCTAATTATGCAAAATACCCTTATGATATCAAATATACTTTCATCTAATTAAAGTTATATTTTATTTTTCCTTATGATTTCTAAATCAAGCTGAGTTTACACATGGAAAAGCACTTTAAATGATTACCCATTACCTTGAAGATATTTGGAAGTACTACTTCAACTTACAATTATTATTTCTCTCTCATAACTCTAGTCTAAGCCCACAGTGATAGCGGGAGACTCCAAAACGTAGGCTACCTAATGATAAAGAATTGGAGATTTCACTTCATCTCCAACTTCTCCAATTTCTTTCCTATTATTGAGAATATACATCCCTCACCAATCTAAGGCAGGCTCGTAAATACAGAACTAGGAAACTACCAATGCATACCATAAAGTCCTCAGCCTGAAATTTCATTATGGAGTTCCGGTTTTTCATAGAGACCTATTAAGTTAAGGTTTTATATTTTTATCTTTAATAGTACATCTACCGGAAACAGTTGAAGAATGAGAACAAAATACTCAAGAGAGCTAAATCTCTGATTTATGTGTTTGGAAGACAACCAACTTCTTATGTCCCAAAGATTGTGCAATAGTCTTTTGTGTGTCATGTCTTTAATCCTGGAAATATCACTGTGAATTAGATGATCTTATCCCCATCTTTGTAGATGAAGTGAAAAGCAGAAAAGAAGATAGCTTAGTGACATCACAAAGAGAAACAAACAGTAAGTCAGGATCTAAAGCAGTGATTTAATGGTAAATTTTAGCAAGATAAATGGAGAATTCATATTTGAAATGGATCATGGAAAACCAACTGAAAAAAAAAAAAAAAAGGAGAATGCTTGCTTTGTTTCTGATCCTGGACTGGAATTCTTTCACATCTCACTGGTGATCTGAATAGGCTGTAATCCCAGGTCTGAGGACTGAATCCAACCAGCACCTGTGCATGACACGGAGTCATCTGTGTGACACTTCTTGCTGCCTTGAAAAGACCCTATGCCTAGAACAGAAAGTACTTTCAGGGACAGAATGACATTGAATTGACCTATTCCCCAGCTGCCTGGAGAGTATTTCACTCACAGGTCTAAGACTGTTTGCCTCTCCAAAAGAACCTTTGGATGAATTGCTCATTCATCATCCCCATGTCTATAATCAGGGCTGCTCTCTGTAAGGGTGCTCTATTACTGCCCAGTAACATCAAAAAGGCCAAAGTTATACAAACAAGACAACTTTGTCCTCCACCCTATTGTGCAAGAAAGCTTACAATGCTGGTCTGTCTCTTTCTAGGTTGCTATGAATCCCTGCTAATGAAAAGACGAATAAGGATATATGTTAATGAGCAGTCAAGTGTAAATTGAATATAAACAAAAGGCGGGTCTTCTAGTCATGAAAAATATTTGAAAGTGATTTTTTCTTTCCTCATCTTTCACTCAGAATTCACTTGCTCATGTCAATCTTCCTCCCCTCAAAAGATTTGTTGAGAGATTAAATCATTGCTATTGAAGATGTGTCTATGGATACATAAAAAGAAACAGGAATAAAACTTAAATTGTTTAATTGAATAAAACAACAACTGCATGCTTAAATTGTTGTGACTATAAAAGATGTTCATATTCTCACTTACTATCCCATATGCTTGAATAGAATTTCCAGATTTTAAACAATGAGTTACTAGTTTTCATGAATATATAAAAAGTGTCATATTTTTAACTTGAAGCTTTGCTATAAAAAAAGATTTTATATTCTCTATTAATGTGAGAAAAGTTTAAAATAATATTGTTTTCCTAGCTGTGAACCACATAATACATGAAATTCACTTTGAATAAAGTGAAAATTTCCTTTTTTTCAAATTTTTTTTGGTTTGAACTTGACAGAAGAAATGGAAAAAATCTAGAAACCTGTGTAATTAGCAGTGCAGCTTCTAATTCTCTCATCCTTTTTCTTAAGATTCTTGGTAACTTATCACTTACAAACATTAATCCTATACTGATCATCTCCATATTAATCCATCAGACATAACAAATGCATTAATATGGCATGTGGATATGCCACAAGATAAATCTCCTATAGTGTATAATTAATATATACACAAACATTAACAGATGAATATTTGGTATTTATTTCTAACCTGAAGTGTTCCAAGAATAACACTGAAAAGCAAATACATGATAATGCCTAGCAATTTAAAAAGCCACCTAAAATCAATTTAAGACAATAGTCTAAATCATGAGGAAACATTTGTCAGTAGCCAACCTCCTCCCCATAATGCCAAAGCCATACTTATCAGATGGATAACCATTTCTGAATAATGGTAGGATATGGTAGAGGAAATGAGCTGTATAGAGATGCTACTTACTAACCTACATGATAAACAGTATATAATAACTTCTTCCTCATATCCTGTCTCTGCTACCAGATTCCTGGGAATTGCACAAAACTACCACATCGATAAAATTCTGTACATCATAGGATATCTATTTTCTGGCCCCAGACTGGAGTTATGGTTGTCATGGTGATGTATCTTGCTTTAGACTCCATTGATGCACATACGCTGTGTATTTCTCTAAAGCAGAAGACAGTGGCTTTTTACCTATGGAATTTAAATAGAGAGGCAAGGCACAAAAGTTTATTGGTAAAGCTCCTATTTTGTGAGCCCTGTTATTCAGTCCTTCTAGTAGGGTCAGTTCCTCATCATCACTTGCCCAGAGCTGGCTGAGACATTATTATTACTATTGTAACAGCAAATCTAAAACATATTTGTTTGTTTGTTTGGTCTGGAAAATTGAGTTCACTGGGGCTAACCACAATTCAGTCATGGTTCCACATCCTTAAATTTTCATCATACCCCATCTCCTCTTTCCATTCATGAGAATCAGGCCTACCCTAATGTCTAATTTCTGTAATCGGATCCCAGATTTCCCAATTCCAAATTCCTTAAAAATAATTACCAAAAATTTAAAGATTTTTATGGGCTGGAATTTAGAAATTTCTTGATAATTGCTTAAATATTTTTAGCATATTAAAAATATAAATGGTGATCTCAGCAACTTGATGAATGTCATTTATTTTCCTTTGATTCCTATATAATTCTCAATTTATATCCCGAGTCCCACTTTGTGGCTGACTTTATTTTGGGGGCTCCAAAATCACTGTAGATGGTGACTTCAGCCATGAAATTAAAAGAACCATACTTCTTGGAAGGAAAATTATGACCAACTAGACAGCATATTTAAAAGCAGAGACATTGCTTTGCCTACAAAGGCCTGTCTAGTCAAAGCTATGGTTTTTCCAGTGGTCATGTATGGATGTGAGAGTTGGACTATAAAGAAAGCTGAGTGCTGAAGAATTGATGCTTTTGAACTGTGGTGTTGGAGAAGCCTCTTGAGAGTCCCTCGTATTGCAAGGAAGTCCAACCAGTCCATTCTAAAGGAGATCAGTCCTGAGTGTTCATTAGAAGGACTGATGTTGAAGCTGAAACAATACTTTGGCCACCTGATGCAAAGAGTTGACTCATTTGAAAAGAACCTGATGCTGGGAAAGATGGAGGGCAGGAGAAGGGGATAACAGAGGATGAGATGGTTGGATGGTATCACCAACTTGATGGACATGAGTTTGGGTAAACTCCAGGAGTTGGTAATGGACAAGGGAGGCCTGGCATGCTGTGGTCCACAGGGTCGCAAAGAGTTGGACACGACTGAACGACTGAACTGAACTGAACGGATATCTTGAGTCCTGCTTTGTCACACCCCACTCACTTTGTTCTTACCTCATGTAAAATGTACCTTTTTAAAAACGTACCTTAAGGGATTAGAACATTCCCTTGTCATTCTCTCTATCTCAAAGGCTCACTGATTTCTTTTCCTTTCCTTCAGTCCTTGTACTGCCAGCTTTTCCTTCTGCTCCTGGACTCCACTTAATTGGTATTTCCTCAATGATTTTTTTCCTTGATCCATCCCAACCTCCCACCCCCACCCAGTACTTGACAAGATTAAGGTTCCCATATACTTTCTCTATTAGCAACCAGCACTTTTTCCAGCTGTTTTTTGATCATTATTTCTGTTATTATCTCTTAAACATTTGTCTTCATCACCACACTGCAAATCACATGGAAACTAGCACTGTGTACATACAATAGGTAACTGGTAAATAATAAATAATTATTGAATGAATAGGAGAATAAATTAATGAACATGTGAATGAATAAGTGAATGTTCTGAAGACAATAAAAGACAATGCTTTTGTTAGCATGTGTATCTGCTTTGCATTAATTGTGGATTACCTACAGTCAAAGCACTTTTAATAATGTTTAATTTTTTTCTAACATCAGACAGCAAATACTTATTATAACATTTATAAATGTTATAATAAGTATATTTATTATCTTTATTATAACATTTATAAATGACAAGCCTGAGTTATTTTCAGTTGAGACTATGACCTGCTTTAAAGATGAATGACTCATTACAATACTGTCTGCTCTCTACAGAGAATGCATGTACTGGGGGCTCTGACACAAATAAGGCAAAGTCCCTGTCCTGCAGATGCTTGCCATTTATTCCAATCCCTCCCTCCCTTCCCCACCCCTGGAAAACATCCTCACCTTCCAAACAAAACAAAATAAGAGCTTGGAAGCAATGGGAAGAAAGTATAGCAGTAAACTCTTTGTGCTATGTACTTTTATATAAAAACTTCCCTAGCACTTTGTCTATATCTCCCTGTACTATTTTATCATATATTGGATATGGTTTGAGGCTCTGTGGCAAGGAAGACATGATCCTCGCCCTCACAAAATACATAGTCCAGTCAGGAGACAGAATAAAACAAAGATAACCCTACACAGCAGAGTCAGGGCTCTGCAGGAACTGGGGCCAAAGGTCAATCTATGAGAGCACTTGAGAGGAAGAGAGCAAATTTGTGTAGAGAGAAAATTGTTGTATGCAATGGGCCACTAAGAACTGGGTCTTCTTGAAGAATGGAGTAGGTTTGGTCAAATACACCAACAAGGGAAGAACACTCCTGGAAAGAGAAACCACATAGCAAAATGCAGGTTCTCTTTACCAGACAAGTTTAAAAATAAGTATGGCATTCATGATTAAATCTTCTTTTAATGAACAAAAATTGGCTCCTCTGTCCATGAAATTTTCCAGTGAAGAATACTAGAGTGGGATGCCATGCCCCTTCTCCAGATCTTCTCAACCCAAGGATTGAACCCAGGTCTCTCGCATTGCTGGCAGATTCTCTACTGCCTGAGCCACCAGGGAAGTTCATAACAGAAAATACCAAAGGATAATTTGGAGAGAACCATTTCCAAATTTTCTTCTGCATTTTCTATAACTGATAATTATCCTATTCACAGTACTAAATTTGTCCACTATGGAAGAGTATTAATAGAGTGGTTATTGTAATAAAGAGGCTAATACCAATGGCAATGCCAATGGCTTTTTGACATTGTAGAAATTACTGTCTTCCTCCAGTTTTAGCTGCTTTACGGTAGCACTGTTGGAGTGATCTGTACACAAAATCATAAGAGAATATTCCTTCTGATTATGTATTTTGAAAAACTATAATAGCCCCAAAAGTTAAACAACTTGATATCCACTATATTGTGAGCTCCTTGGAATTTGGAAAGATTGTCTATTCTAGGACTCAGAAACTATGAGTCAATGTCCTATTAGACTGATGGATGATAGTCACTTTTTATCAAATGCCACCATCAAGGGAAATTTCTGTTTCAAATAAAACTTAGAAGAATATTTTCTGGTTCAGAAACTGAATAAATTGGAATTCTCATAAGAAACTCAAAGAATAAGTACTGTTTTATGTTTATAAAGGTAGATTTATATCTCTGAATACTGGCATTTTTCTTAAAATATCTGGAGAGTGTCTTGATTGACTTGTTTCTGTGATTTTTATTTAATATAAGACTTGTGAACTTACAATTTTGTATTATAGCTTTTAAACAAAGTTGTCAATTTCATTTTAAAGAATTTTAAAGAATTTCATTCTATATTTATCCTGAGTCATTTAAAAAGCATTTAAAAATAAATTTAGGGTCATTTTTGATGAAAAATAAAACATTTACAGATCAGAAATTCCAGCTTCTGTGAATAATACTTATGAACATGTGACAGTACAAACAGATTGGGAAAGTGGAGAGACTGGACAATGGAATATTTTCTTTATCTTGGTTTAACGATCAGAAAATTAGTGGTAACAATTTTATCATCACAGAAATTTGAAACATAAGAAGAACTTTTTGGTATTTCTTAAATTTCCAATTAAATTTTGCAATACCCATATTTTAATGTTTTATAGGTTTCTAGAAATGATTTTCTAAGCTCATAATGTCTGTATTGCCAAAATAATGGCAATTTAACTATAATTCTCTGAAAAAAATATTTAGATATTTTGGATACTTGTTTGTGGAGGTAGGTAATTCAGTATAAAAATATCACAAAGGCACATCAGACACTCTGTATGTACTAACAAGATTTCTTATATTTCTGTAGCCACTCATGGTCTTACTGAAGGAAGACAGTGTGTTTAGAAAATTTTTCCAGAGTTCTAACTGGGCTTCTAGGTGTTAGTTGTATTTATATCTAAAACATTTATCTCACTTGCTGACTTTCAGAGATCAATCACTGGAAAACATATGCATAAAAGAAAATAGACATGTCAGCTTAGTACCTATGTGCAAATGTGGGTGTGTATGAAAATATATTAGTAATGCCATCCCTACAGTTATCATTACATACAATGCGTGGAATGTGCATACTATTGAAGCAACTACCCATATGGACATAAGAGAATAGTTTATAAATACAAAAATAGGTGTAGTATATTCACAAGGGCACAGTCCATTCTCATTGCTGTGAATTCCACAGGGCATTGCAGTTTTCATCTCCTTCTTTTCCCCCTGCAAAAGCAAGATTTCATTGTATACTGCTAGAAATCACATTCCCAGTTGTGGCTGAGTGTAAAGAAACTCAAAACAGGATCTCGGGGTCTCTTTATTGATGCTGCCCTGGGAGGAGGCAATGCATTAGCAAGTGGGGATAAAAGTAGAGGAGGATGGGCTCCAAATTCAAAGCTGTGAAAAGGAAGGAAACCCTCAAAGGAAAGCCATTTACTTTCCAACACTACCTGGTAAACAAATTTCCTCTTTCTTCCTCCAGATTCCAAAATGCCTGTGTTGGGCATCGGCTCAATGGGATTGTGGAAAGAGATAAAAGGACATTAGAGGCAAGATGGAATTTCTCCAGACTGAAGGCATGTGATTATTTACAGTGATTTTGAGGGAATTAAAGATGTCTTCATACAGATATTTTCCAGGATGAAAGACTCTATTCTGTGTACAACTTTTTGTTTAGATCAAACAGTCTAAAAAGACTCACAAACCGGTATGTATATGCACTCAACACACGTCTTCTATTATGTACTTTTTTAAGAGTTAGAGAATGTTGACATAAGAATTTCTATGCAAGGCTATTTGCTGTGAATTATTAATCAGAAAATATACTTGTAACCTAATTAATAAAGCAACTATCTACAAATTGTAAATGGAATCATAAAATTTTGGATAGCCATTGTTATATAGTTGTTATAAAGAACTTCCTTTGTCTAGGCTTTCTTTGAAACCCTAATTTGCATTTTGTTGATGGCCTAAGAGAATGTATATATGAATGATTAAAAACAGAAACAGGAGTTGTAAAACCCAGATTGTGTGGTCATGATCACTAGATAGCCTTCTTTCCCAGGTGCTCTACTTACAGGTGCTAGTTTGGGAAGTGGACCCAGCAAGTCTGTTGACATCATCTCTCTTTGGGAGACGTAGATGCACGACCTTCCATCACTGTTCCCACCACAGGTGACTGCCCTTCCCTTTTGTTTACTTCACCACAATTAGCTTCTTACACAGTGGAAGCAAACGGGGAGATTTCAACTGTTGGTAAATAAAGGGCTGTGCATGAGTGCCTCTTAATAGCTTATCATCGTGTGTAATCAAACTGAATAATTGCCAGAGAGGAGAGTTCCTACACATTGGCAGATGCCCGTGGGCTGAGCTCTGCTCTGGAATGTCACCACGCAACAAAGCCCTGGATGGATAATGCATCCGCAGTACTGGGGCTCTAGGCATGTCACGCAGGGGGGCAGAAATCAGCGAGGTGAGGCAGATGTAAGTGTGCCAATGACACGGGAATGATATTAGACGGATAGGGGGCAAGTAAAAAGACAAAGAAGCCAAGAAATTGAACAAAACAGCTTTCACCACTAAATGGAAATTACCTTGAATGCTGCATTGCACCAGTGACTTTGACAGCTGAAGCAGCGGCAAAGAGAACTTGACTAAGATATTGGCCTTAGCTGTTGGCTTTGCAAGGGGCTAAGTGTGGTTGGCTTTCTCCTGACAAGATCAATCACTATTCATACAACACAATGAGCTAAATTCAAGAATACTTTCTTGGGGGCATTCACTAAAAGATTGAAAAGCAGCAGGCTTTCCTATGCCCTGAATCCATAGGGACACAGAAACATATTTTCCGGATGGCCATTTAACCTAAGAATACTCCTATATATTACATAAAATCATGAATGTTTACTGTTTTATGTCATGTAATTAAGGTTTGCTGTCATTTATCAATAAAAAAGTAGATTCACAGATTCCAGGTAATCTTAAATTCACGCTTGTTCTGCTCCATTTAAACTGGATTTCAGGGAACAGAGCCTTATTTTCTTGTTCTCCTTGCCCCCAATATTCTCCTACAGAACGTGGTATGTATACGGCAGATTACAGGTAGTTACTATTCGGGTTTTGCAGTGAGTTAGCTTTATGATGTTCATGCACACACACACACACATACACACACACACAGGCACACCGAGTCAAGTGAGCCTCATTACAGGCTGGCCTCCCCTGTGACAGACAGGTAACATCTGTGCTGCTTTGTCTGTAAACAGTGCGTCTGCTGGGGAATCTTATTCACAAATCCTTTAGAACATACAGGCTCCCCCTTTCTTCTCTCTCCTTTTTCTCTTTTTCACGAGGATGGTGAATAAGAATTGAAATTCCAAATTAACTATTCCAGATAAAGCTTAAGGTTTTCATTAATATTTAAATTGAACTATCAGACGTGATGTTGTGATATTTCATACCAATAGCTTGCACAGAAAGGCTTTTAAATATTAAGGTTTCATCATTTTCAAAGGAAAGAAGGAATTGTTCTTTTCTTTTAAACAGTGATACTATGGAAACTAATGTGAGTCATGTAAGAAACAAACAAACAAAAAAGCATGAAATTAGCTTAGGTACTACTTTTTATTTGCACTCCACACTGAATATTAGAGTTCTGTGCTGTGTCAAATAGCTTCATTCTAGCACCTAAAAGGAAAGCAACTATAGTTGTTCAACCAGCAATTTGTTTGGCTCTTTGCTTGACTCATAATAGCTGTTCAATAATCATTTAATATTTAACAAACAGAGACGTGAGCTAGATGTTGTAGAGAACACAAGCACATAATAAACTCTCTCCGTCCTCGATCATGGTGGAGTATTGATAAGTTATTCTCATGAATCACAGAGTGAAAATAGGAAGACCTTCTAGAAGAGACATGATGAGAACTGGTCTATCATTGATTGGATGAGGAAGGCATTCCAGAGAAATCAAATGCTATAAGCAAATTAAAAAAAATATGAAATTTTCGGACTTTTGAAGGAACACTTAAATGGTGAGATGGCTGGGAGCAAAAGGTTCAAGCAGGGGGAAAGAAGATTCACCTAGGTTTGCCTCCTAAATGAGGCTGCAGTTGAAAAGTTGAGACTACATGATGAAGCACAAGCCTTTGAAACTTCTTATCCATTTCATAAGAAAAAAGTTATTTAAGTAATGTTTTAGCAAGACAGTGACACAAAAATTACTGTGTTGGGAACATCACCATAGCTATCCCAGAGTCCTGTCCATCGTTTTAATGGGAAAATATAAATATTCAACAAATGCTGTTTCAAATTTTTCTAATAAGCCACACATCCTTGTAGCACCAGTGCTATGACCAATTTTCTTTGAGCTATTGATCCTTTGATCATCTTATAATATCTATATCAATCCTTGATGTGCTCTTATGTCTAATTAACTGTTTCTTCTATCTCCTTTAAAGGATCATCTTTCTCTACCGGGTTATGAAAGATAGGGGCAGCTCAGTGCTAGGATTTAGACTGGTTCTTTTCTTACTTCATACTCCCTTTCTAAGCTCTTTATTTGTGTACTCATGATTTGAGAGTTATCTACCAATAGATGACTTTCAAAATACCTTGTATTTTATATCTTATATGTCCTATGCACAGCTATTTCCTCTGAGCTCCTGGTCCTTTCAATTGCTTAATTAGAATTTCTTCTTGGGCATATCAAGAAAACTTACCACTATCTGAGATCTAAATATATATTCAATATGAATAATATCAATCTCTTTCTTGTAAAAATATAGGCCCTTGGTGGGCAGAAAGTTTCACCATTTTGTTCACAGATGCATTCCCATCTTTATCACAGCACCTGACACACAAATGGAACTCGAAAATATTTTTAAATGAATAAATGGCTGAGTCTCTAGTTCAAGCTATTGTACAGACTATTTTAATCACCAATATTCTCTAGAATTACTGGCACATAAGGGGCTTCCTTGGTGGCTCAAATGGTAAAGAATCTGCCTGCAAATCAGGAGACCCAGTTTCAATCTTTGGGTCAGGAAAATTTCCTGGAGAAGGAAATGGCAACCCATTCTAGTACTCTTGCCTGGAGAACCCCACAGAGAGGGGAGCCTGGTGGACAACGGTCCATGGGGTCACAAAGAGTCAGACAGGACTGAGCGACACAGTACTGGCACATAATGAGCTATGGTTACATTTTTGTAACCATATTTTTGTTACAAATTTTGTAACTAATTTTTCAAGTGTCCAAGAAAATTGGTTACATTTTCTTCTATACTTCTCTTTAGATAATATACCCCTTTATTACTCAGAGCTAAGGAAAAATAGCACTTCCACCAACTACCCCATGGTAAATGATTGATAATCTCTCTCCTGGACTAGTTTAATCACCTCTTTTCCCTGTTTCAAACTTCACACTATAATTTTGCTGCTGTTCTGTTGCTCAGTTGTGTCCAATTCTTTATGACTTTATGGGCTGCAGCATGCCAGGTTTTCATGTCTTATAATTATATTGACATTTTAAAAACATGTATTTGACATGATACCACCCTGCTTAAAACATCAAAAAGGCTTTCTATTGTTGTTAAGATTTTAAAAAACCCACATGATCTACATAAAAAACAAAGCCTTGCATGATCAAGCTCCTACTTACCTCTCCATCTCTGCATGTTTTAACATTCCTCTGCCCATGCCCACTTCTGCTTTCTCTGCACCAGCAACAAGGCCTTCTTGCTTCAGATTCTCACACTTTGCAAGCCCTTGTACTACTCAGAAGACTTCCACTTTTCTCTTAACCTAGTTAATTTTCATTACTCCCTTTAGATCTAGGCTCAGAGATACTCTTCCTCAGAGAATGCTTCCACCTCTCCTTGTCTCAGTCAACAGTCCTTTAAAGAGCTTAAAACTACAATTTGATATTTGTGTGTATCTAGTTTTGTTTTCATTGCAAAATATCATCTATGAGCCATGCCCTGTATTGGACACTTGAAATACAGCAGTAAACAATGGCATTTATGCAGCTAACATTCAGCTGAAGAAGGCAGGCAATAACCAATACAGTGCATATTATAATGTTAAGCTGTAATAAGAGACAAAAAAAAAACCCCAACAAAATAGAGCAGGTAATTGGTTACGGAATACAGGAAGTTTTACAATAGGTATAGTGGTCAGGAAAATTATTTTAAAAGAATCAATATCTGAATAAATAAGAGGATAAAGTAAAGGAGAGAATACTACAAATATCTGAGCAAAGATCATCCCAAGCAAAGAGACTAAGGGTAAAGGCCTTGAGGTATTAGTATGCTGGGCAGGTTCAAATTCCAGCCAAACCAACTGTGTGGGTAGAACTAAGCGGGCAAGTAGGAAATGAGATAAGAATAAACAAAACTTTAAGATCATATGGGTTATTATAGGCCAATAAAAATTGCTTCAAATTTGCATTTTGTTCTGAATGTGCTGGGAAAGTATTTAAGAACAAAAATGTAATAATCCAATTGTAGTTTTAATGTAGCCAACATGTGGAGACTAGGTTATGGTAGCAAAAGGGTAGAAGCAGAGACTAATTAGGATGCTACTGCAATAGTATGAACAATGAACTAGGAGGATAATAAAAACGATGATCAGATGTTAAATTCATAATAAATTTTGAAAATAAAGCCAATAGAGATGACTTGGATGTAAGACATGAGGGAAAGAGAAGAATTGAGAATGACTTCAAGATTTTTGGCCCAAGCAACTGAATGAATGTTGTCAAAATTTCCAGAAATAAGAGCCATTAGGAAATAGATGAATTGATGAAGTTTTGAGCTTTGGACATGTGGACTTTGTGTTGCCTATTAAGAATCCAAGTAATGATGTCAAGCATAGAGTTGGATATACAAGGAAAAGTTCAAGCTTTAGAACAGTTTTGGTGCTGACTTTATTTAGACATTATTGATACATATCATTATATTAGTTTTAGGTTCATAATGTAATACTTTATATATATTGCAAAATGATCACCATAATACATCTATCTAGTTAACATCCATCACCATCTATGCTTACAGCATTTGTTTCATGTGATGAGAACTTTCAAGATTTACTCTTAGCAACTTTCAAATATGCAATATAGTATTATTAACTATAGTCACATGCTATATATTATATCCTTATGATTAATTTTATAACTGGAAGTTTGTACTTTTTAACTCCTTTCATCCACTTAGCCCACTAACGTTGATTTTAATCAAAATGAATGAAACTGAAAGTAAGACTGGAATTCCTTCTTAATAATTTAAAAATAATCATTTGTTTTCCAATATTCAGATGAAACCAAAGTATTTGACCAGTAATTGTGCTACCATTGGAGAAACCTATGGGCATGAATAGGACTTACATCTATTCTCACCTCAAATACTGATGGGTCCAAAATAGGTGCTAAATAAACCCTGAGTGTTTTATTTTTATTTTCTTTGGAAACCAAGATAAGCAGGGAAGAAAATGACAGCAATTCAGCCTTTGGCATAATGAAGCCCTAGGAGAATTTACAGAACAAAAATTTATAAACTGTCTAAAGGCAAAGTATTAGGAATGATGACAGAAGACATGTAATAGAAAGAGCCGTGGGGAGGGATTTAGCCTTTGAATTCTGACTCTTTCAACAACATATTTGTTAACCTTGAGCTAGTATCTTCAGCTCTCTGGTCTGCAATAAAATTTGCTCACAAAGTATACACAATCTCAGTATTCTTCCAAATTTGAAGGAAATTAGCCTTTTTCTTAATCACTTACATTTCAAAATGACATGTTTTTTTTGCCACAATATTTATATGGACTGCAACATTAATATCAATTTCAGAAACTCAAATCTGGGCCATATGCTATGAGTGCAATATTTTTCTACTAACTGAAATTACTATATCCTTTTTAGCCATGTAGTTAAAAGGAAACTGTCAGCTTATATAAGTTTTTACACCTTGAGTAGTCATTTTCTGGGGACATAAATCAACTACAACCATGAAGAAACTTGTAAACAGCTGAGAATTCCAGGAGGAAGGAAGAACTGTCAGTGTTTAAAAGAACAATTTTATGATTACTCTAACCTACATGGACTTAAAAAAACAATAACAACAGCAACAGAAACCTTTGAAAATATAGTATGTGCATCACTATAATTAATAATGAAAAGATAATATAATTAAAAATTTTAAAATATATCCAATATAATGTTCCTTTGACTTGGCAGTCTAGAAATACTTGAGGGCACTCATCCAAATAAAAGAAACTCAAAATAAACATGAAGACTGCAGGACTTCCTGAATATTGTTTCTAGGTGAAATGAATGCTCACATTCGACTTCAGAATTAGATGTATTACCACAGTCAAAAGAACTTTTTTCTCATTCTGAAAACTAGCCCTAATATAAAGAAAAGATATTCTACAGGGAAAGTCTAATTTATATTTAATATAACACATGATAGTATTAAATCATTCTGTAATGGTGGCTCAGATGATAAAGAATCTGCTTGCAATGCAGGAGATCTGGGTTTGAACCCTGGGTCAGGAAGATGCCCTGGAGACAGAAATAGCAACCCACTCCAGTATTCTTGCCTGGAGAATTCCATGGACAGAGGAGCCTGATGGACTACAGTCTATGGGGTCCCAAAGAGTCAGACACGACTGAGTGACTAACACTTTCACTTTCAAATAATATAAAACTTGTCAATATATTAAATTATATACTACCATTAACTAAAAATTGGGCTTCCCTTGTGGCTCTGCTGATAAAGAATTTACCTGGGATGCGGGAGACCTGGGTTTGATCCCTGGGTTGGGAAGATCCCCTGGAGAAGGGAAAGGCTACCCACTCCAGTATTCTGGCCTGGAGAATTCAGTGGACTATACAGTCCATGGGATCACAAAGAGTTAGACACAACTGAGCAACTTTCACTCACTCACACCACTAAAATGGATATATATATAATTTAATGTACCTATCTTTAACTTTCCATGAAATAACTCTTTCCTTATTCCAGAAAAAGATGACTGACTCCTTTACTGTGTTCTCTAGCACATAGTTTCCTAAACTGTCTTCTTCAGCAAAACATTAGTACCCAAGAAGCTATTAGTTACTCTAAAATATTAATAAATAATAACAGCTATGAAATATATAAACAGGAGATCATGGTCAAAGAAATGTTGTTGTTCAGTCGCCCAGTAGTGTCCAACTTTTTGCAATCCCATTGACTGCAGTAGGCCAGGCCTCCCTGTCCCTCACCATCTCTCAAAATTTGTGCAAGTTTATGTCCATCGCATTGGTGATACCATCCAGCCAACTCATCCTCTGATGTTCCTTTCTGCTCTTAATCTTTCCCAGCATCAGGGACTTTTCCAATAAGTCAGCTGTTCGAATCAGATGACCAAGGTATTGGAGCTCAAGCCTCAGTATCACTCCTTCCAATGAGTATTCAGGACTGATTTACTTTAGGATTGACTGATTTGATCTCCTTGCAGTCCAAAGGACTCTCACGAGTCTTCTCCAGCACTGCAATTCAAAAGCATCAGTGCTTAGGCACTCAGTCTTCTTCATGGTCCAACTCTTACATCTCTAATATGACTAACGAAAACACTATAGCCTTGACTATATGGACCTTTGCTGGTAAAGTGATGTCCCTGCTTTTTAATACACTGTCTAGGTTTGTCATAGCTTTCCTTCCAAGGAGCAAGTGTCTTTTAATTGTATGGCTGCAGTCACCATCTGCAGTGATTTTGGAGCCCAGGAAAATAAAATCTGCCCCTGCTTCTACTTTGTCCCCATATATTTTCCATGATATGATGGGGCTGGATGTCATGATCTTAGTTTTTTGAATGTTGAGTTTTAAGCCAGCTTTTTAACTCTCCTCTTTCACTCTCATCAAGAGACTCCTTCATTTTCTGTCATTAGAGTGATATCATCTGCATATCTGAGATTGTTGATATTTCTTTCACCAATCTTGATTTCAGCTTGTGGTTCAACCAGCCTGGCATTTGACATGATGTACTCTGCATATAAGTTAAATAAACAGAGTGACAATATACAGTCTTGTCATACTCCTTTTCCAACTTTGAACCTGTCCTTGTTCCACGTAAAATCTTACTGTTGCTCCTTAATCTTTATACAGGTTCCTCAGGAGGCAGGTCAGATGGTCTGGTATTTCCATCTTTTTAAGAATTTTCCACAGGTTGTTGTGATCCACGGTTCAAAGGCTTTTGCATAGTCAATGAAGCAGAAGTAGATGCTTTTCTGGAATGACTTGGTTTTCTCTATGATCCAACAAATGTTGGAAATTAAATCTCTTGTTCCTCTGCTTTCTCTAAACTCATCTTATACATCTGAAAGTTCTTGGTTCATGTACTACTAAAGCCTAGCTTGAATGATTGTGACAATAACCTTGGTAGCATGTGAATGTGAGAGTCACTCAGTCATGTCCGACTCTTTGTGACCCCATGGACTATACAGCCCATGGAATTCTCCAGGCCAGAATACTAGAGTGGGTAGCTGTTCCCTTCTCCGGGGAATCTTCCCAACCCAGGGATCAAAACTATGTCTCCCACATTGCAGGTGGATTCTTTACCAGCTGAACCACTAGGCAAGCCTTGGTAGCTTGGGAAATGAACACAATTGTCTAGTCGTTTGTACATTCTTTGGCATTGCCCATATTTAGGATTAGAATGAAAATTGATCTTTTCCAGTCCTGTGACTACTGCTGAGTTTGCCAAACTTGCTGGTATATTGAGTGCAGCACTTTCACAGCACCATCTTTTAGGATTTTAAATAGCTCATTTGGAATTCCATCACCTCCACTAGCCTTATTTGTAATAATGCTTCCTAAGGCCCACTTGACTTCACAGTCCAGGATGTCAGGCTCTTGGTGAGTGACTATACCATGGTGGTTATTCGAGTCATTAGGATCTTTTTTGTATAGTTCTGTTTATTCTTGCCACCCCTTTTAAATCTCCCCACTTATGTTAAAAGAGATTAAAAAGATCTCTCACCATTCCTGTCTGTTGTGCCTATCCTTGCATGAAATGTTTCCTTGATATTTTCAATTTTCTTGAAGAGACCTCGTCTTTCCCAGTCTATTGTCCTACTTCTTTTCACTTTTAATTGAAGAAGACCTTCTTATCTCTCCTTGCTCTTCTCTGGAACTCTACATTCAGTTGACTATACCTTTCCTTTTTCCCTTGTTCTTTGCTTGTCTTCTTATCTCAGTTATGTGTAAAGACTCCTCAGACAATCACTTGGCCTTCTTGCATTTCTGTTTCTTATGGAATGTTTGGGTCACTGACTCCTGTACAATGTTATGAATTTCTGTCCTCAGTTCTTCAGGCACTCTGTCTAACAGATATAATCCCTTGATTCTATTTGTCACCCTCACTGCATAATCATAAGGGATTTGATTTAGGCCACACCTGAATGGCCTAGTGGTGTTCCCTATTTTCTTCATTTTAAGCCTGAATTTTGCAATAAGGAGATAATGATCTGAGCCACATTCAGCTCCAAGCTTTGTTTTTGTTGACTGTATAGAGCTTCTTCACCTTCAATTTATCTTGATCCATGGGCCTAATATGGATCCTACACAAAACTGTTCTTTACAGCATCGGACTTTACTTTCACCACCAGATACATCCACAACTGAGCATTATTTCTGCTTTGGCCCAGCCGTTTCATTCATTCTGGAGCTGTTTGTATTTGCCCTCCACTCTTCCCAAGTAGCATACCGAACACATTCTGACCTTGGGGGCTAATCTTCTGGTGTCATATCATTTTGCCTTATTATACTTCATGGATTTCTCATGGACAGGAATACCAGAGTGGTTTGCCATTCCTTCCTCCAGTGAACCACGTTTTGTTAGAACTCTCCACTATGACCCATCTGTCTTAAGTGGCCCTACATGGCATGGTTCATACCTTCATTAACTCACACAAGCCCCTTCACCACAAGAAGGTAGTGGTCCATGGGAACTTTGAAACAAAAAAATGCCATGCACCACACCAAACCTAACAAATGGTCAGGACTTAGTAAGTAAAAACTACCAGTCAATCCCAAAGGAAATCAACCCTGAATATTCACTGGAAGGACTGATGCTGAAGCTGAAGGCCACCTGATGCAATGAACTGACTCATTTGAAAAGACCCTAATGCTGGGAAAGATTGAAGGCAGAAGAAGGGGATGACAGAGGATGAGATGGGAGGACGGCATCACTGACTCAGTGTACATGAGTTTGAGCAAGCTCCAGGAAAGCCTGGCGTGCTGCAGTTCATGGAGTCACAAAGAGTCGGACACAACTGAATGACTGAACAACACAACTTGTGCTGCTGTTGGTCACGGTGGGGAGGTGGTGAGTACACGAGCACAGCATCTGTCCGAGCCCTGGTTGTACTGTGGCACATTATGCATGCGTGCTAAGTCGAGTCAGTCGTGTCTGAACCCATGTAACACGGTGGCCTTGCCAGGCTCCTCTGTCCACGGGATTCTCCAGGCAAGCATACTGGAGTGGGTTGCCGTCTCCTTCTCCTGGAGATCTTGCCAACCCAGGGATCGAATCCATGTCTCATTATGTCTCCTGTTTTGAAAGGCGGGTTCATTACCACTAGCACCTCCTGGGAAGCCCATTATATACTCATATTTACCCTACTTTCGACTCAGTGACCCATTCCCTGTGAGTCTGTAATAATCTCTTTGTATGTATATAGAAGTTCATATAGCAAAATTCTTTTAAACTTCTTCTCTACAGAACCAAACTTCTGTTACTATAAATATTTATTCTTTAAAACAACTTTGCTTTTCACTTACAATGCTTTTGACATGTCAAAATTTCAAATACTTCTGACTTATAAAAAATGTTTTAAGCTATTATTCCAGTTTTGCAGGTGAGAAAATATAGGTTTAGAGATGTTAAGTGACTTTCTGCAGACCCCACAGGAAGCACTAATGTGGCAGAGGTGAGACTTCAAATCCTCATTTCTGCCACTGTACCAAAGCAGGCTGCTTGAAACATTTTCTGAAAAGTTTATGAAATGCTTACTAAACTTATTTTATTTTAACCCATTAAATATTGGCAATGCCTATAAGATAATTCTGTACATCAGAACATTTTATTGACAAGCCTGGCACCCTGTCGTCCATGGGGTTGCAAAGAGTCAGACAAAACTTAGTGAACAACAATAAAAATGAGAAATGCACGACTAAAAAAAATTTCCTGTCTCACAGGAACAATGAAGAAACTCCTTGTTTTATACAGAAAATATTGGATATGTTTAATTTGTACATAGGTAAAACACCCATGGAGTTCAAATGTTAAGACACACTAAAACATATTCAGTGCAAATTCCCTCATATCCACACCTCTAGGCATGATATACAAAGTCACCCACCACCAAGAGGGCCATACATTTGCCAACTGCACACACATCTCTCACTTCCAAATAATGATGAGGTCCACATGCAGAGGCTCTGACCCATCTCCTTGCAAAAGCTAACCATTATAAATTTCAGGATTTTGTATTTTTATGCACTTAAATATATTCCCCCACTTTTCCTCACTTTTACACAAAATACAATATAGGATACACATTGTTAAAATATCTTTTCTCTCCCCATATAACAACATATATTGGCCATCTTTCCTGAGTTGAATGAACAGATTAACTTAATTATTTTCATGCTATTACTTTAACTTGATGCAGTATAATTTATTGAACCACATCCTATTAACAAATACTTTTTTCAATCTTTGCTATTACAGGCTGAACCATATTAAACTGCCAGCATTCAAATGCTTTTGAACCATATAAAATATCAATTTCATATAGTTCAAACTAACATAAACAATCCTGGAAAAATTCCCTTGTATATTTGCGATTTTGTACAGAGGCAAGTAAAACTCTATTTTAGATTCTCAGAAATAGAAGTACTCAGTCAAAGAATATGCAATTTAAAAATATTTTTTATAATTTTGATATACTTTGGCAATTTACTCATCATTAAAATTATATAAATTTATACCTCCTACAATCAGAGTACTGTCAGACTTTGGGAACTCTGTCAGTGCTATGATTTTAATTTTCTTCTCTCTGATTCTATCTTCCTCTCTGTCTCTGTCTCTCTGGCTCTGTTTGCCTGTCTCTCTGTCTCTTCTGTTTAACAATCATTTCCTTTATGCCCTTCAGATTTTTAATCAAATCAAAAAGTTCTTTCCACCCTCAATTTATAAGTGAATCACCTCATGTTTAGAGAAGAAATTGGTGGCCCACTCCACTGTTCTTGCCTGGAAAATTCCATGGACAGAGGAGCCCGGAGGGCTACAGTCCAGGGGGTAGCAAAGTCAGACAGGACTGAGTATAGACGCATACACTTCATGTTCTCTTCTAGCACTTTTATAGTTAACTTCTTATATTTAACTATTTTACCTATTTGAAATATATCCTAATAAACATTGCATTTTGGTCCAAATTTATTGTTTTCAGATGTCTTCCTAGTTGTTCTAATGTCACTTCCTAGGTATTCTATCTTTTCCCCAGTTGATTTTAGATACTAACTTTAACATATACATAACTATCATTATGCATTGTGTCTATCCTAGAATATCTAATTCTTTTCTTTGATATGTCTCTCTGTTGTTATACCATTATCACACCATTTTAATGTTCAATACTTTGTATTTTAGTATGTTAGACTAATTCTTTCTCATATTCCTACTTCTCAGAATTTTCCTCATCATTTTTTAAAATTTCTACATATGTTTTATTTCCTACATATTTTTAATTTTCTTTTTAAAATTTAATATACAATTTAAGACTAGGCAATATATGCTTCAAATATAAAAATCAAGCAAAATACATTCATTGCTGTCTCCTGTCTGCCAAGTTACTCCCCCTACCTTTACAGTAATTATTGCTGGCAGGGTTTTTTGTAACATTTAAGAATTTATTTATGAAAATTCAGTAAAATAAATATAATTTATTCCCCTCATTTTATATATAGTGGTATGCTATACACCCTGCTCTACATCTTTTATAAACAATCTTTATCCAAAGAGAATATCAAAGAAGTCAAAAATATATATTATTTTAATCCTCATAACAATTCTCTGAATTATGTAATAAGGAAGAAACTGTGGTAAGAAAGGTTAAGTAAATAAGTCAAAGTCACAAAATTTTACATGTCGGAACTGAAAACTGATTCAAGTCCGTTGGATAATTTTCATCATTGAATCATGTTAAATGTTTCTGATCATTATTGTTTCTTTTGTGTCTTCCCCATTTCCTTACGGAATTGTTTTCTCATGAAGATCTTGTATTTAAAATAGTATAAATATCTTTTGGACTGAAATTCTAGTCAACAACCTTATGGTTCTGAGCACTGATTTCACCCTTTAAAGAAAACAAGTACTACGTGTATCTGCCAAGCGTTGCAACGTGAAAACTGTTTGAGTCGTGGTGGTGGTGGTGGTGGTGGTGGTTGGAAAGCAGAGTGAAGAAGCAAAGTAGGAATTGATGAGTAGCTGGATATCACTGTGAAATGCAGAGAAGTGCAAATGAGCTGGTAAAGAAAGACAATTTATTCGGTGTTAGCTACAGAACCAGGGACTGGGGCTGATGCATGACGGCAGCGTGTGCATGTAAGCCTTCCAAATCCATCTCAGGGGGATACTTGAAGTAGACTTTTTCTTTTTGGCTGCTCTTATTCTAAATCTTCTTTCTATGTTTGGGTAATCTCCCATTTTGGGATTCTAGGTGGGAGGCATAGCCTACCTCGCCCAAAAATCTGAAAGTGTAGATTTTTATACCCACAGCCTCTCTTTTCCCTAGGCAGTGTGTCTTTGGCTCTCCAATCACATGAACCTGCTCCAAACTTTAGATGTGAGGTAAGGAATCTGCTCTGTCCCTCTGTTCTCTGCACATATCTCTGGGCAACAGGAGCAGATGGTGGTAAAAGTGGCACCCAGTTTCTTTTATCAAATGTGTGGAAGGGTAAGCAGCAATGAATTATGGTCAACTCTGGAGGCATAGTGCTCTCATGGCGCCAACACTCCCTTGCTATTTTTGGTTTTGTTCCTGTTTCCGCCATCTCAAAACCATAATCACTGTCCTATGCTCAAGAAACTCACATCACATCTAGCATAATGTATAAGATCTCATCAACCCCACTCATCAGTTTTCCCTGATATCTGAAATTTTCACCACTCTAACAAATGATTTTGGGTTAAAGTGCTATATATCTAAGTGACTGTAGTCACTAGAATTGCTCTGAAAATTACCACAGTTATCTGTTACATTTAATGCCCATTGGTAGCAATTAGATTGGTGGATCATTCATTGTTACCTTGGAAACTGACATTGAGGACAATCAAGTATATTTCAATTGGAGAGAGATTATCCACAACATATACACTCTAAAAGAGCTCAGATTTCTTCCCTGTGCTTGTCTTATCTACATCTACCCTAGGCACAGATAGGGTCTTGTTGCAATATTTCCATAAAATCCATGTAATGGCCTGCTTACCAGTCCATTTTTGACCACCATTCCTTCCCTCACTCTTGCAAATTTCTCTCTCATTCTTGTAAAGTGTACATTGGTTGAGTAGTGACACCTTTATTGAACAAGTTGTATTCATAATGATTTTATCGGGATCCTATTCCTAACTCTACTAAAACTACTGGTCTGCATTCTTTTGCAAAACCAGTTTGCCCCTTGTTCTTTCTGAAAAATGTTATAGCTTGGAAGCTATAGTACATTGGTGGAAGTATTTTCAAATGACAAAAATGTAGGAAAGAGTTTTAGAGAAGAGACATCATATTATCATAAAACATGTTTTGGTTTTTGTTGTTTTTGTGGCTTGTTTTTATCCTTTCAAGTAGCCCCCAAAACAACCACTAAAGAAACCTTTCTGTATTATATCAGTGTTATGTAGAACTCTTTTACTAGGGAGTAATAGAAAACATATTGAAGTATAGTGTGTGTATTCTAAGAATATTTAGTGTCTTATAAAACTCAAGGGCATGTATGCAGCTGAACCATAAAAATGGACTGAGAACTGGTATGGGAGTGCTCCAGAGAGCACAGAAAGGACCTTCCCTCCATTGCTAATCTCATTCTCTTTAGAGTGGTGCTGTATTCGTTACCGACTTTTGAGCAGATTTTTTTCTATCCCCAAGCTACATGGAATGGAAAGTTTATTGACAATAGCTCCTAAGTCCCTACTACTCTGTATTATTCTGTATTTTGCCTTCTCAAGGAAGAAGTCTTTAACTCAAGATGGTCGTTCAGATTTTACTATTGGAAAATTATTTAACTGTCTCAGTGCAGGGCATGCTGGCCACTGTCACCTCCATGACTGTTTATTACATGATATTCTCCTACACTGATCATCTCTTCTGAGAAATTTTCCCTAGCCTACCTCCTCATGGGCTGAATGAAGTGCCCCTCCAACTGCTTCCCTTAGTTCCATGTGCATCTTTGTTTTATTGTATCATATTGATGAAGAAGATCAAAGGAAGTTCCCAGAGCAAGGACTCAGAAGGAACCAAGAAAAAGTGGCCAGACAGGCAAATAAATCTGGTGAGCACTATATTTGTACAATTACATATTTGGATAATGCTTTTTGCTTGTGTTTGTTTTGTCTAATTTTTTTTTTCTTCAAAGGGAATTGAGCTCAAGAATGTTAATGAATCAGAATGCTCCCATTACTTAAAGAAGAAAAATATTTTAATGTATTTTTATTAAGATATATGCTGAAGGAGTATATATATGTTAGGAAAGGAGTACATCAAGGCTGTATATTGTCACCCTGCTTATTTAACTTCTATGCAGAGTACATCATGCAAAATGCCAGACTGGATGAGGCACAAGCTAGGATCAAGATTGCCAAGAGAAATATCAATAACCTCAGATACGCAGATGACACCACCCTTTTGGCAGAAAGTGAAGAGGAACTAAAGAGCCTCTTGATGAAAGTGAAAGAGGAGAGTGGAAAAGCTGGTTTAAAACTCAGCATTCAAAAAACAAAGATCATGGCATCTGGTCCCATCACTTCATGGCAAATAGATGGGGAAACAATGGCAAAAGTAACCGACTATTTTCTTGGGCTCCAAAATCACTGCAGATGATGACTGCGACCATGAAATTAAAAGACACTTGCTCCTTGGAAGAAAAGCTATGACAAACTTAGACAGCATATTAAAAAGCAGAGACATTACTTTGCTGACAAATGTCCACGAGTCAAAGCTATGGCTTTTCCCATAGTCATGTATGGATGTGAGGGCTGGACCATAAAGAAAGCTGAGCGCTGAAGAATTAATGCTTTTGAACTGTGGTGTTGGAGAAGACTCTTGAGAGTCCCTTGGACTTCCAGGAGATCAAACCAGTCCATTCTAAAAAAGATCAGTCCTGAATATTCATTGAAAGGACTGATGCTGAAGCTGAAACTCCAATACTTTAGCCACCTGATGCAAAGAACTGACTCACTGGAAAAGACTCTGATGCTGGGAAAGATTGAAGGCCAGAGGAGAAGGGGACAACAGAGATGAGATTGTTGGATGGCATCACTGACTCAATGGACATGAGTTCGAGCAAGCTCTAGGAGTTGGTGATGGACAGGGAAGCCTAGTGTGCTGCAGTGCATTGGGTCACAAAGAGTTGGACACAACTGAGCAGCTGAACTGGACTGATGCTGAAGGTAAATCTCATGTAATTACACACACACACATGTATAATCATAAAGCTCCTCAAGGTGAAACTTCGGCAGCTGTCTTTCAAATCTAACCTCAAAAAAAAAATAGGGATTTCATTAGGTTGTATATAATGTAAATGCTGTAAACATAAATTCTATTTTTGATACAAAAATATTTCTCTTGATGGCATTAGACTTTTAATGAGCTGCTAAACCATTCTCATCTTTTACAACAGTTTTAGGATTTTGAGACTAAAACAAAATGATATACTTTGTTATATTCTTATATACTCTCCTAGTCATTCACATTCACATTTGCAAATACAGATGCAGAAAGATTGTTCAATTAGCAAATTTCATTATATGCATGTGTGCATGCTCAGTTGCCTCAGTTAAGGCAACTTTCTGAGTTGAGTCTTTTTGCAACCCCATTGGCCATAGCCCACCAAGATCCTCTCTCCATGGGATTTTCCCAGTAAGTATACTGGAGTGGGTTGCCAGGTGCTCTTCCAGGGGAATCTTCCTGATCCAGGGATCTAACCCACATCTCATGCATCTCCTGCATTGCAGGTGGATTTTTTTTTTTTTTTTTTTTTTACTGCTGAGCCATGGGGAAGCCCCAGCAAATTTCACTGTTTTACCATTATAATATCTTAGTTATCTGTATTCCAGAAAAAAAAAATGTTTATAATATTATGCTTATGGGATTATAGAATAAATACATAAGAAATGGGGGTGTCCCAGGTGGTGCAGTGGTAAAGAATCTACCTGCCAATTGGGAGACCCAGGATATGTGGGTTCAATCCCTGGGTCAGAAAGATCCCACGGAGGTGGAGATGGCAACCTGCTCCAGTATTCTTGCCTGGAAAAGTCCACAGATAGAGGAGCCTGGCAGGGTACAGTCCATGAGGTCGCAAAGAATTGGGCATGACTGAGCACACACACACACATATAAGAAAGAGAAAATTATGTTAGAGCAAATTAGGAAGTGTCCCATATATTGGTGGTTAATGTTCTCTTCCTTCCCTTAGCCCATACTCAATAATTGAGTGTATCTACCTAAATACCTTTCTACTTAACTCATAAACTCTACCATCCTAATATTTCTACAAAATGCTCCCTCCTTACCTTTATTTGTTCTCATCTAGATTTCTATAACTTTTAAATATTCTCCAGCTTCCTGACCATGGTCCAACAATCTGTTCTCCACACAAACACCAAGAGATCTCTGGTATGACTATACCATTTTCCTCATTAAATCTAGAGATGACTCTTCCTACATTTTCAATGAAATATGAATTTCTCAACATAATGTATAGCTCCTACAAGACCTGTCTCTTACCTGCCTCTCTAATTTCATTCTTATCATGTTCTAACACTGAACTGTATGTTGAACTATGTGTTTTTGTTTTGTTTTTTTCCTGAACAGTCTCTGTTCCTAGATGCCTTTGAATATCAAATCATCTCTGCATCAAAAACATTATAAATATCCTTCTCCCATAGACCATCATGATAACTGCAGCTCTTCATTACTTGGTGATCTACATTGACGATTTGGGTATTATAGCTTTTCTTCTGGGAACCCTTCCCAAAGTTTCAGTGCCCCTAAGCTGAGTGAGGGCCTTTCCACAATTTCTCATAATATCCTACACTTCCTTTTTTCATTACATTTTTTGTATTTAATATGCTCAATTGTCACAGGTTTTTAAAAAGCCTGTTTTTCTTAGTAGGTTATTATTATCACATAACATAATGCTTTGCTTTATCATTTTTCGGTCCTCTCAGAATTTACAAATACATAAATACATAAAAGGGCTCTATTATTTGCCCATTTCTTATCTCAGACTGTAAAATAGGAATTTCTAAGAAATACTGGGAGACAGCTGCTGTTTTCTCTCCAATACTCTTCTATCTCCCAAACCTATCACGTACTCAGTCCTCCTGTGCCACCTCTAACAGAAGAGCAATGAGATGATGTAAAGTGAGGCTACAGGAAGAAGGTCTCCAAGCATGTATAGCTCATTCTCTCTAGGAATTTTCCATCTCCTCTTTCCCCAGTTTATGCCCATCTGGACAGACCTTACCCTTTCAAGAGACGATATCAAGTTGCTGGGTCCTATGCAATGACTAGGTGAGTAAAATCAATTCAGAGCTAAACCAGATTTAGCTTTAAATCTAAGCCATATATCAGTCTGATTTTACTGTTAATAATCATAGTAGCTTCATCTCCATTTGACTCACGTCCATTTCTCAATTGGTTAATAACTTGGAGGGAATAGAGATGCAAATAATTAGTCCCTTCAGAGATCTTCAAAGTAATGTGAAGGTAATACAAAGTAATATGAGGGGGTCAAAAGTACAAGTTTCAGGTTATAAAATAAATAAGTCATGAGAATATTATGTATAGCATGGTGACCATATTTTTTATAAGGCAATATGAAATTTAACACTTAAAACTGCATTTAAACTAACTTAAAGGGAGCCTTTCAGTAGGAAAATATGACTAGAAAAACACAAATAATAAAGTTGTTTTAAAATTTGTCCTCAATAGCTAGTTATGGATTTATAATTTATGTTTAAAAATAACTGAACTCCCCATCATCAGAAGCATGGATTTGAAAATTTACTGCCCTTTAGATGTTGCTGGGAGAAATTAAAGAGGCCTTATTATTCACTGCAGTCAATACTCAACTTCTATAGCTTTGATTTAAAGAGTTAATTTATCTTTATTGAGGAAAATTATCAATACAAAATCTAAAATTAATTGTATGTTGAGTTAGAGGAGACTTGAGTAAAGTACTTTAAAATAACCATTACCTTGAACAGTGAACTCTGTGTGACCTTTACTAGAGCCATATGATGTTAAAAAATTAAGTGAGTAGAAAATTAAAAGGAAAATGTTCTACCATTTTTCTTTGGTCTCACTGACACCATTGCCCTCTATTTATCTACAACCAAGAGGCACTTAGTACTTCCAATAAATATAAAGTAAAATCATTTTAGGGTTAACTTTAGAGCAGCAGAATCAAAGGGAAGCTAACTGCTAGAGAAATGAGGCAGCTCTCAGCGGTGGAAGCGGATGTAAATTGAGAGAGAAAGGATCTGAATTCTAGATAACTTTGCTATGTTAAGTTACTTATGTCTGTAAGGCTCAGTTTATTCCTTTATATAATAAGGATGATGATGCTGATAATACAATAATTTTATATGGCATTGTAAGAAAGTGACTAAGAATTATAAAAGGTTCATATATACATACATATGTTTAAAATTCTTAAAACATTGAGCATATAATTAGTAAACAGTAATAATAGCAAGCACAAAATACTTGATACATCCAGGTACTATCCGAATGTTCTACATGTATTAGCTTATTTAACTCTCACAACTCTATGTAATAGGTATTATAGGTAAAATATTAGTTAATATTATTTTTAATTATTATTAAATATTATTAATATTATTCTAGCTTACATTACTAGAATTTCTAAAACATTTATACATCTCTTGTGCCCCACATGTACATTATCCTTTTGCATCCCCAAGCCTATTTATTTTGAAGGCTGTTCAATGGTAGGAATCATGTTAATATATTCCATAGCTCCTAGGATCTCACAGTTTCATAACACATCACTAAGAACAGCCAACAAAGGAAAGAATGTGGTGGGGCAAAGGCTTGCCTCAGAGATTTAAAGACAAACTATGGGTGCAGTGTCAGTTCTGCCTAAGCAATGACCGCTTTTCGTGGCCCCCGGACTTGTCTCCGAACCTGGCACCTGGTAGCCACGACATAGATGAGGACTACATGAGTGAATCAGGGACTCAAGTAAGTGTCACATATGGATTCTTTTACTTACAGATTTGAGGCACAGACAAAACAAACAAATAAAAAACAGCTGAAGACTTCTTCTATAACACAGAGCATCTAACCCAAGGCTAGATTATACTCAACAGAGGGAAAATCATTGGGTTCTGGCATGCATATGCTCTCCAATATGCAGAGACAGAATATACTTGCATATGCCCAATTTATTCTTGGAAGGAATTAAAGACAACTCAAAAAAGGCCATATGTAGGGCTACATACGTAACAACAGACTTGAACATACTGTTTTTAAAGCATAAGCAGACTAACTCCCTTCCTTCATTTCTGTCCTCAAGGAGTTCATAGCTGAAGGAACAACTGTAACATTAAAACACAGCAAATTCAGCTCACAGAGAAAGGGAACCTCATTCAGAATATGGTGGAGGTCAAGGATGGCTTCTTAAGAAGTATAAGCATGAGCTAAGTCTTGATGGTAGAGAAGACAACCAGCCAAGTGAAAACAGAAGAAATGACAATTCCAAAAAGAGAAAAGAGCCTGTTTACTTCAGCTAGTTCAACAGGAATGGAAAAGCTGTGGGTTAGAAAATGCTGGAATAAGTGCTGGAAAGCAAGGCAGGAGCAGATAATGGAAGCTGTGCCACACTTTAAATTCTAGTTTTTGTTGCAGAAGTAACAGAGCTAGTTCTAGAAGTAACAGGCTATAACCTGACAGTACGTTCTAGGTATAAAACAAGTCTGTGTTAACTATATGAGAGTTTGGAATATGATATATAAAATGATAGGAGCTTTAAAATTTTTATCCTCACTGTGAGTGAACGAGTCTTATACGTCTTTAAATAATACACCTAAAAATTGCAACTTTATGCTTGTGAACATGGAAAAACATTCTCCAGCAGTAGTCATTCCATTCTTAGAGCAGTGTGTTGGTCACTCAGTTGTGTCTGACTCTTTGCAACCCTGTAGACTATAGCCCACCAGGCTCCTCTGTCCATGAAATCCAGGCAAGAATAGTGGAGTGGGCAGCCATTCTCTTCTCCAGGGGATCTTCCCAACCCAAGGATTGAATCCAGGTCTTCTGCATTGCAGGTGGATTCTTTACTGTCTGAGCCATCAGGGAAGTCCCTCTCACCATAGATGCTATGTCAAAAATCACAATATAAATGAAGATTAATTATACAAAAGAAGGAGGGACACATCATAGTAGCCGCCAATCATGTAAGAGGGGAGGGTGACTGGAAAGGAGCAACTGGTAAACAGATAAGTCATTTTCAGTTCTTTTCTGAAAAATGATATGAATTTGTATAAATGCTTTGTTCAAAGAGATATATGTTCATTTGGAGATCATCTCTAAAGGTATACACAAAAGAAAAAATTCAAGAGAGCTGTTTTCAAAAAGGTGATAATTACATAAGATGCATAGAATATTTAGAATACATGAAAAAATGTTTTATATATTCTGTAGTATAAAAAATCTACACAATATTTTAAACAAAGAAGTATGGTAATGAAAGAAAAAATCTAAATGGACTGTTAACAGTGCTGTCAATGATAGGATTATAGGTGTTTTTTGTTCTTTTTTGCCTACTTATGTTTTTATGATATTCTATAGTAGACATATATTTCCTGGATAAATAAAACATTAAACATTTATTCAAATTAAGGAATTTGCAACAAAGAGCTAACCAATGAAATAAAGAGTTATAAAAAGAGAAGGTGTGTTTCTAATAACACAAAAGTAAAAGCATGGAATCTATATGATTCAACAAATTTTGTAAATTTTAAAATATTTCCCTGTTTAAAAACATCAGTGTTGTAGATTCACAGATAATTTATATTTAGGTCAATATTGTCTCATTATTATTTTTGCTGTTTGCTCTTTTACTGTTTTGGAGTAAGTGCTTTCATAAGTCCTATTAAAGAAACTTTCAGTGATCTCCAACTCACAATGTTGAGCAACTTTAAAAACAAATGTAATAACTGCAGTGAAAAACCAAGAAGATAGCTAAAGAAATATGAATCAGTTTAAAGAATGTACAATAAGTATATCTAGCAGTATTTTTAATTTAAGTTTTAAAAAGCTCAGTGTAACAATATTATGGTTTAATTCAAGTTCCATACATGTACAGAAGTAAGGCCTTAAAATGGTTACCTCATTCTCATACATCTTTTGATATGAGAACTATGTAAGCATGAGCTAAGTGTACTTTGCATATATTCAGGTAATGTTTCTGAGCATATTACACCTACATATGCTATGCAAAATGTTTCAGAAGATTAAATTATCCTAGCCACATTTGGGAAGCGGCAGTATGTCTGTCATTGCATGTAAACATATGCAGATTTATGCAAAAGATACTTAAATATGTGTACCTAAAGTCCCAAACTCCCAACAGACATGCAAAGCCAGAAGGTTTTGTTTATTTTCAATTTATTGGAAAGCCTATAAATGGGACTAAAGAAATAGATATGCTTGTGTTGTATGTTAAATTCGGGGCATCTGTGTGTGTGCTTTTCCTTTATTTCTTTGTAATTTGGCCAAGATTTTAAATTCATCTGCAGTAATCTGTACAGTAGACCTAACGCAGGCAAAATTTTCATTTGCTTCAAAAAGTCCTCCCAGAGTTAAGGAGAGAGTTCATGTACCATTTTACATAATGAATTTGATTCTTTCAATACCTAAATCCCTTTCTGATAGCCTCTGGGCAGGGAGTGGGGAGGTTGAGCAGGGCAGATGGTGCATTAACTCTTTCAGGTTAGTCAACAGAATATGAAACACCGTGACAGTGTTTTACCAGGGTGAAGTCACTTTTCAGATTGGGTGATTACCATAACATAACGAATTAACCTCAGTTTTATTAAATAAGGCTAACAAAAAATCACTCTTATAATAGAAATCACAAGAGTGGTTCTGATGGTTTTAGGAATAATGCCGTATCAATAATGAGAAATAAGCAATGATATGAATATTTTCTAAAGGAATTATACTAGGTTTTAAAAAGTAGATAGTTTCTGAAAAGCTACTGTACACTGAATTTTTTTGCATATCAAGTAGTAGATTTTATCAAGGGAATTGAAATATTTTCATGGGTGTTCCAAGGTGATCTAGTGGTTAGGATTCAGCACTTTCACTGCTGTGGCTCAGGTTCAGTCCCTGATAGAAGCACTGAGATCCCACAAACTGCACAGTGCAACCAAATTTTTTTAAAAAGGGGGGCGAGGGTTCCTTGGCTTTCCAGTGATTAGGACAATCAGGGAACTAATAAGATACTACAAGAAGCACAGAGTTGTCAAAATACACACACACACACACAAACCCAGAACTATGTAATACTTAAAACATGAACCTCAAATTCTTGACCTTGTTCCCATCAGGAGATAAGGTATCTGTTTCTTCTTTTTGAATCCAGAATCTGTCACTGCTTAATCAATAAAATATGCAATATCATTGAAATCTGAACTGGGGCTTCAGTAAGTTGGCAACATTTACGTCCTGTCTCATGGGATGCTCAGGTTTGGGGCCCAGCCACCATGCCAAGAATAAACTAGGGAGCCCATAGAGCGAATCAGGTGAAGATGAACTGAGGTCCTTGACCCTCAGGCCCAGCTGAGCTCCCAGCAAAGAAACACCACTTTGATAACCACAGGAGTGAGCTCTATTGGCTCAGATGGTAAAGATTCTGCCTGCAATGCAGGAGAACAGGATTCGATCCCTGGGTCAGGAAGATCCCCTGGAGAAGGGAATGGCTACTCACGCCAGCATTCTTGCCTGGAGAATTCCATGGACAGAGGAGCCTGGGGATCCATTCCATAGAGTTGCAAGAAACACAGAGAATCCCAAATAGAATGAACCCCAAGCGGGACACCCCAAGACACATATTAATCAAATTGGCAAATATCAAATACAAAGACCAAATATTAAAAGCAGCAAGGGAGAAGCAAAAGATAACTCACAAGGGGAATCCCATAAGGATAACAGCTGATCTCTCAACAGAAACGCTTCAGGCCAGAAGGGAATGGCAAAGCATACTTAAAGTCATGGAAGAAAACAATCTACAATCCCGACTACTGTACCCAGCAAGGATCTCATTCAAATTTGAAGGAGAATTCAAAATTTTCTCAGACAAGCAGAAACTGAGAGAATTCAGCAACACCAAACCAGCCCTCCAACGAATGCTAAAGGAACTTGCCTAGATAGGAAACACCGATGGGATAGATAATCTGGAACCCAAAACAATAAAATAAATGGCAGCGGGATCATACTTATCAATAATTACCTTAAATGTAAACGGGCTGAATGCCCCAACCAAAAGGCAAAGATTGGCCGATTGGATACAGAAACAAGACCCCTATATATGTTGTCTACAAGAGACCCACCTCAAACCTAGGGACACATATAGACTGAAAGTTAAAGGCTGGAAAAAGATATTCCATGCAAATAAAGACCAAAAGAAAGCAGGAGTGGCAATACTCATATCTGATAAAGTAGACTTTAAAATAAAGGCAGTGAAAAGAGATAAAGATGGACATTACATAATGATCAAAGGATCAATCGAGGAAGAAGAAATAACAATTATAAATATTTATGCACCTAACATAGGAGCTCCATAGAGTTGCAAAGAGTCAGATACAACTGAGCAATTCCCCCCTATTGAAAGTGGATTACCTAAGCACAGAGAGTAGAATGAAGCATTCCCTCACTAAGCCCTCCTCAAATTACAGACTCAAAAGCTAAACAAATGATCATAGATTAAAGGTGCAGGTTTTGAGATTCTTTGTCATGCTCTTATAGTTAACCAAAACAGTATACTATTCTACAGTGACATTCCACATGTGTATATATGTGTCTCTCTGTGTGTGTGTGTGTGTGTGTGTGCATGTTTGTATGTTTCAAATACATTTATATTTGTTCACATGTGAGTCTGGGGAATAATGTATACCTCCAGAGTTGGTTCCAACTTAAGGAATCTGAGACTTAATTGTTGTAATGGTCTAGTGATGGCTCTGAACTACACAAAAGCATATAAACAGGTTCTGGTATAAAAGATACAGGGGCCAAGGAAGAAAGAACATTCAGGGACCTGTGCTTTAGAGTTACAGTAATGTTTACCTGAAGTGAAGGCATTTCTCTTGATTAATCAAACCATATTAACTTTATCAAGAGTTGTTTGTATTTCCCTCCTTTCCAATTAAATGATAAAATAAGAAACTGTGGTTCTGCTCACAATATTTAACCAAATTCTGTTTGATTATATAGGTTTAGTAAATGTATTTGTGATGGTCCCCTTTGGAGGAGGATTGCCTTGAGAGGTTATTTGTCATTTCATTTTCTCAAAGAATATATAATCAAATTCAAATTTCAATTCTTCTCCTCTAATGTACCTTCCAGAGGAGAAGAATTCAAATTTGAATGTGATTATGTACCTTCCAGGGGCTTCCCTAGTGGCTCAGAGGGTAAAGAATCTGCCTGCAATGCAGGAGACATGGGTTTCATTCCTGGGTCAGGTAGATCCCCTGGAAAAGAGAATGGCTACCCACTCCAGTATTCCTGCCTGGGAAATTCCATGAACAGAGGAGCCTGGCAGGCTATAGTCTATGTGGTCACCCATGACTGAGGGACTGACTTTCCCAACTCCTAAAGCACCTTCCCACCAGGTTCACCTGGTGTTGCTCTGGCATTCAAGTTTACAGCCACCTGACATGATCTTGGATGGATGCCAGTGCAGAGTAGTTCCGAGCTACCTTCAAACTATTTTCACAGGAGCCTATTAGTGATGTCTGAATTTTTCCTCTGGTAAAGAAGGGGCAAATTAAACAGTTTGTCATTAAATCCTTAATGTGAATTTTTTATCAGCTCCCATTATATGTGACATCTAGCTAAAAGTTCATTTGGTTAGCAATAGAGGAAGTTACTGTCCTCAGGGAATCAGGTATTGAGCTGAGGATGAGACAAAGTTATTCAAGTCAAACTTCACAATTTTGTTTATCTAAACTTATTATAGTAAAGCTAAGTCAAAGAAATCATATACCTGTATTCAATGGGATTTTTATCTTCCTAGGCTTCGTTGGTAGCATCTTAGACTCAGGCAAGCACATTCAAGTTTTCACTCCACCCAGGGGCACTTAGCACCATACTACTTTAGTGACTTCCTAGCCTTCAAATGTAAATGAGTATCCTGGTGCCAACTTACTACCAGAGAGTAACTTGGGCAAAGGAGAGAATCAAGTTATGACTCTTAAGGCTCCTTAAAATGCTCATTACCATTTAAAAGTGAATTTTGAATGGCTCCATGATCAAATTCTTAAGGCAAAGGCTGTTTTCTGTTCCAATAGTAGCTTTTTCAACCATTGGCCTTTGCTGTCTTGAAAAGGCACACTGCTGGTGGCCACTGTCCTGCCCAGATGTGCGTTGGTGTCAGGTTAATACTGTAATCCCTTGTGATCAGTGTTCTACAGTTTTTACTGTATATCCATCCCTCCTCTTCATAAATATTTTGTGGTCTGCCTCCCTGTTCTGCCCTAGAGGTCTATAACCATTTCCTAAAGTTGCTTTTAAAAAGTAAGGTATTTTCTTCCCCTCTATTAAGGTGTCTCTGCAGCAATAGACAGGAGGCAGGAGCTGTTTCTGTCATCATTATTTCCTTCAGTCTGTTTTGCACACATATGTGTCCCTGCCCCAAAGAGTCTGACTTGTATATTAACATCTCTTGATAATTCAGAGTAAAATAAACTTATATTTGCCCCAGTGAGGAGGTATAAAAACAGTGCTTTCTAATTAGATAATTATGTACCAAGTGACCTGCCTTTCACTGGGGCTTTGTTCTGTATTTTTCAGCTTATGTACATATGGTTTCACTTATTTATATCTTGGCATGATGATAATCTCCTAGTACTTGTTTTCCTTATGACTGCTAGTCGATGCTGTTCCTGTGTAAATAATCTTATCAATTCAAGGCTGCTGTGGACACTTTAAAAAAGATGATCAAAAACGAGCAGATAATTGAAACTAGGAGTCTACCATTACAAGTAAACTCATTTCACAGAATTTGAAAAGTTCTAGATCATTTAAAACATTGAGAACAGCAACAAAAATTCAGGCTGCATAGTCATATTCAATTGCATGTATGTTGCCGCAGCTGCTGAAAAAAACGAAACCCAGTTTTACTTGAGAAAAGGAAAACAGTGTTGAGAAGGAAAGGGGAATTGTATTTTTAGTCTTAACTACACAAATCCTATCCTTAGTCCCTTACATAAATTCTTTCACTTGCTACCAACAACAGTAATATAAGATATTTACTAAATTTTCCATTTTATATATAAATATAGTGAAATTCATCTAAGTTATGAAGTTTGACCAAATTCAAATAACTGTTATATTTCAGATCCACAATTTTAAACCTGATTGCTCATAACAATCTAAGGTTTTTCAGTAATGCCATACAAAGAGCTTTGCTATTGCTGTTTAGTTGCTAAGTTGTGCCTCACTCTCTGTGATCCCTTGGACATAGCTCACTCAGCTCCTCTGTCCTTGGGGTTTCCAGGCACAAATACTGGATCATGTTGTCATTTCCTTCTCCAGGGGCTCTACACCACCCAGAGATCAAACCCGCGTCTCCTGCGTTAGCAGACATTCTTTACCACTGAGCCACCAGGGAAGCCCATACAAAGAAATATTAAGCCCATACCTGAAATATTAAGTTCAATTCAGTTCAGTTGCTCAGTCATGTCTGACTCTTTGTGATCCCATGGACTGCAGCATGCCAGTCTTCCCTGTCCATCACCAATTCCCAGACCTTGTGCAAACTCATGTCCATCGAATCGCTGATGCCATCTAACCATCTCATCCTCTGTTGTCACCTTCTCCTCATGCCTTCAATCCTGAGGTCATTTCTCCTTTCTCCTGGTTCCTGGTGTGCGCAAGGCTTTGTTTGTGCCCTCTCAGAGTGTTCTGCACCATTGAGCCACCAGAATTTACACAGGACTGGGGAAGCAGACTCCTCAGAGGGCAGACAGAATGAAAACCACAATCACAGAAAACTAATCAAACTTATCACATGAGCCACAGCCTTGTCTAACGCTAGGAAACTATGAGCCATGCCTTGTAGTGTCACCCAAGATGGACGGGTCATGGTGGAGAGTTTTGACAAAATATGGTCCATTGGAGAAGGGAATGGCAAACCACTCCAGTATTCTTGCCTTGAGAACCCCATGAACATTATGAAAAGACAAAAAGATAGGACACTGAAAGAGAAACTCCCCAGATCGGTAGGTGCCCAATATGCTACTGGAGATCAGTGAGAAAAACTCCAGGAAGAATGAAGAGGCGGAGCCAAAGTGAAAACAATGCCCGGCTGTGGGTGTGACTGGTGCTAGAAGTAAAGGCAGATGCTCTAAAGAGCAATATTGCATAGGGACCTGGAATGTTAGGTCCATGAATCAAGGTAAATTAGAAGTTGCCAAACAAAAGATGGCAAGAGTGAACATCGACATTTTAGGTATCAGGGATCTAAAATGGACTGGAATGGGCAAATTTAACTCAGATGACCATTATATCTACTACTGTGGGCAGGAACCTCTTAGAAGAAATGGAGCAGCCCTCATAGTTAACAAAAGATTCTGAAATGCAGTACTTGGATGCAATATCAGAAATGACAAAGCGATCTCTGTTTGGTTCCAAGGCGAACATAAAGTAATAAAGAATGAATAAATATTGCAGAATTTTAAGCTAGGAGTTCCAAGTTTTAAAAGTTTGAGGAACAATTTCTAAGGTTTTGTAGAATGTCAAATAACTGAGATAAAATCCTATAACTGGGAAAAAGAGACAGTTGCTAAAAGTTATCAGTTGGGGAAAGGAACAAACAAATAATATCAACAGTTGAGAGGTCAGGTTGTGGACCATCCAGGGATAATACTCAGCTTGTTGCAGAGTACACTGTAGTCTTATACTGGCTTCTTTCAAGTGTTTGCAATCCAGGAATTTCAACCTCTTTCTCTCAGAATTTTTAATATACATAATTATTTGGATTTTGAATCTTTCAGTTTAGACTTGGAATAAATGAATATAGGTAATTTCAATATTTATTAAATTTCTACCCTGATAATTTACTTTCTTAGGTATTTTTCAGGTATGGGGTAAAAGGCAAACGTGAATGTGTTAGTTGCTCAGTCATGTCTGATTCTTTGCAACTTCATGAACTGTAGATTGCCAGGCTCCTCTATCCATAGAAATCTCCAGACAAGAATACTGGAAAAAGTAGCCATCCCTTACCCAGGGGATCTTCCTGACCTAGGAATCAAACCTGGGTCTCCTGCATGGCAGGCAGATTCTTTACCATTTTAGCCAAAAGGCAAATAAAGAAGCAAGACCAAAAGGCAAATAAAGAGATCATATTATAAAATCAAAACAAAATAAGACACTCTCCTTAGAGAAGAGTTCCATGTCTAGTCAATATTGACCAGGTTCTTAAAGGAGTATTATATTTGATATTGGTTCCCAATTTGAAGTAGGCTTTGAGAAAGCTTGCACATTTTTTAGGAGTTTTGAAACTGGATGGACCACAAATGGTAGAATAAACAACTTTATTAAATCATTTTCCTTAAGAATGAGTTGATGACAGTTGTTAAGAAGAAAAGCACGATCTAATGATTTATGCTTTATAGCTGTTTCCTTATTCTTCTTTCTGGTGGCAGGGGGGAAAGACTTCCCTGGCAGTCCAGTGGTTAAGACTCTTAAGATTTCACTGAAGGGGGTACAAGTTCGATTCCTGATTGAGGAACTAAGATCTCACAAGCTATGCAGCATGGGCAAAAGTAAACAAATAAAAACGAAATTTAAAAAAATTAAAAGGAAATATTTCCTTTTTCTGATGAAGAATAGTAAAACAAAGGATGAGTTTACAGAGGGGCAAGAAGAATTCCTGGATATGAATACAAACTTTCAAACCATTACAGTATAAAAGACTGTAATTCCTTTAGAAACCTAGCAGCCTTTGGTCTACTGCATAATAAACATGAATAAGCATTAAATATTTAAACAATTCTCCCAAGAGGTAAATGGCTAATAAAATGAATAAGAATAAAGCAATGCTTTTTCAGAATAAATGCTTTCACCAGGCATGTTTGCCAGTGGCCCTCTGAAAAGATAGAACTTTTTACTTCCTAAATAAATAGCTCTGTTTGAAACAACTTTAACCTCAAAAGGTCCCTAGAGGTGATAATTCTTTTTCAAAATTTCTAAGTAATCATTTATTTGCTACTTTAATTCTGATTAATGAGTTAGACCTATCCCTTGATTGATTTTCTACTTATAGCTTTCTTATGGTTTTTCATGCCTGTCAGAAATTTGTCTTTTGAACTCTATCTCTCTCCTTCAGATAATTTCTCAACCCTACACACCATTCTAAATTCTCTCTGTAATAAAATTCCCCAGACTGGAAGATCTCTGAACCTAAGCTAGCCCTACATTAAAGTGGCATCAGCATTCCTAACAGATTTAACGCTGAGTTTCTTTTATATCAAAAATGATTCCTGAGCCTCATACTGTGTTTTGGGTCTTGGTGATAACCAAAATATAATAACACCTCCACGTCCTTCTGCCACCTCAGGACTCCTTCTTATATTCTGTCTTAGTAATGACCCATTCTACTCTATTGTCCCTCATGATAATGCTTCCGCGGAAGCCCTATGTACATCACACTGCAAATGTTACAGTTCTCAGAGAGCTAATGCGCTCAGAGCTGAAATGACCTTCACAAGGTCACACCGCTTCCTGCTGGACAATGCATAACATGATACCTTTCTGACTTTATCCAACGTATCTTTTTGACAGTTGCTCATGTTTCCCTGTTTCAACTCCTTAGGCAGGGTTTTCCATCCCTAGTGGCAGCAGGGGGCTAAGGAGATAGCTGCTACAACTGCTCTTAGCTCAGACCATTTTACAAAGTGATCAGAAGAGTGAGGCTTGTTGTCCTCCAGGCAAGGGATTTCATCCCATTAAAGAAAAAAAAAAATGGAAGCAGGGAAAAGTGATGAGGTACCATGGTTTCTTTATACTGATTATGAGAGCATCCAGAGGAGTTATAGTGTGTAAGAGGAATCAAGAACCTCTCTGGATTTCAAACTCAGCACAGTATCTTATTTATAACTAAGATCATTTTCTTGTGTTCTGCAAAAACTGCTCATAATTTCTTACCAAAAAGGTGATTCAAAGGGGAAGCCAGCATGATCCCTTGTTACTGCATGCTTGATTATAGTTTACTTCATTTAAAGGAAGCATTTTCATCTTTATACAATTATTATGAGGATGGGGGTTTCATAGGCCAATTCTTCAGTTGAGCCTAAAGGTTCACCACAGTTTCATTTTCACTGAACCTTCTGCCCCACTTGATAAAACAATCGCATTCTTGCTTTACATTTTTATTGAGGGGTAAAGGATCTAAGCATTATGGCTTTCTGCGTTTTTACATTTTCTGTTTCTTTATAATAGCTTACAAGTATAGATTACCTATACCCACTAATTTAGTATATTAAATTTCTACTAGTATTCATTTTATTTTATTTTATTTATTTATTTATTTTTTTAATTATTGTTTTAGCCATACATTGTTATGATATCGCCATGGGTTTACATATGCTTCCCCTCCGGGTCCCCCCTCCCTCCTCCCTCCCCCCCCGGGAAATCTCGCTGCACCAGTCCCGAGCATCAATCCTGGGCTGGCGATTGATTAGACACATGACAATTAACATGCTTCAATGCCCTTCTCCCATCTCATCCCACCCTTACCCTCATCCACAAAGTCCACAAGTCTATTCTATACATCTGCGTTCCTTTTGTTGACTCCCATGTTGGGTTCTCATTACTGTCTTTCTAAATTCCATATATATGTGTTAATATACTGTATTGTTGTTTTTTGCTTCTGGCTTACTTCACTCTGGATAATGGGCTCCAGTTTCGTCCATCTGAGTAGAATTGCTTCAAATGAATTTTTTTACTAGTATTCATTTTAAATGATTATCATGTACGTCAACACATTCTTTCCTACTCTATACCATTTTAATTTCCTTCTCATTAACACTAACCAATTATTGATTATTTACCAAGTATTATAAATGCTCTTTTAAGAAAAGATAATTTTGCCATCAAAAACACTCTAGCAGAGACACAGAGATAATATACAAGTAAAAAATGAATGAGTAATTACAAATTCAAATATAAATTGTTATAAAGAAAATTGAAGAAGTATCTTTTAAAATAACATTTGAAGTATGAAAAGAATAAATTATACAAAAACCTGATGTCAGCTATTTCAGAGCCTTGTTGGGCCACAGTAAGAGAAAAGTAATATGTTAAATTAATAAAATTCTATCACTAAAATATAACATGAGCTATAGGTTGAAAATTAAAAATATATCACTGAAAGGTTTTAAAATGAGGGTAAAAAAGATAAAGTCAAGAATAAGCCCTAGATTTTCAAGATTGCCAGCAGAAAGTGAAGAAGAACTAAAGCTCCTTTTGATGAAAGTGAAAGAGGAGAGTGAAAAGTTGATTTAAAACTCAACATTTGAAAAACTAAGATCATGGCATCTGGTTCCATCACTTCATGGCAAATAGATGGGGAAACAATGGAAACAGTGACAGCTTTATTTTGGGGGGCTCCAACATCACTGCAGATGGTGACTGCAGCCATGAAATTAAAGGACACTTGCTCCTTGGAAGAAAAGCTGAGACAGCATATTAAAAAGCAGAAACATTACTTTGCTGATAAAAGTCTATCTAGTCAAAGCTATGGTTTTTCCAATAGTCATGTATGGATGTGAGAGTTGGACTATAAAGAAAGCTGAGTGCTGAAGAATTGATGCCTTTGAACTGTGGTGTTGGAGAAGACTCCTGAGAGTCCCTTGGACTTCAAGGAGATCAAACCAGTCCATCCTAAGAGAAATTAGTCCTGAGTGTTCATTGGAAGGACTGATGCTGATGCTGAAACTCCAATACTTTGGCCAACTGATGTGAAGAACTGACTCATTGGAAAAGACTCTGATGCTGGGAGAGATTGAAAGCAGGAGGAGAAGGGGATGACAGAGGATGAGATGGTTGGATGGCATCAGTGACTCGATGGATATGAGTTTGTGCAAGCTTTGGGAGTTGGTGATAGATAGGGAAGCCTGGCATGGGGCAGTCTATGAGGTCACAAAGAGTCAGACACGACTGAGCAACTGAACTGAACTGAAACCCTAGATTTTAGAACAAAAAGATGGATATTTAAAAAAAGATAATACATATTTAAAACATTCAAAAAACTATCCAAGATTTTCATTATTCTAGTAATAGAAATTAAAGTGAAACAAATAAAAGCAGATGAAAGAAAATTATCAAAAACGCAGCAGCATTTCCTATAAATGTGGGAAACGTGTCTGTAAATACAAAGAGCTGATAGAGGATCTTGCACAATGAAATAAGAAATCTTACAACAAAACATGCCATCCTGAATTTTCCACATGTTGAGGATTAAAAAAATTTCTAAAATCATTAGAGAGTAAAACAAGATTTCACACAAAGGAATAGGAATCACACATCACAGAAATTCTCTACAAGAGCCAGAAAACCATGGAGTAATACCATTACAATTCTGGGAAAATATATATATATATATATATATATATATATATATATATATATATATATGACTTTCAACTTAGAATTCTGCATTCAGTTAATTCATGAACTAATTGGAAGGGTAAAATGAATTCACCTTTAAACATGTATAGGTTTAAGAAATTTACAGCCTATTTTTCCTTTCTATGAAACTACTAAAAGATGTGCTCCAGTTAAACAAGGGAATAAACTAAGAAACAAAAGAAGATTTAACAGAGAGGGAAAGTAAAAAATGTCTCCAAAGTCAGAAGGCCCCAGAGTCAGAGCACACTTAGAAAGGAAATGACTTAGAAAGCAAATGCCAACTTAGGCTGGCACAATAGGATAAAATACGGTCTTTAGGGAAAAAATGGAAATGATATAGCCTTTAGTGCAATAGAGGTTTGGGAAAATAACATTGTTAATAGATCGATAATGTACAAAATAGGTACATAGAGAACTAATAAAATGAAAAATGAGGCAAATGTTAAATTCAAGGAAAACAAAGACTGATGACAAAACCTACATTTTATATAATTTTTCTTAGCAGTGACTAATATTTATATTTTGAATAATATAAATCTTCACAATTTAACCAGAAATTTTTATTGAAATCAGTTTTTTAAAGGGTGTGATAAAATGTTGAGACGTGGTATGAAAGAAAGTAAAATCCTAATCTTCCATAAGAGGAAATCAATAAACAGTGATCAAAATGAATACATCAAGAAATATCAATATATGCATATTATTTTATACAATAGAGATAAACAACCAAAGATAACACTAAAAGAATAAGTCAAGAGGGGGATGAAAATGGGAGAGGAGAAGGATGTGAAGCTCAACTCTTTGACAAAAATACAAAAAATGCATCTACATGTGGATGGAACAATTCTAAGAAAAATAACTGGAAACTGATTTCCTATACAACCAAAGCTACAAGAAACATCTCCATGTAACCAGGTAGAAAGGAAAGAAAAAAAAAAAGATCATCAAGACCAGCACTCCTGGAAGGGATCTGTTAAGAAGAGAAGGTCCTTGAAAAGTCCCTTAACTGCTGGGAAACATGCTGGGGCAGATAAAAGGCTGGAGAAGTCTAGACTCAAGAAGAAAGCACCCATGCTCACTTGCTAATAATCAGGGTGGAGACAGACTCACGCTGGTGGCTGCCACCTTGCCTGCTTCCCACTCTCAGGAGCGCATGTCCTGGCCCCACTCTCTTTACACTGCAGACTGGCAGGAGGTCAGGACAGAGAGTCAGTCTGGCTGCACAGAGAGAGACAGAAGCGCAGGCGGAGGGTGCGATCCAGGCAGAAATACAGTGACCACTCTCAGCGCAAACACGGGGGTGGTGGAATGAACGGGGCAGACACTGTGAGTGTGCACAGGGTGGCACCACAAGAACTCCGTGTGTCTAAGTGCTGAATCTGAAGTGTACAGACCCTGAGAGAGGACTTGATCTAGCTAGATATGGCCTGACGTGTCTAGGGTGGGGTGGAGGAGGAGGAGCGTCACAGTGGGCAAGGTCAACACACACACACACACACACACACACACACACACACACACACACACA